>CM076581.1:575270858-575483359 GCA_034641835.2 Pinus albicaulis
ACATCTCTAATTGCATGTTCTTCATCTATGTTTTTTTTGTGTAATTTGCATGTAAAGTACTTTTTGGTAGTAGGCACCAGATGGTGGGGAACAATGTTTCATTACATACAATATGACTACCATACTATTTAAATTATTGCATCTATATTACTTTTTTGAAAGATGTGTGTTTTTGCGAAAATATAAAATCACACTTTACATGGTTCAACCTTTTAATTACAATTTATGATTTAATTGTTGTTATAGAATTGGTACAAGCTAGAATGGAAAATATAATTTTGGCAAAAGGGGACTATGTTGATCTCCTTATTAATGATCAAATTGTTGGGCTAGGAAGGGTCGAATCTATAGAGTCTGAAACTTATTATGCCGGAGAAATGGTTAATGCATGTTATGTTGAAATTTTGATAATTGATGTCACTCAACCACATTTGATTGAGGATGTTGATGAAGGGGACATACATCCATGGAAGATCATGGATTCGAGGCACAACATAGGTAAATCAAAATATTGAAGCATGTGTTCAAATATTATTGATAGTATAATACTTTTTTTTGAGTAAATGCTAACCTTATTTACATTCGTTTATAGGTGCAAATGTTTCTTCTACATTTTCTATTGGAGACAAGGTAGATCTTCTACAACATGGAGTGAAGGTGGGTGAGGGCTCCATATTCAATACATAGCTTGGACATAAAGTGCATGGAAATATGGTAAAGAAAGGATGCATAGTGGTTAAAATTGAGAAGGTGTTAAAACATCATGCTGCTCTACCACATCTAATAGGATTTGAGGATACACTGGGGGGTGCATTGGAATCTTATGAGATTTGGCCAGAATCATATTTGCAACCTCAATGTCATGATCATGCCATAAATATTCCCCAAGATAGGGTTAGATTCATATGTACATCAAACATCTTCACTAAGTGAAAATATAATTTCTCCTTTTCATGGGGCTTTTAGACATCTTATGTAGCAGCAATCTTGAAATTTCTTAGATTTTCCAATGGACCATGTTTTTTTCTTTAACTTCTACAAATTTCTTATGATCATTATTCAGACACATGCATTAAGACTACAAGTGCCATTTCCGAAGTTAAATAGGAACTTGGTGGTTTCATATGAGTTGTTATTTGGCATTCTATGATACTATCGACATCTCTAATTGCATGGTCTTCATATATCCTTTTTTTTGTGTAATTTGCATGTAAAATACTTTTTGGTAGTAGGCACTAGATGGTGGGGAACAATGTTTCATTACATACAATATGACTACCATACTATTTAAATAATTGCATTTATATTACTTTTTTGAAAGTTGTGTGTTTTTGTGAAAATATAAAATCACACTTTACATGGTTCAACCTTTTAATTACAATTTATGATTTAATTGTTGTTACAGAATTGGTACAAGCCAAAAGGGAAAATATAATTTTGGCAAAAGGGGACTATGTTGATCTCCTTATTAATGATCGAGTCGTTGGGCTAGGAAGGGTCAAACCTACAGAGTCTGGAACTTATTATGCCGGAGAAAGGGTTAATGCATGTTATGTTGTAATTTTGATAATTGATGTCACTTAACCAAATTTGATTGACGATGTTGATGAAGGGGACATACATCCATGGAAGATCATGGATTTGAGGCACAACATAGGTAAATCAAAACATTGAAGCATGTGTTCAAATATTATTGATCGTATAAAACTTTTTTTTTGAGTAAATACTAACCTTATTTACATTCGTTTATAGGTGCAAATGTTTCTTCTACATTTTCTATCGGAGACAAGGAAGATCTTCTACAACATGGAGTGAAGGTGGGCGAGGGTTCCATATTCAATACAGAGCTTGGACATAAAGTGCATGGAAAGATGGTAAAGAAAGGATGTATAGTGGTTAAAATTGAGGTGTTAAAAACATGATGCTGCTCTACCACATCCAACAGGATTTGAGCATACACTAGGGGGTGCATTGGAATCTTATGAGATTTGGACAGAATCAGATTTGCAACCTCACTGTCATGATCATGCCATAAATACTCCCCAAGATAGGGTTAGATTCATATGTACAAAGGTTTCTATTACACATGAATGCATGGGAACAAGCATGTGCATTGCTAAAGGAATGCTAGTTAATGTTCGTGAGGATGACATTGTTGAAGGCGAAACACTAGGTGAAATGGAATTTGGTATTTTTTTGGAAGAGATAGACAAAAATTGTGAAATATACAGAATTGAGGATAAGTCTATACATTGTTTGGTCAGATTGCCAATAAATAAGTTGGTGGAAAACAAAGGTGTTATATTAAGGGTTAAGGAAAAGTTCAAGGAGCCACCCAAGGAAATGGTGATATGGGATGTTATATAGGACACAAATTGCTTAAACAAATGGGATGCGTCTCTTTGTAATGAAAAATATAGAAACTCAATTGATATGCATGTAACAAGGCCATATAAAAGGATTAAACAAGTTATGGCTACAACAAAAATTGTAAAATGTCAAACAAAAATAGATGAAGAGAAAGAAATTCGACTTTTGGCAGCGTATGTGTGTTGTAGAAAAGATTGTCTTCAACATGTGTATAGGAAGGCCATTGCAGGTGCTAGAAGGGGTATGGGATAGATAAATAAAAATGGTATTAAGGAATTTGTCTTGAATTCACTCATGCCAAACACAATCATGTCAAGGAGCCATGGCCATGACCTACCACCTATTGCTAGAAATGTAAAGGACATGAGATTTAATGGGAATATTATTTGCAAGAAAGCATGGTATAAGATACATAAGATTCCTCAAAGCACATTCTATAACTACCAGCATTATTTCCAACATGGACAGATCAAAGCTATTCTTGGTAACACCAACACATGCAAAGCACGAGCACACACCATGGCAGCCATAGAAATATTGCACAAAATTGTAATGGATAATTCAGATTTTTCACCAAACCAAACACGTCAAGTTGAAGAATATGGAACATCTGCTCCTTTAAGATTGTTTCCTGCGACTTACACACAAAATTCTTTGTTAAAAGAGATCAATGAGGCTCTTCAAAAGCTCAATTACCCATCAATGTCACAGTCAACAATGAGCAAGATCTGGAATACTAAGTTTCGAGATGTGGCATTTTCAAAGATCAGGAAATGAGGATGCAGGAGAGATGATTTGGATGGAAAAATCCATCTCGATATCTTTAGGGATAATGAAAGTGAGAATATTCATGTAAAGGTTGAATGGTGGAATCCTATTTTAGGGAAATACAATGGAAATTTTTTAGAGGAATATTGGATACCAAATCCCAATGACATATAACTTGGCTTTATTCCAATTAATACCATAGTGTGGGCATGGATGCCAAAGAAAGAACATTGCAAGAAGACCAGGATAAATAAATATGGTGGAGACGTTGTTCTTGACCTACTTGAGCGAATATCTTAAGATTCAGTTTATATGATTCATGAATGTAATTTTTTTTGAAGGATCTATTAATATACTTTTTGACACACTTTTCAATATTTGTTGTATATCAAATATTCTCTTCATATTATTTTTGGAGAAGTCTTATATTATTTAGTATTTCAATGTAATCATGTTGTGATATAAATGACATGATAGTGCCATAAAATGTTTAAGTTTTCAAAGCTTTGTTTGACCAACATGACTTCTCACCATATCAAATATGCATAATCAAATTCAATAATTCATTTATAAACATCTTCTAAACTTGGTCTATTAAAACAATAGGGGAGTAGCTAATTAGTATTCTATTTAATCTAAACCATTTAAACAATTATTGAAAAAATGTTAGAAACTTGTAATAATGTTTGAAGTTTTCCTTAATATTCCTTATTATAATTGATATAAATCAAATTTGTTGCTGTGTTGCACTCTAATATATAAAAAAATGATTTTGATCATTGAACAACACAACTAGACATAAAATATTTCCTCTTATAGATTTTGAAGTGGTTGCCAACATTGTACTAGTATAATAAATTTGTACTCGACATAAGAAAAGTAGTTAGTGTCAATTTAAAATGGTCAATAATAGTAAGAAACACAATATTAATATACTTTAAATAGCTTTATACTAGGTAATTTTTTTTTTACAAAATCTATTATTTACAAATCAAATTTAATACATAAATATAAATATTCATGATAATAGAAATAATGTAAGAAATCTAAGTTTTAGATGAATGTCAATATGTTCTTTTCAATATAATATCCTTAAACACTCCAGGAATAAAAACGAACATTTGTAATAAATAGTTTAGTCAATTTTATCTCTTTCCTCTTGTATTTGAAAATAATCAAATTGTATTACTTTGTTACTATTCTAATTTATGATTGAGGCCAGGGTTATTTTACAATCTAGTATGAGGGGATGTGTAAGTTTGTTCATTTAGTGCCCTATTAAATTAAAAATTAAAAAATATAAAATATGTTCTAAATAGAAAAATAGCATGGGCTATAATTAAATAAAAAATGAATATGTTGTAAAGTAATTAAAAGTGAAAAGAAAAAGAAAAAATGAATATGTTCTAAAGTAATTAGAAGTAAAAAAAAATGTGTGAATAAGATGTTTAAAGCTTTTACTTTTCAAAAATATTTCAGACGATAGATTCAAATAAACTATTTGAAGATCTATGTTAACTAATTTCTGTCAATATCAACTTCATATATAACTATATATAGATTTTTTTATTTTTATTTATTTTTATTATTATTATTATTATTTTTTATGGTTAAAATTTTTGTTTGGACTTATATATACTCTATTTAGCATTAAAAAATACAAGTTAAACAATGAAAACTAACACTTTGTATTTTACACTTTAAAAATGTTTGCAAGTGAAGAAAATTGATCCCTCTAGGCTCTTGTTAAATCCGTATTTAAGATGGATCTATGCTGGTATATATTGGACACATTACTATAATTTTTCATTAAATAACTTTATACTTAATATATATCTTGCATATTAATATATTATTCATTAAGTCTCAATTAACTTAGTTTTTAACACAAAAGGACAAAAAGACTAAATAATAGATAAATTATACTACTACTCTCATTCAACATTTAATTTGATAGTAAGAAAATATTTTCTCCTGCCAACTCTAAAATGGTTCAAAATTCCTATAATGGTATGTAATGATGATGGTGATAATGATTATTATCATCCACTAAGACCAAGTATGGTATATAAGAAGCCATAATGATATTACTTAAAATTCTTTAGAATTTTATTGTTATGCTCAAAAAACATTAAAATAAATGTTTCAAGATCATCATAATTTTGTTTAGTTAAAAGATCAAGAAGGTTGGTAGTGCCACAAATATTTGGAAATTTAAATCCAATGAGTATAAATTGGATGATCTAAGAGGATTTTTCATGTTCAACCATACCATATTACTAGTGTAGCAAAGGTGATAGACTTTTAAATTGGACCAACCTTGTCCTAGTAATGATCTTAACTTAACACATACATGATATTTACTATATCAAATTATAATTAAATGAGTTAATAATAGTAACATACACAATAATGCACTTAAAAACAACATCTTCTAAACTTGGTCTATCAAAACAATAGTGGAGTAGCTAATTAGTATTCTATTTATTATAAACCATTTAAACACTTAATGAAATTTTTTTAGACACTTGTATTATTCTTTGAAGTGAGTTTTCCTTAATATTCCTTATTATAATTGATATAAATCAATTTTTTTTGTTTTGCTGCACTCTAATTTATAAAACAATGATTTTGATCATTGAACAACACAACTAGACTTATAAAATATTTCCTCCTATAGATTTTGAAGTGGTGCCAACATTGTACTAGTATAATAAATTTGTACTCAACATAGGAAAAGTAGTTAGTGTCATTTTAAAATGGTCAATAATAGTAAGAAACACAATATTAATATATTGTTAAATAAATTTATACTAGGTAAGATTTTTTTACAGAATATATTATTCACAAGTCAAATTTAATACATAAATATAAATATTCATGATAATAGAAATAATGTAAGGAATCTAAGTTGTAGATGAATGTCAATATGTTCTTTTCAATATAATATCCTTAAACACTCCAGGAATAAAAACTAAACATTTGTAATAAATAGTATTAGTAATTGAGAGAGGCCAGGCTCATTCAACAGCCTAGTAAGGCTCATTCTACATCCTAGTATGAGGGGATTTGTAAGTTTGTATGTTTCATGCCCTTTTAAATAAAAAATAAAAAATAAAAATACTTTCTAAATAGAAAAATAATATCGACTATAATTAAAGAAAAAATGAATATATTGTAAAGTAATTAGAAGTAAAAAAAATGTATGTAATGATGATGGTGATAATGATGATTATCATCCACTAAGACTAGATGTGGTATATAAGAAGCCATAAAGATATTACTCAAAATTATTTAGAATTTTATTGTTATGCTAAAAAAGCATTAAACGAAGTGTTTCAAGATCATCATAATTTTATTTAGTTAAAAGGTCAAGAAGGTTGGTAGGGCCACAAATATTTTGAAATTTATATCCAATATGAGTATAAAGTGGATGATATATGCGGGTTTTTCGTCTTAAACCATATTACTAGTGTCCCAAAGGTGATATAATTTTAAATTGTGCCAACCTTGTCTTAGTAATAATCGTAACTTAACACATACATGATACTTAAATATCATATTATAATTAAATGGGTTAGTAATAGTAACATACACAACATTTTTTTGGTAAAGTTAATAATAGTAACATACACAAAATTATTTTCATAAGATAACCTTATCAAACTTAGCTTTTAGTACAAACCATAAAAAAATCTTAAAAGAGATAATGTAAGGAATCCAAGATTAAGATGTGAAAGATTTTCTTTTGAAATTTTATATAAATTTGTTTAATATAGCTTACCATGATAAAATTTTCACCAAAAATGGTGAATATCTACATTTAAATTAGTAAACTAAGTGATAATATAATTCCACATTTTGAAAAAACTCAATCTAGTTAAAGTTTCTAAATTCTAGATCAATGGAAAACTTCCAAATTTAATGAAATATGTGTTACATGAGAGGAGACATGGCCACCACAACCATCTATTTTCTTTCTCTTGAGGAGGGCCATAAGTATGATGATGACACCCATCCATTGTTTATATTTGGGCATGTATTTGATTTTGTATTGCTGGTTCACTCATCTATTTACTATTCAGTAGTAGAGATGATATTTTTGTACAGTACTTGCCATGCTATTTTTTGTAGCTACAGTGGGTGTGATTGCATTATAACCCTATGATACATTATTTGTACCTTGCTGCACATGTTATCACCTATATAAAACACATCATGGGGTATCCTATGATGACCATGTCCTATTCATCATGGGTGAAATGTCTTGGAGCAGCTCATTCTTCATTGATGGAGGAGAAATCCTTGAAGGATTGCTCTTCATTTTGCCACTTGAGGGCAATAATTTTGCAGCCCAGGATCAGCATACACTCCACACTTGTCATAAGTGGGGAAGAGGACAGCATGGGGCAAGTTATAGTGATTTCCATGATCAGATTTTAGCCCACCTTCATTTCTGGAGCTTAAGGTGGAGGGAGATTTTCCATGAGTTGCCTTGTTGGGAGGCAGCTTATTTTTCATGATTGATGGCTTGAGGATGGGAGAATCATATGGGGATGATAAGTCCCATTATATATCAGATCCTATGCCTCAAGGAGGCCCTTAGACAGCTCTTTGTTTCTTCATGGATATTTTTTTCTAGATGATAGCTATTTTGGGAATGTTCACTCCAAGGCTAGATTGCATATGTTGGAGGGACAGTTTGGAGACTTGGTTGCTGATATAGCATCGTTTTTATTGAGGATATCATCACATAAGGATGATACAGGAAGAATGGCAGAAAGAAACTCAATTCATCCTTGCAATTTCTTGAGGGTAAGCAATATTTTGAGAGGGGAGGACTGTAATGTTCCAAATTTTTATGGAACATTAATTTTTTATAGGAGATGAATAAAATGGTTAGGGGACCCATTACTTGCATAATTAGAGAATAAAAATCCTCTAAAGTATGAAAGAGGATCATTTTGGAGCTGTATTTCACACGTCCATGTGTGAAAGGAGGTTTTTGCATAAAGGTTTGGCCAAGTTTGACCATGTCAAATTGCGTTGGCATGAGTTGGAAAGCACTAAGTGGGACAACGTAGGAGGGAAGCTTCTAGAGGAAGGAAACCGTAATTCGAAGTAGGGACCATGGAGGGAAGGCTCACTTGTTTAAAAGAGGAGCAAGGCAGCCATTGAGATTATCTTTGATCATTTTACATTCGAGTCTTAGAGACTTGTTGTTGCCTCTTGCTGTTCAGTAGAGCTGCAGTGCCTTTGGGCATGAGGGAGTCTTGTTTAGGAATTCATATCCTTCTTGAGTAGATCATGAAGGATTGCACTCCATTCCCCATATTTAGGCATTCAATCCATAGCTTCAGTCATCTACATCAGCGTAGTTTCTGTAGCAGATATTGTGCAGTGTTTCTGGGTGTTGCTGGGGAGGTTTCCACACACCATCCGGAGCTAGTTTTCTAGTGGAGGAAGGTTCAATCCTTTGGGAGATCAGAAAAGGGGTTTTATGAGTAGATACCATCATCTTTGGCATCAGGCCAATCACTTTCTGTCACTATCAGTGCAGTCCCTCTCTTAGACAACATTCTTCTTGGTGGCTATTTGCTGTGAGGGATTGATAGTCACTTGGAGGAGAAGTCTTTGGTGAAAGGATCAGCCTTTCACTTCAGATTTATATTGGAGGAGGATTATTCATTTGTTGAAGCCATTTTAGCCTTCTACATGTATTTCCAACTTTTTATTTGCAGTTGCTACTGCAATTCCGAAATTTCTGTATTATAGCAATTTTTTATAGATTTCAACCAATCCTCTTAAAGGATCGATGTTATGTATTTTCAGGGGTGATATCTTGCTCCCCCTTCTTTATTTGAGCCTACATTGTCATATCATTATATTTTCATTATTTATGTAGCAACTCCTCTCTATAACTGTGCAGTCATGGCCTAGGCCCTTTCTTTATGCAGCAGTGTTTCTCATGTTTCCTTGTACAATTTTCTTCAAGCTTGTTGTGCCTTACTTGAGTGATAATTTCCTCAAGAAGTTGTATATTTTATGTTGCTATGTTAGAATATGATGGCAATTGGATTCTCCAACATTTCATGTGTGTATGAATCACTACTATTTTCCATTTGATGTATTTTTTATTGTTGTAGCTGCAATGTTGGGGGTTATCTTAAGAGATTACCAATATTGTTGCGTTTCCCTCTTCGGGATATTGTCCCTTGACAGTCACTCTATAGACAGAGTCTGCTAGTCAGCCAGGTAGCCTCTGGAGCTCATCCTTTGTTCAAAGGTGACAAATCCAGTAAATGCCCCTGCATTCTATCTCTGGAATAGATTTGCTTTGTCGATTGACAATGTTTCTGAAAAAGTGACATTATAAACATCTCTCATGTTTGTGTTGGAAACTTCTTGAGCCATACACATCATAATGGGAGGTTTTTTCCTACCACCTATTTGGGTCCTTATGGGATCAAATTGATCCTTGAGAAGATTTCATTTCAACATCCCATAAAATGCAAGAGCAAAAATCTAATTTGGGAGAATGATAGTCTTCCTTGGGAGAGTGCTAAGGAAGAACAGGGTGGAAGGCACCCACATGTGGATGGATGGGTGTGTTTGATGAGCAAGGAGCTGCAAAGCTACTTGCAAATCTATGATACTGGGTAGTAGGAGGCTTGGTTGCACTGGTTACTCTTGAAAGAGTTTGGTCATCATCCTATTTCCAAGGGTATGCGGTAGGACACTTGCATCATGGGGTAACAAGGAGTATGGAGACATTGTGTTGACATAAAATTCTTCATGTCAATCACCATGTTTTCACTACATGATTTGTATGATGGAAGTATGAGGAGGCAACAAAAGATTTTGTTGCTTGGGATGTTCTTGGGAGAGCAAGGGCATATTTTCTCTCACAGTTTTCATGATGTTGCAGGAGTAGAAGATGGAACTATCACAGTGCAAAGGGGCTACTCCTTGGCCTTACATGTTCAGGAGGTACTTCCCCCATGGGAGAGACTTCTTATGTGTAGCATCATTATGGAAGATGCATTTGACATTCTGCATGTCAAATATTGGAGCCATGAGTTGGAGGGATAATATTTGCATAGGCCAACAACATTGCCACTTTGAAGTTGGGGTTTATTAATTGAGTATCCCCAGGATCACTTCACACTTGATGCACTTGATGGGAAAAGAGGAGGTAAGTAATATGAGGTAGTAGACGGGGACATCTATTACTATGATGTACTCTTCTTGTCTTGGGTTTCCAAGCATGAGGGAGAAGACTTGAAGGCAACACCTGGTCCATTTCTATTCATGGAAGTGTGCCAAACTACTATGGAGGATCCATTCATGGATCCATGTGTCTTCTTACTTCCAACATCTGGTGAGAGATTTGTTTTTGCAACACAATATTTGCATGATCTTACCATCTCTTGGTAGTGCATTTCTCCAAAAGTAAGCAAGCTCTTGATTTTTCTCCATGACCAATGTTGGACCAAACCATATGATGGAGACAACCATCTTTGATGTGGCCTTGGGTAGATGTTTTGTCATTACATGTGGGTTCAGTTGATTCATATGATTAACCATGTATCAAGAAACAATTTTCCATGTATTTTTCTAAAGCAGCAATTTGAAGAACAACGCTGTCACCACTTGGGAAACTGTTGGTACCTTCTAGCACCTTATGAAACCATCAGTAATTCCCCTATTTGGATGCCAATCATGATCCCACTTGCTCGTGTTGTTTTTATCTTGATGGGAGACATGATGTTGAGTGAGGCACATGGTTTGAATGTGTCCTTTTGGGGAGGAGATTCCCACATTTTCTGCAATACATGTTCTAATGGGAACATGGGAGAATTTGGAGCACTGAACTTATTAGTTGCTTGAGGGAAAGCAACGTTTTTAGAGGGGAGGACTGTAATATTCCTAGTTAGGCCAAGCTAATAGGAATATTTCATTTTGTTTTGATTTTCTCAATTGATGAATAAAATGTAAAGGAGGACATGTAAACTCCTAAAAACACCAAAACAAATCAATGCCCAATGTTAATAGAGGAAAATCAGGGCTGTCTCAATAATATACACGTGTATGTGAACAAGGATGGAGGATATTGACTGGGTCAATAGGACCAAATCACAGAACTATCCAGATGCATTGAACCCCCTTATTTATCAATGCAGTTCTAGATGGAGGATCTTCATGTGAAAGAAGCTAGAGTTTTGGAGGTGGTTTAGGGTTTCTCAAGATCTCATCTTATAAAAGGAAGGGGAAGGCTCAAAGAGAAGTTTTTTTATGATAATTTATTTTTATGTCTACTTAGACAATTCGAGTTCTCTTGGTTGTTTAGTAGAGACTTGTGAGGATTTCCTGTTTAGGGATTCTCCCTCCTTCCATTGAGTAGCTCTTGGAGCGAATTGTACTTCTCTTCCACTATCAGGCATATGGCGAAGTTCCATATCCCTTATAAAGCGTAAATCTTGTTGGGATTTACTTTTTTTAGTGAGCTGCAACAAGTGGAGACTAGATCTACTCAGATCTAGATTATATTAGTGCCTCTTCTCAGTGAGTGAGTCTTTCATCCTCCTGGAAGAGTGTATTAACTGTTGGGATTCATGATTTTGATCTTGGCATCAGGCCAAACTATTCCTCAAGCTTACTGTGTAGTTTAATCCCTAAAACTGCGTTATTCTCAGTTGCAGAATTGCAGGGTGTTTTTGCAATTGTTTAGAGGGGATATCTCTGGTGTATGGATTCTTCCTTCACCGTGGTGATCCATGGATTAGCCATGTAATCCATGTATATTTCATATTTTATATATTTAATATTATGCTTACTTCATATTTTCTAAATCATCCTGCATATATGCTGTAGTAAATCTCAGATCTACTCCTGTTCTTTCATGAAATGTTGGAAACCCCAAGGGGTATGTAATATAAAGACATTTTAGTATATGGATCTGATGTAGATCTAAATATTCATGCAATATCTTGTTCCATATCTAATTTTTAATATACTATTGCAGTGCACTACATTTTTCAGATCTAGATTTGTAGATCTGCACTTTTATGCAGTGGATCTCATGAAACCCTTGTCGAGTGATTCTCTTTGATGTATAAAGGAGCCTAATCTCAATTTTTCTTCATACTTTCATGTAATGAACTCTAGATCTGATATTTAAACTATTTTTCATTCAAACCCTTCAGAAAATCATGCAGTCCGTGCTTGAGTAAATTTCTGTTGAGTCAAGTCATGGGGTTTGGGCATTTTTAAGCCATATCACGAGTGGGAGATCTGTTTAATATAGCTAGAGTTATTTGCTTCAGATAAAATTTGGTATGTAAGTTCCATATGACCTAATATAAGGGATACCACCATCCTTTGCACTTATTTTTACGCACATTTCTGAAATTAATGTTTTTAGGGCTAAAATAGTTGTTCTCCCCACTTTGGGTTGGAGAAATGAATCATAATGCTTGCTGCTGAACATAATATTGAAGAAAATATGATTTAATACCTGTTATGATCTGTATGGATGCATCTCAAACTTTGGAATACCTTAGGGTATTCTTATTGTTGTAGAAAATCCCTATTTTGGAATATTACAGTGGTATCAAAGCATGATCTCTGGCTCAGCCTGTGAGATCCAGATATCATAAGACTAAAGAGAAGGAGTGTATTTATAAATTATGGAGAGGATGAGATTACTCTCATCAATTTTTAGATATAAGAAGAGCCTCTCCAAAGAGGTTAAACAGAAGAAAGAAGAAAGCTACAGTGAGACCTATAGAAGGTTTCAAGAAGAAGAAGAAGGACCAGGCACTTCCTATTCTCATAGAGGGAGTGAAGAGCAAGAAGATCACTTAGAACATGAGATTATAAGTAGGTACTTGATAGAGTACAACTGTCACTCTAGAGCCTTCAAAGAGACTCTAACTTTTCCTCAATTCATCCAGATGAAGGAAGAGAAGAGACCATGTAGTAAAGAGAGATCAAAGGCAACAGATTCCTGTTTTCTACATTTGATGGATCATCCACAACAAGAAAGTGGGTGATGAATCTGGAAGAATTTTTCCTACTACATCATGTAGTGGAAAAAGAAGCTATTGAGATCTCAGCACTGCACCTAGAAGGTGAAGCCAACATTTGGTGGTTCAGCCATTTGAGCCATGCAAGAGTGTCTACTCTTGTTG
The DNA here is from genome assembly GCA_034641835.2 of Pinus albicaulis. NCBI lineage: Eukaryota > Viridiplantae > Streptophyta > Pinopsida > Pinales > Pinaceae > Pinus > Pinus albicaulis. The sequence goes on from CM076581.1 coordinate 575,284,190, forward strand.
AGTTCTCTCAAAATCTGATCAAAAATTTTGACAGTAGGAGATCAGAAAAGGAGGAGTCCTCACCACCACTTGAGGAGCCTTGTACTAATGTTGTCACAACCTTGGAGGAGTAGCCTTCATGTTCAACAGTGGAGGAAGACAACATAGTTGAAAAAGGAGCTCTTGCTTCTACATCTCACTAAGGTATTCTTACATTTTCATCTCTTGTCATTTCAGCAAATCATATGAAGGGATATACATCTTTGTATGTTGTTGATTTAGAGCGACAGAGTTGCACTACACTGTTCAAAAGTAGTGAGGAAGAAAGGAGGAACCATTCCTTATGGGAGCATTCACATGGAAGCTTCATTCATGAAGCAATGGAGGAAGGAATGGTAGATGGTAGACATTTTGAAGTGAGAAACCCTTTCTCCTTTCTAGATGACACTTTCTCAATGAGAACTACCTAGCTCAAAGAGAAAATTCTACATGTAGCAGATCCAAGGCCTCTTTGGTTTTGGAAGGCCATGGATGAGGAGGAAATCTCATGGAGAGATTTCATTGGAGGTGCACTTCAACACATCATGAAGTGAAAAGTTCTTCAACAGATTCAGGAGGCTCTTTCCTTCTGACACTTTGATCTTCATGGATTCAATGAGGAACAGATAGATGATGGAGGACATATTCGGATGGATAACATCTCTCATGTTTGTGTTGGACACTTCCTGAACCATACACATCATGATGGGAGTTTTTTTCCTACCACCTATTTGGGTACTTATGGGATCAAATTGATAGTTGAGAAGATTGCATTTCAACATCCCATGAAATGCAAGAGGAAAAATCTGATTTGGGACAATGATAGTCTTCCTTGGGAGAGTGCTAAGTAAGAACAAGGTGGAAGGCACCCACATGTGCATGTATGGGTGTGGTTGATGAGAAAGGAGCTGGAAAGCTTCTTGAAAATCTATGATACTGGGTAGTGGGAGGCTTGGCTGCGTTGGTTACTCTTGAAAGAGTTTGTTCATCATCCTCTTTCCAAGGGTATGTGGTAGGATACTTGCATAATGGGGCAGAAAGGAGTATGGACACATTGTGTTGACATAAAATTATTCATGTCAATCACCATGTTTTCACTACATGATCTAGATGAAGGAAGTATGAGGAGGCAGTAAAATATTTTGTTGCTTGGGATGTTCTTCAGAGAGAAAGGGCATATTTGCTCTCACAATTTTCATGATGTTGTAGGAGTAGAAGATGGCACTATCACAGTGCAAAGGGGCTACTCCTTGGCCTTAGATGTTCAAGAGGTACTTCCCCCATGGGAGAGACTTCTTATGTGTAGCAACATTATGGAAGATGCCTTTAACATTCTGCATGTCAAATATTAGAGCCATGAGTTGGAGGGAGCCTATTTGCATAGGCCAACATCATTGCCACTTTGGAACTAAGGTTTATTGATGGAGTATCCCTAGGATCACTTCACACTTGATGCACTTGATGGGCAAAGAGGAGGTAAGGAAGATGAGGTGGTAGATGGTCGCATCTATTACTATGATGTACTCTTCTTGTCTTGGGTTTCCAAGCATGAGGGAGAGGACTTGCAGGAAAAAATTGGTCCATTTCTCTTCATGGAAGTGTGCCAAACTACTATGGAGGATCCATTCATGGATCCATGTGTCTTCTTACTTCCAACATATGGTGAGAGCTTTGTTTGTGCAACACAATATTTGCATACTCTTACCATATCTTAGCAGTGCATTGCTCCAAAAGTAAGCAAGCTCTTGATTTTTCTCCATTAAAAATGTTGGGAAAAACCATATGATGGAGACAACCATCTCTTATGTGGCCTTGGGCAGATTTTTTTTCATTACATGTGGGTTCAGTTGATTCATATGATTAACCATGTATCAATAAACAATTTACCATGTATTTTTTAGAAGCAACAGTTTGAAGAGTTGCACTGTCACCACTTGGGAAACTGTTGGTACCTTCCAAAACCTTATGAAACCATTAGTAATTCCCCTTTTTGGATGCCAATCATGATCCCACTTGCTCATGTTGTTTTTATCTTGATGGGAGACATGATGTTGAGTGAGGCACATGGTTTGAATGTGTCCTTTTGTGGAGGAGATTCCCACATTTTTTGCAATGCATGTTCTAATGGGAACATCGAAGAATTTTCAACACTCACCTTATTAGTTTATTAAGGGCACGCAACATTTTTGGAGGGGAGGACTATAATATTCCTAATTAGCCCAAGCTAATAGGAATATTTTATTTTGTTTTGATTTTCTCAATTGATGAATAAAATGTAAAGGAGGACATGTAAACTTCTAAAAAGACCAAAATAAATCAATGCCCAATGTGAACAGAGGAAAATTAGAGTTGTCTCAATAATATACACTTGTATGTGAACAAGGATGGAGGATATTGACTAGATCAACATGACCAAATCACAGAACTGTCCAGATGCATTGAACCCCCTTATTGATCAGCGCACTTCTAGATGGAGGATCTTCATGTGAAAGGAGCTAGAGTTTTGGAGGTTGTTTAGTTTCTCAAGCTCTCATCTTATAAAAGGAAGGGGAAGGCTCAAAGAGAAGGTCGTTGATGATAAATTTTTTTTATGTCTGATTAGACAATTCGAGTTCTCTTGGTTGTTTAGTAGAGACTTGTGAGAATTTCCTATTTAGGGATACTCTATCCTTCCATTCAGTAGCTCTTGGAGGGCATTGTACTTCTCTTCCACTATCAGGCATATGGCCAAGCTCCATATCCCTTATACAACATAAATCTTGTTGGGATTTACTTGTTTTATTGAGCTACAACAAGTGGAGAGTAGATCTACTCAGATCTAGATTATACTAGTGCCTCTTCTCAGTGAGTGAGTATTTTATCCTCCTGTAATAGTGTATTAGCTGTCGGGCTTCATTATTTTGAACTTGGCATCAGGAAAAACTATTCCTCAAGCTTAATCCATATTTTAATCCCTGAAACTGCGCTATTCTCAGTTGCAGAATTGCAAGGTGTTTTGGCAATTGTTTAGAGGAGAGATCTCTGGTGTATGGATTCTTCCTTCACCGTGGTGATCCATGGATTAAACATCTAATCCATGTATATTTCAGATCTTATCTATTTAATATTCTACTTAATTCATATTTTCTAAATCATTTTTCAAATCTGCTGCAGTAAATCTCAGATCTACTCCTGTTCTTTCATGTATTGCTGGAAACCCCAAGGGGTATGTAATATAAAGACATTTTAGTATATGGATCTGATGTATATATAACTATTCATGCACTATCTTGTTCTAGATATAAGTTTTAATATAATACTACAGTGCACTGCGTTTTTTAGATCTAGATCTACACTTTTATGCAGTGGATCTCATGAAACCCTTGCCGAGTGATTCTTTTTAATGTATAAAGGAGCCTAATCTCCATTTTTTTCATAATTTAATGTAATGAACTATAGATATGATATTAAAACTATTTTTCTTTTAAACCCTTCAGAAAATCACATAGTCTTTGCTTCAGTAAATTTCGATTGAGTCATGTAATGGGGTTTGGGCATTTTTAAGCCATATCGGGAGTGGGAGATCTGTTTAATATATCTAGAGTCATTTTTTTCAGCTAAAATTTGGTATGTAGGTTCAATATTACCTAGGTTAAGGTATCCCACCATCCTTTGCCCTTATTTTTATGCACATTTCTGAAATTAACGTTTTTAGGTCTAAAATAGTTGTTTTTCCCCACTTTGGGTTGGAGAAATGAATCATAATGCTTGCTGCTGAACATAATATTGAAGAAAATATGATTTAATACCTGTTATGATCTATATGGATGCATATCCAACTTTTGAATACCTTAGGGTATTCTTATTGTTGTATAAAATCCTTATTTTGGGATATTATAGTGGTTCATCGTTTGTTTTGGTACCAAAGAAGGATGGGACTTGGAGCATGTGCATAGATTTACATGCACTGAATAAAATCATGGTAAAGAATTGCTATCCAATCCCATGTATTTATTATTTTCTTGATTAGTTAAGGTATGCAAATTATTTCACTAATATAGACTTACAAAGTGGTTATCCTCAAGTTAGAATAGTTGGGGAGGACATTTGTAAAACAACATTTAAAACTAGACAAGATTGTTTGAGTGGCTATTTATGCCAATCGGTCTAAAAAATGCTCCAGATGCTTTCATGAGAGTTATGAATGATGTTCTAAGACCATTTCTATATGACTTATTGTTTACTTAGATGATATTTTGATATTTAGCAAATCAAGACATGAACATGTCATGCATGTGAACAAGGTACTTGATGTCTTGAAAAGAGAGCAGTTATTTTTAAAGATTTCAAAGTGTGCATTTGGAAAGAATTCTTTAGTGTATTTGGGACACATTGCTGGATGAGGTTAATTGAAGATAAAATCTTCCAAAGTAGAGTTTATTCTGAATTGGGCCAAGCCTAATATAGTTACAGAGGTAAGAAGATTTCTTGGGGCAACACGGTATTGGAGGAAATTCATTTCTAGTTTTTCTTCCATTGTAGCTCTGTTACATGCATTGACAAGTGTCAATAAAGTATTCCATTGGGGAGATATGTGCAAAAAATAATTTGATGCTTTAAAACAAAATATCAGTTCAGCATTGGTATTGGCTCTTCCGGATCTTATACAGTCATTTGAGATCCAAACACATGCAATTGATTACACCATGGGAACAGTTCTCATGCAGCATGGTAAGCCTATTTAGTTTCATTTTGAAATTGTTAATGGAGATGTGACTAACTATCCCACCTATGACAAAGAGTTATAGGCATTGGTACAAAGTGTAAATAAATGGAAGCACTATTTGATGGGGAAAGATACCATTGTACATACCGACCATCAGCCATTACAGTACTTACAATCACAATCAAAGTTGCAAAAATCAAGACATTTCATATGGATGGGAATTATACAAAAATTTCATCTGGTTATTTGGTATAAAAATGGAATCTACAATAAGGTAGTTGATATTCTCTCTAGACCTATTGTAAATTCATCTATTATACTCAAGCACAATTCAGTTATGCATGAAATTTACATTGAAAAAAATGCATATGATAGTGATTTTCAATATGTGTATGAAATCTTGAATCAAGGAAACCAAATTGGAGAGTTAGATTATCATGTGCATAACATTTTTTTGTATCACTTGGGCATGTTATGTATTCTACGGGGAGAAAGAAATAGTATCATAATGGAGGTAGACACTTAATTGATTGTTGGACATTTCAGTGTAGGCAAGAGGGTAGCGAATCTCCAAATGTATTGTTATTGGCCACGCATGATTGATAATATATCTTGTTTTATTAGAGGATTTTCTTTGTGTGAAATAATTAGACCTAGTAATAGAAAACTTGGATTGTAAACTCCACTTCCGGTTCCTTCACATCCTTGGGAGAGTATCTCAATGGATTTTCTAGGAGGTCTTCTAGTGTCAAGGAAAGGTCATGATTACTTGTATGTTGTTGTATATAGGTTCACAAAAATGTGTATTTTGATTTTGTGTAAAAAAAAAATTAAAGTTGAAAAAACAACTCATCTTTTCATTCAAAATGTATGGGTTCATTTTTCTCTTCCTACTTCTACTGTAAGTGATCAAGATTCCCGGCCTGTTAGGAATTTTTGGTCAAAATTGTGGGACATGATGGACACAAAGTTGAAGAAGAGTAAAACCTTTCATCTGCAAACATATAGTCTAACCAAGGTGGTTAACAGGAGACTTACTCATCTTGTTATAGGTTATTGCAGCAAACATCCCAATTTGTGGAATGAAAAATTGCATTACATTCAGCATGCATACAATAAGGAAAAGCATTATTCCACAAACATATCACCATTTGAGGCATGTCTTAGGTAATTTCCATGAACGCCTTTGGACTTCATCATTGAGAAAGATGTCTCTATAGATAGTGACATAGATAAGGCAAGGAAGTTAATTGGGCAAATTCAGTTGGTACATCACACAGTGCAAGAACAACTTGAAAAGAGTCAAAGCAGCTACAAGGCAAGGCATGATAAACACCGTGTTGATCACAAATTCTAGGTTGGAGATGATGTTTGGCTATATATCAACAAAGAAAGATTGCAAGGGGAAGGTAAAAATATTAATCCACTCCGTTATGGTCCATTTAAAATTCTAGAAATTATTGGTCGAAATTAATTTAAGCTAGACTTGCCTCCTTATATGAAAATATATTCTATTGTTAATGTTGAGAATTTGATATTGTTTGAGCCTCCTTTGATTGATGATTAAGGAGAGCATGTTCAACTGCCATTAATAGATTATTTCTCGCCAGAATATCTTGATGAACTTCAGCAAGATCTCATACTTGAAAGAAGAACCATAACTTCAAGGAGAGGGAATGAAGAATACCTTAGAGTGGGACTCAAGGGACAAAATCCTTCCAAGGCCAAATGGATGGAGATTTAATGGGTGAGGGAGTTGTATCGTCACCTGCTGAAAAATTGATAGTATCTTTTGGGGTCCAAAAGGCTTCTAGTGGGGAGGAATGATTAAAGGCTCAATATTTAGCTCAAAAATGAAATTTCTCATAAATTCTTTAAACGAGAACGACCATGTAGATCTCATTGTCAAGATTCTGGCACAATTCATTTCCTCAAAATACGACTCTAGATGAAGATGTTATGACCTGTTGTTTTTTTTCCCACATAGGTAAAAATTGAGCATAACAGTGAAAAAATGATGACATGGCAATCCAGTCAGCACTCCAGGTATATCCAAGTAATATTCTCCAATTTTAGCCCAATGACTCTATGACAAGTGTCGTAGTGATATTTTCCAGTGAACTTTGGAAGTGAATTTTTTTTACATCTAATTGTAAGGTTGAATGAGAATTTTTTTTAGGTTTCAGTAATCCAACCAAAGCTATAAATGTGGTGCAACCAGGGGCCACCATGTACCCCCTCTGGTGTGGACCCATCCAACCTTGGATAATTTTGAATTCTGTAATATTCCCAAATGGGAAAACTCTAAAATTCATGTACAAAAAACACATTTTTCAGAAATAAAAGATTAATAGAAAAATTCAGCCCATGGATCCATTTTATCTGACATTGTAGCAACCAAATCTGAAATTAAATCAGAAACAAATCATTATAGCCTAGTTAAACATGCCTCCCATGCTCAAAATAGCCCAAAAAACTGAAATCCCAAGACTACTGCAACAAAAAATTACTGCATAAAGTGACAACATATTTTATTAATGATTTTTACTCATAAATATGAGAGATGAAATACATCTACTTTATATTAATCAATGAGGCCCAAAAACATAGATGTAGCCTCTTTTACAGAAATCCAAGTTGACCCGGCAAGGGTTTCTTCATAAACATGAATAAAGAAGCATATACTAGAGATATATGGCTGAATCATGCTTTATGGCTAAATCTCTTCATAAAAATGGCTGATCATGCAAAGAAATGGTTGTAGCTCCTCCTACTATTTTTCCAGGAAAAATGTTGATCCTCCTTCAGGGAAACTAGCTCAAAATACAAGGGATTAAACCCCTCCACTGCAATACCTCAATAAATAACGTTTTTTCTGCAAGGGACTACATTTTTTCTGAAGGTGACTACTTGGCCTAACACTAGATAGTGGAAAATGTAGCACTGGATGCTCTTCTCATATTTCTAAACAAGATCTCTAAGCAAGAGTGGGGAATTCCTGCATGAGAAAACCCTTTCACTAAAAAGTGAAACAAACTTAGCTAAACAACCAAAGAATGAAAGAAGTCTAAATAGATCACATAAAAAATATAATCTTCAATCATGCTCCATATGGCTGCCATTCCCTCCATTATATAGTTGATGAGCTTCCTCACCAAGGGTCCCACCCAATTATGAGTTTGCTTCCATGCAAAGGTTCCTCCATCACAATTACGCTCTCTCCACTAGTCCCACTCATCTATTTACAACGTTTTTTGATTTATTCAACCTTGACATGACCTTCATGCATTGTCTCTTTTCACACCCAAGGTGTCTTCATTTTGACTAGCTAGATTGATCTTCATTCACACTGAGCTTTCTTTATTTATGATCCACTCCTCATATAATAATGTTGTTGACTTGGTCAAACTTGATTTTTTCCACACATATTAGACCCTGTTCACACATGAGGATGTTTGATCTATTTATTAACATGATCCCTTTTCACATTATGATGGATTTTATGCCTACTTAAGCAACTTATGAGCCTCTTTCCCATTTATTCATCTAACTAGATATTAAAAGAAAAATTAATATTCCTCTTAGCTGCATACTAATTTAGGAATATTACAGTCTTCCCCTCCCAAATGTTTCTTGTCCTCAAGAAAATGCAAGGGTGCTGCAAAATCTCCCCTCCTCCTCTTGGGGCCTCCACATCCAATAGTCTCCACCATTTCTTCAGATATTCTGCAACAATTCTGTCTCCCAATGGTTCCTCCCAAGTGTGTAAGTTGGCCTTTGGTGGATAAACCAAATGGCTCTCATCATGAAATAATGGAAGGTTTATATGGAAACCTTCTTTTTGATCAATGGTGTCCTCAAGATAGAAGTGATGAAAATCATGGGGAACTTCATTACCAATGAAAGGGTCCCATCTCCATGCTATCATCCAAATGAAATGAATCACTTCCTAGCTTGGTAATTCATAGAAAGGCTCCTCCCAAATGCTCATGAGAGGCATGTCCCAAGTGCTCCAAAAAATCATATGGCCCACCTCATAAAGAAATAAGTGATCTACTATAGTGGCCATATCATCTTCCATGCTCCCCTTGAAACATGTAGTGCAAAAAGTGTGGGAAATTTTTTCCCCCAACGACACATCCAACCAATGTGTTTCTCCCCCAACCATGTTTCCAACAAAGATAAGAACATCTTCAGCCTTACAGGATCATAATTAAAGTCATGCTAGCTTCCATATGCAATAAAGGATAAGGAAAATGGTCCCTCATGTGCAACTAACGCGGTTTTGCTCCTAATAGCCATAGAGTATGATATAAAAAGTGCTCTTTCCACCGCTTGTTTGTTGTCCCATCCTTCTTGTATGCTTGGAGAAGGTGTATGATAGTTGGTGCTAATGAAGCACACCATGACGAATACAACTTCTCTCCAAAATATTTTAGGAAATGGTCAACATCTCTATTTCTCATGGCCCCAAGTAGCCCACAAGAAAAGGTGCCCTCTCTTAGAGCAATGCCTGTACATGAGTGTTAAGAAAATACAAGCATATAGTAAATACATCATGATGTTCACAAATGCAATTATTACCATACACTTGATTAGAATAAGTGAGGTAGCTCATGGATTAGCTCCTTCTCACACTCAATTAATAAGGATGGGGCAATGATAACTCTTCCTACGAACTATGTTCCTCCTCAACCAACAAATAATCTATGCACTTTCTCATGGATAGTGTATCTCCTTTTTGAAATCTTCCCACATGAATCCCTCCAAGATAGTACGGTATGCTTTAATAAATTCAATGGGTTTAGAAAGCAAGATCTCATAGGTTGCATTAAGTTGTTTATCCTTGAGCTTGGAGTCTCAAGTGAAATATATCTGATCATGAGGGTAAATGACTCCATCCACCACTTTATACCTCCTATCCATCACATTCCCATCAAGAACCTTATATGTGAAGAGGTTCTTGGAATATTCCATCAAAATTTGGGACTCCCAATATAGATCTAGGCTCCCCAAGAATGAAAACGCTGTATAAATCTGAAATGAAACTCCTGTCACAACATGGATCTCCTCTTTGACATGCTTAACGCCAAAGTCACATGTTGGAGTACTATCAACTTTATTTTGCTGCCTTTCTTGCAGCTGATCTTTCTCAAGGCAAGATTGAAGTAGATGGAAGTCAACCTCTCTTGAAAAGTTTTTTCCTTCCAAAACTTCCTTAATTTGGCCCATGCATGCAAGAGTGTTGATATCCTCTTGTCATGTTCAAAAATCTTCTTTGTGTGTGAAAATATTATAGTCTACCCCAAATATATGGAGTGGCCATTTGAAATCATATCCATGTCATCATATACTTCTGAATCCTCCTTTTCCATTACGAATAGCTGAGTGGGAGATAGCAATGTCCATTTCATAAAATTGCTTACCTCTCCTTTGAACCCATCAAAGATTCTTTGCACTGTGCTAGCTTCTCCCAAGGCTCCTTCCTTAGCCAAACATGCTAATGCTACTCCAAGTTGAGAGAACACTTTATTCTTCTTCCAATAAGGGGGTATCCCTAGTGGAATGCCTCCATGAAAAGAGACATCAAGGCATATAGTAGGAGGTACATGCGTGTGGACATATTTGTCCTTGCCTTCCCTGCACAAATCTTCCTACCTCCTTTGTTAATCAATCTTCTAAAATAAAGAGGGATGTGTTCTCCTCATCATATGATGCTTGCCCTCCCCTTCATCTACTTCTATCTTCAATATCTCACATTTTGAAAATGATGGCACATGTTGCACATGGACTGTACCATGATCTCTATATGTGAGATTATTTGGAACTCCTTACAAGAGTACAAGAGTTTCTCTCCTTGGAGCAAGTGCTCCATCTTCTTCTTCATGAGGTACTGGATGTGATCTTTATATGACAATGCTATTCCCTCCAGCTTTCTCTTCCTCCTCATCAATGCTTGAAAATGCCTCTCCAACAATGAGAGACCTTAGATCTTATTCTTCCCTTGAAGGAGGAATCTCCATTTCTTTCTCTTGAGAAGAAATCTCATCATGAAATGGGGGCTTTGCCCTTGGAAAAGTATCAAACAATTTTTTATCCCCCTCAATGGTTTTATGAGATGGAGTTGGATTTATAGATCCTTCCGACTCATGCAAATGTTTTGTTTGTTTTGGTTTGATAAGCTCCATAGAAGGTGTTTCATGAGATTTTCCATCAAACCTTTCCACTACTCTTTTAATGAACCTTGCATAAGTAGATGTATTTACATTCTTTAAGGAAAAGGATTCAAACAACCACCAAGCATAAGCTTTACCTTAAAAATGTAGCACTGCTACTTTAATGGCTTCATCTTCTGAAACTTGATGTTTTTGCACATAGGTGTTTAGCTCCTTCACCCAAACCCTCACTGGACATTTAGGTGATCCATCAAAGGTAGATAGAAAGAATCTACCCACACCATTCTTCTTGCTCCTTGCGCTTCTTTCCTCCTTGATCTTGCAAAACCCTTGGAAGTTCAAGTCATCTTTGAAACCCTTAGATTGAGCTTCATACTCTTGCAAATAATCACCAAGAGTCTCCTTCTTTGGCACTTCTCCTTTCTCCATCTAATTTTTCATGAACATGTCAATGGTAGAGTGTTTTAAATCTGTTGGTGTCGCTGAATACTCAGAACCATAATATGAGGAATTAGAGCTTTCCTCATGTATAGATATTATTGAGGGATATCCATGTTTTTCCCTCCTCATTTCTTTGATGTTTTTTCTGATGCCATGTAAAGTGTGTAGAAGAAGCTTTGAGAACTTATTCCCTCCATAAAATAAGGGTTTGCCTTCATCCCTTTTGCAGATCCTCTCCTTCTCATGATAATATTCCATCGTGGTTGTAGTACACAGGCTGAGCCAATATTAGAGCTCTGATACCGCTGCAATATTCCCAAATGGGAAAACTCAGCAATTCGTGTACAGAAAATGAATTTTTCAGAAATATAAGCATTAACAGAACAATGAAGCCCATGGATCCATTAGATCTGCCATTATAGCAACCAAATCTAAAAATAAATCATAAAAAAATCATTATATCCTAGTTAAATAGGCCTCCCATGCTCAAAACAACCCAAAAACATTGAAACCCCAAGACTACTGCAACACAGAATTACTGCATAAAGTGACAGCGCAATTTATTAAAGGTTTGTACTTAGACATATGAGATACAAAATATCTCTTCTTTATATTAATAAATGAGGCCCAAAAACATAGATCTAGCCTCTTTTAGAGAAATCCAAGTTGACCCAGCAAGGGTTTCTTGATAAACATGAAATACAAGAAGAATCTTCTACAGATCTATGGCTGAATCATGTTGTATGGCTGAATATCTACATAAAATGGGTTGATCATGGAAAGAAATGGCTGTAGCTCCTCCTACTAGTTTTCCGGGAAAAATGTTGATCCTCCTTCATGGAAACTAGCTCAAAATAGAAGGGATTAAACCACTCCACTGCAATACCTTAAGAAATAACGCAGTTTCCACAAGTGACTGCACTGTTGCTGAAGGTGACTACTTGGCCTAACACTAGATAGTGTAAAATGTAGCACAGGATGCTATTCTCAGATTTCTTAAACAAGATCTCTAAGCAAGGTTGGGGAATTCCCGCATGAGAAAACCCTTTCACTAAACAATGCAGCAAACTTAGTTAAATAGCCAAAGAATGAAAGAAGTCTAAACAGACCACATATAAAATATAATCTTCAATCATGCTCCATATGGCTGCCATTCCCTCCATTATATAGTTGATGAGCTTCCTCACCAAGGGTCCCACCCAATTATGAGGCTGCTTCCATGCAAAGGTTCCTCCACCAAAATTATGTTGTCTCCATTAGTCCCACTGATCTATTTATAGCGCTATTTGATTTAGTCAATCTTGACTTGATCTTCATGCATTGTCTTTTTCCACACCCAAGGTGTCTTCATTTTGACTAGTTAGATTTATCTTCATTCACAGTGAGCTGTCTTTATTTATGGTCCACTCCTCATATAATAATGTTGTTGGCTTTGTCAAACTTGACTTTGTCCACACATCTTAGACCCTGTTCACACATGAGGATGTTTGATCTAGTTATTAACAAGATCCATTTTCACATTATGAGGGATTTTATTCCTACTTAAGCAAATTATGAGCCTCCTTGCCCATTTATTCATCTAACTAGATATTAAAAGAAAAATTAATATTCCTATTAGGTGCATGCAAATTTAGGAATATTACAAATTCATTTTTATTACCATATTTCTAATTGATTGGCAAATAGACATATTATGGTTGCATATATTGTTTTTGTATCTAAGATATAAACCTTAGACTCTTAACTAAGAAGATGGAAAAACTCTACTAAAAATGGCGAACATGCTATCTATATGGAAGCAGAGACATCTACATATGGTGGGATGCCGCTACATATAGCGGACAGACTTTATTCTTGGACAGGCTATCTAACTTATGATGGACAGACTATATAACTATGGAGGGAGGCCTCTAACCTTGGCAAACATGTGTATGGAAATGGCAGGAGGATATATAATCATATACCATAGTTCTCAAATATGGGTTTGTGAATTGTATGGTGCAACAAAATTATGGTGCAGCGGTTGGGGTCGAACCCACGACCTCCCCACGTTGGTACTAACCCATATACATTTCCACTTCTATTTGAATTTTATCTACGACAGCGATGGATGTCTAGAGGGGGAAACCCCATGGCCCATCCCCCTCCCATGTGTCTTCATTAGATGACCATGCGCATGGGCTCAAAAACCAGTGGGAAATTATGTTAATAAAACTTGCTTTATTACATGATAATCATACTTAACACTAATTTAATCTGACGGTTAACGTTTGGATAACGCATAGTTAATGATGCACTTATAAAAATAAGTCGTCCTTAATTGTGTGTTAATCTACAATTAAACTGGCTTTGTACTTGGTAGAGGGTGCCTTTCCAGGTGGATTTTCTAACTTTAGCAGGGTTAGCTGGAATTTTTCCAGATTTGGAGGAGAAATAGTAGGGAAAATGGTTTTTTCCATAACTAAGCCAATTTTCGACCAATTTTGGCTTAGGAAGAGTCATTCTTGGTATATTTTGATGTTTTGGAGCCATTGGAGTGGGTTGCAGAGGAAATAAGAGACTATAAACAACATTTTTGCACAATTGAAGCTAATACAAAGGCCCATGCCATGGAATCTCAACCAAGGAGATGTAAACTAAGAGCGGTGAACTCCTTCATCAAAATAGTGTGTTATTCATTCAGTTTTCATGGTTTGTTGTGTGTTTATATATTGATGTTAAAATTTTAGTTTCCATGCTTTTATGTTCATGAAATCAACTTAATCTCCACAATTTTACTTGTTTATCAATCATAAGATCTTTCATAAACCTTAGTACCAAAATTAAACATAAGAACTTTTATTATAAATCTGAAACTGATATTAGAAAAACAATAAATAACAATTAGATTCAGATCACAACAAATGTGTTCTTCATGAGAGGAGTGATGGAGGAACTTTCAGTTAACGTGGATAAGCTATCATAGTTGGAGTAATTTCCAGGGTCTCTGTCAATTATGTTTTAATATGTGTTTTTTTATTGTTTCATTTATTTTGAATGCTAATTTTATCTATTGGTTGATATTATTAGCACATTATTGTGTTGGAACTCCTAATTATCATCAAAAACATGGAATAGATTCACCTGAAGGATTGTTGAAAAATGCACCAAGAAATTCTCAACTTCATGATGTTTTCATTAAATTGAGTAAAATTGAATTTCCATATTAGCAGACAAATTGGATGCAATTAACTTGTGTGACATGGCTCGCGCCACCCAGTTTACTCAGTAAATTCGAGTTGGAGGAGTTATAGTTTATTTAAGCATGTGTTATTTCTAATTTGTAGCAATCAAAGTAAGTTATCTCAAGTTGTATTCAGTTAAACTAGTTATAACTGTTGGAGGAACTTGTAGAAGGTCGGTTGTGTAATGGGACTTCAGTCAAAGTTAGTGATCATCTTAGTTAACTGATCAATCATCCCAGAATAGCTAGTGCATAAAATAATTTGAGTTCCCCATATGTGGCAGAGATTCCAAGGCCATGTAACATAAATTATAAACTAGACTTGAGTGTACAGGTGTTGCATGCAATCATATGATCAACCTTGGGAATTGCACAATCTATTTTGGAAAAATTCCTAAATAATAGGGGCCTTATTTCTCAAGGAATTTCTTAAGGAAATAGGGGCTCAAGAAAAGGCAAGAATTTACTAAGTTTGGTTTAGAGCTTATCATTAACAAAAGATATAGCTTATTCACTTGCAGGTTGTGCTAAGTTGAGAAAATAAATTTTAATACATCTCTATTCATCATATTAATGCAAGAATACATTGGATTTTTTAGCATATTTCTTTCTCCATGGAAAATATTGTGTTCATGTTTGTTATTTCTTATTTCATGTCTAAATGTTTTGTTATAAGTTGGGAATTAACTTCCACATAAAAGTAGAGTAGGATTTGTGACTTGTTATGTTGATTAAAACTTCATGAGAAATTTCAAATCTACACCATAATTTCTACATGGTATAAAAGCAGGATTCACATTACAACAACAATTTCAAAGTTATTTCTCAAAGGTTCGAATTTAGATTTCATTGTAGCAGGATCTATTCAGAGCTGAGAATTTGACCTTCAACGGGTTGAGGCTAGAGTATGAATTGGAAGGAAACTCTAATATAATGACATGGAAGGATCTCATGCGGGAGGTATTCGATGGCAATGGATTGCTAGAATACATCAAGAGAGATGTTACAAAACTAGTGGAATCCTATGCCCAGACCCTTGCTCCATGGAAGAAATATGTAGTCAAGGTGAGGAGAATAATACTGGAGGGAATTTGGGACCTCTTGGAGGGAGTATGGGACCACATTGTCACCAATCTCCATGGGAAAGAAAATATTTATACAATTTGGTAGGAAATAGCAGATCTATTCCAGAATAGTAGTGATCATGGAAAGTTGTCATTCAAGGATAAACTTTGATATATCAAGATGTATAAAAATGACACTATCTCACAGTATCTAAGAAGGTTCACACAAGTTTGTGGTGAGCTTGAAGGATTTAGTCTTACTTTTTCAGAGGATGAATTCGTAAGCCTATCCCTTTTGGGCCTTCCCAAGAACCTACATAGCTATCAATATTCAGTGAACAAGAGGGAGAAATTGTTAACCTTAAGAAATGTGGTAAAATTCCACCTTGGACAACTTAGATAAAAAAATGATGATGTGATTTACTTCTTATTTTCGAGAGGACCAAAATCAACCTAAATATCACCTTGTTCAGATAAGCATAAGTTGTTTTTTGAATCTATTCACCCACCCTTGTATATTAGATTAAGTTAGACCTATGAACATATACCAATTGACATGTCAGCCTCAACATCAAGTGGAACCTCATGGAAACCTATAAATAGAATAGACCTCAAACTCATTTGGACACTGTAGAAATTATACAAACAATATGTATATCAATGGATTCAATCTGATCATGTGATATGCTAAAGCAAGATACTAAATACTTCTACAATCAATTACAGAAAATAAACATGATCACCAATCATAATAAGTAAAGAAAGAAGAAAATAAAGCCATAACACAAATATTTTCCTGGGGAAATATTGCTGCTCAAAACCCCTCTATCTTCTATTGTGTATTCACCAAGAAATCATGAAACAATTACAATGCACTCTTCCCACAAGAGTCTCCTGCACTCCCACAACTATCTCACACTGATCCAGACAAAATAGACCAACACTTACCCAATTTTCAGCCTCTTCTTAGCATGCCTTTCTTGCGCAATTCATGTGGAATGCAATCCCTATTCTTTAGGAATTTCAGCCTTCCAAAACTACGTAATTATCATGGGAAATCCTATCGTATTTTTACTACATGCTGGCAGCCTACTAACTGATACATATGATAGTTAACATCCCTTTAACCTTTGTTGCAAATGGGTCTCCATTGGAACTGACATGCATGCAACTATTAATAGTAAATCATCAGTTACATGACAAATCACTGCATGTGCATTAAATATTATTTAATTCACTTGACCTCTCACTAGTGCAACAAATAGTTACAACTAGTTAAACTGATTTTAACTCAATTAATTGATTTGATTGATTTTTCATGCATTAAAATGATCCAGATGGATATCGGTGGCCACCCACCTATTCCTTTTGGACCCACACCATCAATTCTTGTGGCTTTTCACTTTTAGCACATCTTAATATTTTTAGCATGTTTTCGGGTCCTGCACTCTCGGAGCCATTTTGGGACCCTAATGATCCAAGTAGATATTGGTGGCCACCCACCTATTCCATTTGAAACGCCACCATCAGTTCCTTCAGTTCTTCAGTTTCAGCACAACTTACTATTTTTAGTATTTTTTCGGGTCCTGAACTTCTGAAGCCATTTTGAGGCCCTAAATGATGTTTTTTGGGCATCATGCCTTCCACAAAAATAAATATTCCCAGTCTGCAATTATAGTCCTCGGATAGATATTTCTAACGATGTATCATGCACGTAAAACAGAGATAGTACACCGAAGTTACGACCCCTAGAAGTTGAAACACCAATTTACCTAAATGAGGCATATAGTTTTGGTGCTTCATCTCCTACAGTTAGGTTTTTGGATGTTTAGAGGTTTCTATTGTTTCTCAATAATAAACAGGCCCTCAAGCCTTATTTTAACACAGTTTAGAGGCATGTAGCCAACACATCTCTTCTCAGAGATAAGCTACCAGCGCCCTAGCTATTTGATTTCCATTATGTCTATAAGCATACTTCTATTATTTGATATTAATGAAATGAAGCGTTATTTCTGCTGCATCTCTATGTTTATGTATATTTCTGTATATTATTATGTTCCTACATAAATTCATATCAATGGTATCAGAGCGAGTCTGCTTTTTCTCTGTTTTTCTTTACATGTCCCCAACGCGGTCAAGGTATAAGGAGTTAGGGCTCGATCTGATTGAACACTTGCAAGATCAGCCTCGTAAACCCTGAGGACCTCCCATGGCAGAAGAAACGAAAGATGAGGGAGTAGGAGATCCTATCAAAATATTGCTCTAGGAGGCCCTTGAGAAATAAATGAATGCGATGATGGATAAATTTTCCTAGATCCTTCAACAGCTGCCCACCTCCGGCGCATCTTCATCCAACAACCACTTTGGAGGCACCACTACCTTCAAGGTACAGGTAAAATTTGACATTCGTATATTTTAAGGCTAGATAGATGCAGAATTTGTAGATAGATGGTTGAATTTGCTGGAAGGGTATTTCTTGGTCCATGATTTCTTTGACTGAGAAAAGATTATTTTTGCACTCCTCAAAGCTGCCCCCCATGTCAAAGATTGGTGGGAAACATATTGTGAGAAAAAAGACAGGAGAAAACCATCTCTATTCTCGATTGCACCCACTTAGAACTCATTCTGAGATGGCATCAAGGAACAATATTACCCTGTGGGGAGCTATGAGGACAAGTACATCAAATGGACCACGTTGTGGCAGTAAAGGGATCAAGATGTGCATGAATTGATGAATTTGTTCCATACCCTGCACACAAAGTTAGGTATTAAATATTCAGACAGACATTTGGTGCTCAAGTACCACAGTTGTCTGCACAAACACATTAAGAAGGAAATGGAGTTCCTCTACATTACATCGCTTGGCATGGCATATCACTATGCCACCAAGATCGAGGATAAATTTAAGAAGAAGAAGAGAGACTTTGGATTTGCGAATCTGAAGCTAGGGAAAGGCACCCCCGAACTACAGAACAAGGGAAAAGGCAAAAGCGGGGCGATTGAGAATGAAACCACAAATCAAAATAAGGACACATGGAATAGGTGTGAATTTCATAATAGCCCCACTCATAGCACAAATGAGTGTCGAGCCAAAGAGTCATCGGTGGCCGAACTAAAGGCACCCAAATCAAATGCATGTTCTGATCCTGAGTCAGAACCAGAAAAAGGTAATGACAAAGGGAAGCAGATCATTGATGCATATCCCAGTGCTATTTTTGTCACCACCAAGATCCATAGGGAGGATGTCGAGGATCCAAAGGAGGGGGAGCGCCTCTTCCATTTGTAGATGTGGGTGAAGGGTTCTCTACTGCGATTCCTTTTCGATAGCGAAAACCAAAAGAACCTCATTCCAGCAGAGGTCGTGAAGTAGCTTGGCCTACCAACCATAACACACATACAACCATATACCATCGGGTGGATTCACCCAGGGAGAGATCTACGTGTTCACTAGTAGTGCCACCTTCCGTACAGTACCAAGCCATTCACGGATGAGGTAGTGTGTGATGTTGCTCCTCTTGATGTAGCTGATGAATTATTATGCCAACCATACCTATGGAGGTAACATGTTGTATATGAGTCTAGGCGTCATGTTTTTATTATTACTTTTGGAAATAACCTGTACATGATATCGGAGGTAATACGAGCTCTTGTCATCTCTTTGGCTACTGCAAAACAACATAGTAAGATTGTTTCCCAAACCAGGAAATTTATTTTCCTTACAAATCGCTCACAGGGAAAGAAGAATATTGTGGCCTCAACCTCGAGACAGGTCTCCCTTGCATGGCTGTAGCAGATGTACAAAGTCATGGAGGGATTCGAGGACATTCTCTCCTCACTCACAGAGGTTCCTCTACAATATCAGGACAAGCACATCATTGATCTGACCCCCTTCGCACTGCTGCCTGATGTTGCCATACATCATACAACTACACAAACATAATCCTCACATGTATTGTTTAAGGCTAATAAAGAAACCAAATTTACTAAATGTATCCAGCATGTCTTCCCGCAGGTCCATGACATCTTCGACAAATCTAATACCCAGTTCAACAGAATTTTCCTCATCTCATGGAGGATCTCAATGAAATGGGGACCATTTCTTCCTAAGGAGGGAGGAATGTTCTAGGTGGATATTGGTGGCTACCCACCTATTCCATTTGGACCTGCACCATCAATTCTTGCATCTTTTCACTTTCAGCACAACTTACTATTTTTAGCAGGTTTTCGGGTCCTCCACTTTTAGAGCTGTTTTGGGACCCTAATGATCTAGGTGGATATTGGTGGCCGCCCATCTATTCCATTTGAAAATCCACCATCAATTCTTTTAGTTCTTTAGTTTTAGCACAACTTACTATTTTTAGCAATTTTTTGGGTCCTGAACTTCTATGTAGGTTTTAACCCTGAACAGAAACTATCTACAAACGAATCTTATAACAGAAAATAAACAATAGCAAGAGCATAAAACATAAAATAGATAAACACATAGATTTTCCCCTGGATCCCAAATCGAGACGACCAATTTGATTTTTCATTATATTCCTTTTAGTGTTACAACACATATATATACATGCCGAAGCATACATAAACCCCAATCCATAAACCATGGATTAGAACATAGTTGTAGTTCCCTTGACCGGATCTACAAAAATACCAGGGGCCGAAAACCATCATACCCCAAAACCATGTGCAAAACCATGCACAAAACCATGGACGTGGACTACCCACCGGAAATTAAGCGCGTGCTTAGTCGTGGAAAGAATATAACACATACCCAACATTCTCCCACTTGTTGTTTTCTTTCCACGGGGGGCCACAGGAGGGCTTAGTAATTGGCCCAATTCTTCAACACCCATTGTTTCTCTACACCAAGAGAACTTCTGAGTGCTCACAGACTTTGTCAATGCATCTGTAACATTCTTCAAAGTGTCCACCTTTACCAGCAACACCCTTTTAGCCTCAACCATATCTCTAACAAAGTGATATTGAACATCAATGTGCTTTGTCTTTGAATGATAAGCATGGTTCTTAGCCAAGAAAATTGCACTTTGGCTATCACAGTCTATCCTTATAGCTTGTTGTACCAACCCCATACTTGAACACAATCTCTGCAACCAAACTGCTTCCTTGCTTGCATGAGTGGCTGCTATGTATTCTGCCTCTGTAGTTAAAAGAGCCACTACAGACTGTCTTTTACTCATCCAACTGACTGAGCCTCCAAATAGGCTAAACACATACCCACTTGTAGACCTTCTTCGGTCCAGATCTCCAGCCCAGTCTGCATCAACAAAACCACGAATGTCCAACATTCTTTCCAATCCTGGTCTTCCCTGGTAGCACTAGCCATAATCACTAGTGCCACATAAATATCTGAAAACCCGCTTCACTACTGTCCAATGCTCCTTCCCTGGGTTTGACATAAACGTGATCAATACTCCCACTGCATGTGCAATGTCTGGTCTAGTACATACCATTGCATACATCAGGCTACCCACTGCACTTGCATATGGAACACGAGACATATACTCCTCTTCTTCTTGTGTCTTGGGACACTGTTTAGAAGACAGCTTTACACCTACATGAATAGGAACATTCACCGGTTTACTATCCTGCATATTGAACCTCTGCAATATAGTCTCGACATACTTCCTCTGGTTTAACCAGAGCTTCCTCTTTGCCCGATCTCTCTTAATTTCCATGCCCAAAATATAGTTTGCAGCACCCAGATCCTTCATGTCGAATTTTTAGAACAGTTGGGTCTTAAAATCTTGGATAATTTTTTTGTCATTTCCAATCAACAACATATCATCCACATACAAGACCAAATAAATAACACGGTCACCAATTAATTTAAAATAAACACAATGATCCTCCTTACTTCTGGTGAAGCCAAGTCCCCGTATATAGGTATCAAATTTCTGATACCACATCCTTGGTGACTATTTTAACCCATACAGAGACTTCTTCAACCTGCATACCAGTTCTTTCTTACCCTTCATCATAAAGCCTTCAGGTTGCTTCATGTAGATCTCCTCTTCTAGATCCCCGTGAAGAAATGTTGTCTTCACATCCATCTGTTCTATCTCAAAATCAAATGCAGCAGCAACAGATAAAAGTAATCTAATAGAAGTAACTTTGGCAACAGGAGAAAAAAATATCACCAAAATCAATTCCCGGCACCTGGGAATAACCTTTCGCTACCAACCGAGCTTTGTATTTCTCCACCTTGCCTTCTACATTCATCTTCTTCTTAAACACCCATTTTCTCCCAATGGGCTTCCTTCCAACCGACAACTCCACCAGATCCCATGCATCGTTTTTGTGCAAGGATGCCATTTCATCAACCATGGCCTCCTTCCAGAGTTTTCCATCCTCTGAATCTACTGCCTCCCTGACAGTTCTGGGTTCATCATTAGTTATAGTTAAGGCAAAACCTGAACAGAAAGCAGATGGACTATACCTTTCTGGTTGCCTTCTTTCCTGAACTGATCTTCTCAAAGCTGGAGTTTGTGGCTCTTCATCTTCTGAGTCTTCTTCTATTGTAGAGTATGATTCATCCTCCTTTAGCTCAAACTCTATCTTCTCAGGTTCCTTTGGTAGTACTTCATGTTTAACAACATCTTTCACTTCTCTAAACACCACATCTCGGCTGTACACAACCTTCCTTGTTTCTGGGTTCCAAAGGTTGTAACCCTTTAAACCATCCTTATACCCAATAAAGATGAACCTTTCAGATTTATTATCCAACTTGGTCCTTTTCTTCTTTGGAACATGTACATATGCATCACATCCAAATACCCTTAGATGTGAAAGAGAAGGTTTCTTACCAGTCCATACCTCATGTGGGGTCTTATCCTCCAACGCTGATGAAGGTGATCTGTTAACTAAGTAACATGCAGTATTCACTGCCTCTACCCAGAATTCTTGTCCTAACCCGGTACCACTGAGCATGCTTCTTGCCTTTTCCATCAGTGTTCTATTCATTCTTTCTGCAACTCCATTTTGTTGAGGTGTGTATGGAGTAGTCTTCTTTCATGCTATACCACACTTCTTACAGAACTCTTCAAATTCATTCTTGCAGAACTCCCCACCATTATCTGTCCTCAACGCCTTTATCTTCTTCTCTGTCTGGTTTTCCACCAGAGCCTTAAATTCTTTAAATTTGTCAAAGACTTCAGATTTCTTCCTCAAGAAATATATCCATGTATTCCTTGAGAAGTCATCTATGAATGAAACATATTACATAGACTTTCCCAGTGACGGAACTGACACAGGCCCAAACACATCACTGTGCACAAGTTCTAATATCTTGTTCGCCCTCTTAGCACCAGAAGGAAAACTTACTCGATTCTGCTTCCCATATACACAATGTTCACAGAAATTGAAATCCAGAGAGCAATTAGACATACCTTCTACCATACCATTTCTATGTAGTATCTGAAGGCCCTTCTCTCCAATATGTCCAAGCATTTGATGCCATAGCATGGTCTTTTCTCCAGACACGGCTAGGCTTTCCGTCCCACTTTCAGGAACCACAGAACTGTTACACCCATCAATAACTGTGCTACCTTGTAGCTTGTACAGAGTTCTAGTCCAAACTCCCCGCATTAATACCAGTGCTCCCCAAACCATCTTGCAGGCGTCTTTCTCGAACACTATTTTTACACCTGCATCATCCATCTTGCTTACAGAAATCATATTTCTGGCCAATGCAGGAATATGTAGAACATCAGGAAGTGTTCTAATCCTTCCACCTTGCAGCTTCAGCTTGACCTTTCCACGTCCGACGATTCTGGCCTTCCTACCATCCCCTAGGAAGACATCACCACCATCATATTTCTCATACTCACAGAACCACTCCCTATGGGGAGTGAAGTGAAAGGATGCACCTAATTCAATCAACCATGACTCATGATCTACATGTGTATTTGAAGAAGAAGCCAAATACACATCCCCACCTTCATCCGAGGTGGTTTTTTCCTCTGCAGAAGAAGCATCCTTAGATCCATTTCCTTTCTCAGGAGCTTTAGATCTGCAGTCCTTTTTGTAGTTCCCTTCCTTTCCGCATTTCCAGCACACCTTTACAAACTTTCTAGGAGATTTAGATCTCCCTCTAGATTTGGATCTCCCACTCGAAACCTTATTCTTGTTTCTGTTCTGGGACCTTCCTCGTACAGATAAGGCATCTCCATTCTGACCCTCCATATTTCTCCGTCTCATTTCCTCCGACAGTAAGGCTGAGACAATGTCATCAAAATTCAAGGTAGTTGTATTGCTACCTATTGCAATAACCAGACTGTCCCATGAGTCTGGTAGAGAACACAACAAACTGATGCACTTATCTTCATCTGAGATTTTAATATCAACAGATGACAGCTGACTTACCACAGTATTGAAGGCGTTCAGATGCTCTGTCACCGAGTCTCCATCCTTCATCCTCAGGTTATACAAATTTTTCCGCAGGAACAACTTATTCACCAGAGACTTAGATTGGTACAAAGTCCCTAGCTTTTCCCACAAGGTCTTCGCCGTAGCTTCCCCAGATACATTCAACAATACTGAATCTGAGACACACAACCGTATTGTGCTTTTAGCCTTCCGATCTAGTTTCTTCCAGTCTTCATCTAACATTCCTGTTGGCTTAGTACCTGGATCTACCATGATCCACTGATCTTTATCCACCAGCAGATCCTCCATCTTGAGCTTCCACAACTCAAAACTCTGACCATTAAATTTCTCGATCTCTATCTTTCCGCTGCTCGCCATCTTCTTTCACCGCAAGAATCGATCCCGCAGATTTCCCACTGAACAGGGTCTACCACAGGCCCGAGCAAAAAACCCTCAACAACAAAGGCGTCCCCTTGAAGCCGAAACAGCTCCGATACCAAATGTAGGTTTTAACCCTGAACAGAAATATCTACACACGATTCTTATAACAGAAAATAAATAATAGCAAGAGCATAAAACATAAAACAGATAAACACAGAGATTTTCCCCTGGATCCCAAATCAGGACGACCAGCTTGATTTTTCATTATATTCCTTTTAGTGTTACAACACATATATATACATGCCGAAGCATACATAAACCCCAATCCATAGACCCTGGATTAGAACATAAATGTAGTTCCCTTGACCGGATCTAAAAAAATACCAGGGGCCGAAAACCATCGTACCCCAAAACCATGTGCAAAACCATGCACAAAACCATGGACGTGGACTACCCACCAGAAATTAAGGACCAAAAATTTTCACCAGGGTGCTGCCCCGGACCCCGACAGGGGGGGCTACCGCCTCCCCTGTGACCCCCCCATTGCACCTAGAGCAAAGGGGGGGCTATCGCCCCCCCTCTTACCCCCCCACGCATGCTTAGTCGTGGAAAGAATATAACACATACCAAACATTCTAGAGCCGTTTTGAGGCCCAAAACGATTCTTTTTGGGCATCGCGATTACGACGAATATGATTCTATTCCAAAATAAATATTCATAGTTAGCAGGTGTATTCCTTAAAAATATATTTCTAATGACGTATGATGTGCATGAAACGGAGATAGTATGCCAAAGTTACAACACCGGGAAGTTGAAACACCAATTTACCAAAACGAGGCACATAGTTTTGGCGCCTCATCTCCTAGGGTTAGGTTTTTGGAAATTTAGAGTTTTCCTGATCCGGATTTATGCAGGAACGCAAAATAATACAAATATAACCATAAATAAAAATATGCAGCGGAAATAACACTTCATTTCTTTAATATCAAAGAACTGAAATTTGCTTACAGACAGAAGGGAAATAAACTAGCTAGGGTTCTGGTAGCGAATCTCTAAGAAGAGATGTGGTGGCTACAGACCTCTAAACTGTGTTACAATGAGGCTCAAGGCCCTATTTATTATTGAGAAACAATGGAGAACTTTGAACGTCCAAAAACCTAACCCTAGGAGATGAAGCGCGGAAACTATAGGCCCCGTTTGGGTAAATTGGTGTTTCAACTTCCCGGGAATGTAATTTCGGCATACGATCTTCTTTGACGCGTATGATACATTGTTAGAAATATGTATTCGAGGAATACAACTATTTTTGAAAATGTTAATTCTAGAATGGAATCATATTTTATGGAAAAATGATACCCAAAAAACGTCGTTTAGGGCCTCAAAACAGCTCCAGAAGTTCAGGAACCGAAAAACTGCTAAAAATAGTAAGTTGTACCGAAACTGAAAAACTAAGAGAGAAAATTGTGGGGCCCCAAGTGGAAAAGGTAGGTGGCCACCAATATCCACCTGGATCATTCCTCCCCCCTTAGGAAGAAATGGTCCCCATTGCATTGAGGAAACTTCTGTTGAACTTGGTCCCTGGTGAACCACTTGCCTTGGTGCAAGAGTTGGCCAGCTTTGACAACCCAATACAGTTGGATCTTTTGTTGGAAAGTGTTCTTGTTTTGCATGTCCATGATACAATCTATGGTGGCATTTTCCATGCAGTCTAGGTTTACCTCTTTTGGTGTGAGTTCTTATGCAATGTCAGAGGTGTCTAGTAGAGGTGGGAAGTAGGGACGAAGGTGGTGTACATTGAATACTAGGTGCAGACCAAGGAATGGTGGAATATTGAGCTCGAAGGAATTGTTCCCTATAGCCTTAGTGATGGTGTACGGCCCATATCGGAGTAGGTGAAGCTTGCGGTGGGGTCCAGTGAGGCTCTCCTTCTGCAAATTTAGCCACACTTTCTCGCCCACCTTGAAGTTGTGTGGAACCTAATGTTGATCATGTCATTTCTTGTACTTAGAATTGGCTCTATCCAATATGTCATGAACCTATTAGCGGATGTGCTGAATGCACTTGATGAAGTTTTTCACTTTGTCAGCTTCAAACTGGACATGAGCCGAATCAGTCGGAGTAGCCGTAAATGGCATCGCTACGTCAATGGGACATAGTGGCTATAATCCCAAGCCCACTTGAAAGGGGTTATGGCCGGTTGAGCTGTGGATAGCCCGATTATAACTCTGTTGTACATAGGGGAGGCTCTCATCCCATGTGCATGGATGATTTGAATTGTAGATTCACAGAATGTGTACAATCATCATGTTGACAACCTCTGGCTGGCCATCAATTTGGGGATGGAAAGTTGTGGACTTTGTGAGCTTGGTGTCCAACATTGACCAGAGGCTGGACCAAAATGCATTGAGGAACCTGCTGTTGTGATCTCATATGATAGACTATGGGATCCCAAAGTGAACCCACACTCGTTCAAAGAAGATTTTAGCAGTGGCTTCTGCTGTGATATTCTTCTTGTAGGCCGCCATAATGGCCATCTTTGAGAATCCGTCGACGACCAAAAAAACACAGTCATTTCCATGCTTAGTAGAAAGAAGTGCTGACATGTAATCCATGGAGATGGATTCCCAAGGTTGAATATGGATAGGTACTAGAGTATAGAGCCCTTGATCTTGACGGTCAATTTGGCAATGGTACAAGCAGTGCAGGATCTAATGTACTTCCCGACATCCTGTCGAAGGTTCGACCAATAGAAATGTTTCTGCAGTACTGCAACTATTTTCTCAACCCCAAATTCCCAGCGACTCGACTGTAGTGTGCTTCCCATATCATCTTGTCACTCTCGCTTGAAGGAACACAAATGTGTCCCAGGTGACGTAACAGTGCATCTTGGAGGTGAAAATTTGGAACTTGCGTACCCGCCAAGAGTGCCTTGTATGTGTGGCTAAATTCTAGATCGCTCTTGTAGATAAGTGGCCAATCAAAAGTCTCATGCCCAAAAGAGTTGAGAACTGTAGTTATGGCCATGATTGGTGGTCGGCTGAGGCAACCGACTACATTATTGGTGCTACCCTTCTTGTACTTGATGTTTAAATGAAATTTTTGCAGATATGTGGACCACTTCTGATGGCGATCATTTTGAAACTTCCCTTGTGTTTGTATGAACAACAGGGGTCGTTGGTCTATGTGGATGATTGTTTCCTTCCCCAAAATGTAATGCTTCCATTGTCGACAAGCCTGCACAATGGAATACATTTCTTTGTCATAAGTGGGATACTTGCGAACTATGTCAAATAATGTCTCACTGTGATATGCCACTCGATACCCCTGTTGAGTAAGAAATGCCCCAATAGCATAGTCAGAGGCATCTATCTCAATCTCAAATGGTTGTTACAAGTCTAGAAATGTGAGCATTGGGGCAGAACAGAGGTGATGTTTCAATTCTACGAACGCCTTCTGTTGATATTCCGACCAAAATTATTTCTCTTTCGCTCCTCTATTGGTGACTTGACTAAAGGGCCAAGTGATATGAGAGAATCCCAACACAAACCTGTAGTAGAAATTAGCAAGACCCAGAGAGCTGTGAAGCTCTGTTATAATGGTTGGGATTGGCCAATCCTGAATGACTTGGATCTTGGCTAGATCCACATGCACCCCTCTTTCATCAATAATGTATCCCAGATATTGAACTTGTGTCATGCCAAAAGTGCACATCTCCAAATTGGCACACAACTTGTGTTGTCATAGTGTTTGGAGGACTTCTCAGATGTGGTGGAGGTGATCTTCCCAAGTCTGGCTAAAGATTAGAATGTCATCCAAGTACACCACTACAAATGAGTTGGTGAATGGATGTAAGATGTCATCCATCAATCTCATGAAAGTTGCGGGAGCATTTTTCAACCCGAAAGGCATGATGAGCCATTCAGAAAGGCCCTCCTTGGCTTTGAAGGTAGACTTCCACACATCAGAGGGTTAGATTGGTACCTGGGGATACCCAGAATTCAAGTCAATCTTGTTGAAATATTTTTCCCCTTTGAGTTGGTCTAGAAGGTCATCAATCCATGGGATTGAGTACCTATTCTGGACAGTGATCTTGTTCAACGCCCGATATTCAATACATAGTCTTTAAGTCCCATCCTTATTTTGTACCAACATGATCGGGCTCCCACAGGGTGATGAACTTGGTCAAATATGACCTTTATGTAGCAGCTCCTGAATCTGCCTCTTGATTTCATGATTCTCCAAAATAGAGCACCTATAGATCGGTCGATTGGGTAGTGGCGCAATTGGGGTTAGTTCAATGGGGTGTTTGACATGACAGTGTAGAGGCACCCCTGTGGGTGAGGTGAAGATGTCCCCGTTCTCCTCCACAACCTGTTCCATTTGTTTTTGTCGTGCAGAGGATCCATGTCTGGAGGTCATTGCCACAATCTTCTTCTTGCCCTGGGGGTGGATGATCAGGAAAACAAAATTCTTGGTTTTGGAAATGAGCTTACTGCACTTTTTTACAGAAACCAAAGAGATAGTGGAAGGCAGTGGTACCTTTGGTATCCTGTACAACTTATTTCCCAAAGTAACAATAAAAGTGTGAGGCTGGGACTCATACATAGCATGTCACTTCCACAAGTATGGTTGGCCTAATAATACATCAGAAACATCAATAGGAGCAATGTCACACAATACCTCATCCGTGAAGGGCTTGATGTTATAGGAAAGGCAACATTGATGGCTGACGCGGAGATCCCGTCCTTGGTGAAGCCACCCAATGGTGTATGGTTGTGGGTGTGTTGTGGTTGGAAAGCTCAACCGCTTCATGACATATTCTGAAATGAGGTTCTTTTGGCTCCCATTGTTGACAATGAATTATAGCGGGGAACCCTTTACCCAAATCATGAAGTGGAAGAGATGCTCTGCCTCCTTTGGATCTTCTAGTTCCTCCTTTTGGATCTTCGTAGTGGCAACAATGGCGTTGTGCTCTACATCAATAATATGCTTCCCTTTGTCATTCCCCTTGTCAAGTTCTGATTCAGATTCAGAGCATGCATCTGACTTGGAAGCCCTCATCTCCACCACCAGTGACTGCTTGGCTTGACACTCACTTATGTTGTGAGTGGAGCTCTTATGGAACTCACACCACTTTCCCATGTCCTTCTTTTGCTTCGAGGTGTTTTTATTTGCTTATGGCTTTTGAAGGTTTTCTTGGGCTGCCATGCCTTGGCTTTGTCCTTTGGTTTGCATTCTGGGAGCACCTTTCCCTTGCTTTTGATTTGCAGATCCGAAGTCTCGCTTCTTCTATTTGAATTTCTTCTCAATATTGGCAGCTTACCGGTGTGTCATACCAAGTGAGGAGATGTCAAGGAACTCCATTTCCTCTTGAATGTATTTGTGTAGACAACCACGATACTTTAGCACCAAATGTTTCTCTGAATATTTGATACCCAAATTTGTGCGCAGGGTATGGAACAAATTCGTCATCTCATGCACATCTTGATCCCTTTGTTGCCGCAGCATGGTTCATTATATGTACTTGTCCTCATAGCTCCCCACAAGATAGTATTATTCCTTGATGGCATCTCGGAAATAATTCCAAGTGGGTACAACTGAGAAAAGAGAGGGTTCTATCTCATCTTTTTTCTCATAGTAGGTTTCCCACCAGTCCTTAACATGGGGGTAGCTTTCAGGAGTGCAACAGTAATCTTCTCTCGGTCAGAAAAGTCATGAATTGAGAAATATCCTTCTGATAGATTCAACCATCTATCTACGGCACCTACATATATTTGACCCTCAAATATGGGAATGTCAAATTTTACTTGTACCTTAAAGGGAGTCGCCCCTCCAGAGTGGCTGCTGGATGCAAAGGTGTCGTCGGTGGGCAGTCATTGAAGGATCTAGGCAAAGTTATCTATCATCACGTTCCTTCATTTTTTGAGGGCCTCCTCGAGCAATATTTTGATAGGATCTCCTGCTCCCTCATATTTCTTTTCATCCCCCATGGGCATCCGTTGGGGTTTGCGAGGCTGATCTTGCAAAGGTTCCACCAGATCGAGCCCTAACTCCTTATACCCCGACCTTATTGGGGACCTGCAAAGAAGGATCGAGAAAAAGCAGACCTCTCTAATACCACTGATCCAGATTTATGCAAGAACGCAAAAGAATACACACATAACCATAAATACAAAGATGTAGTGGAAATAACACTTCATTTCGTTAATATCAAAGAACTGAAATTTTCTTACAGACAGAATGGAAAATAAACTAGCTAGGGTGCTGGTAGCGAATCTCCAAGAAGAGATGTGGTGGCTACAGACCTCTGAACTATGTTAAAATCAGGCTCGAGGGCCTATTTATTATTAAGAAACAATGGAGAACTCTAAACGTCCAAAAACCTAACCCTAGGAGATGAAGCGCAAAAACTATGGGCCTCGTTTGGGTAAATTGGTGTTTCAACTTCCTAGGGACGTAAATTCGGCATACAATCTCTTTTTGACACGTATGATACATCGTTAGAAATGTCTATCCGAGGACTACAACTTTTGCCACAAATATCAATTTCAAAATGAAACCATATTTGCCAGACAAACGATGCCCAAAAAACGTTGTTTAGAGCCTCAAAACAGCTCCGAAAGTTCAGGACCCGAAAAACTAATAAAAATAGTAAGTTGTGCTGAAACTAAAAAACTGAAAGAGACAGTGGTGGGGCCCCAAATGGAATATGCGGGTGGCCACCAATATCCACTTTGATCATTTATATTATTTCTCAATAATAAATAGGCCCTTGAGCCTCATTGTAACACATTTCAGAGGCATGTAGCTGCCACATCTCTTCTCAGAGATAAGCTACCAATGCCCTAGCTATTTGATTTCCATTATGTTTTAAACATATTTATGTTATTTGATATTAATGAAATGAAGCATTATTTCTGTTACATCTCTGTGTTTATGTCTATTTCTATATCTTATTTTGTTCCTGTATAAATCTTTATCATAAAATAATGCACTAACTGCAACTTTGACTCAATAATTAATAGAATCACTCTGCATGCCTCACTAACCACCCTCAACTCGAAATTCATGAGCTAACTAAGTTTATCACACTCAGTTAAATATTACAAGTGATTATGAGATAAGATTACATTTTATTGTCCAATTTAACTAAGGGAAAATTAAATTAGACACACATTTCTTGTTGACTTTTCAACACTCCCTCTCAACAAGAAAGGGTTAATAGCTACACTGATCCTGCCTCTATGGTATTTGAATTTTCTCTCAGCTTAGTACCTTCATGAGAATATTTGCATCCTGATCTTCCGTGTGAATGTAGTGAAGTAACATAATGCACCTTTG
This sequence comes from Pinus albicaulis, assembly GCA_034641835.2. Taxonomy (NCBI): domain Eukaryota; kingdom Viridiplantae; phylum Streptophyta; class Pinopsida; order Pinales; family Pinaceae; genus Pinus; species Pinus albicaulis. The sequence continues at coordinate 575,315,925 of CM076581.1, forward strand.
AACACAATCTCTGAGATGGTGGTACCGAATGTCTATATTCTTGGACCTATCATGGAATACCAGATTAACCAAGAGTTTAATGCAACTCTGGTTATCACAATGTATCACCGTCAGATCCATCTGATGACCAAACAAACCAACCAGAATATTCCTCATCCAGATGGCCTCACTTGAAACCTAACTTGTTGCCTTGTACTCTTCCTCATCAGAACTGAGTGCCACAGATCTCTTCTTCCTGATGTTCCAAGAAACTGACGTCGATCCTATGCTGAAGATCCCTCCTTGTGTGCTCTTTCTATCTGATGGAATTCCTACCCAATCTACATCAGTGAAGCCTTGAATTTTCAATCCCTCTGTGTGTTTGTACCATAATCCATACTCTATAGTACCCATGAGATATCTCAAGACATGCTTCCCCACCTTCCAAAAGAGCTTGGTCGGATTAACCATAGCTTGACTCAGCTTGTTAAATGCATAAAAAATGTTTGGTCTGGTGTTCACCAAGTACATCAATGAACCCACAAGCTTCCTATAAATAGTAGTGTCCACTACCTCACCTGAAGTAGCATCCTCCTGCCTCTAGTTTCATGGAAGAGGATTCTCCATGGGTTTACAACTCTCCATGTGAAACTTACTCAGAATCTCTTTGGCATAATTTCCTTGAGAAAAAAATATCTCACCATCCCACTGCCATATCCCCAAACCAAGGAAATATTGAAGCATTCCCATGTCGTTCATCTCAAACTATCTTTCAAGATCCTCTTTGCAAGAAATTATGAGCTGCTCATCACTTGTCAATATTAGATCATCAACATAAAGTAGGATAATCAAGAGCTTACCATCAACCACAATCTAGTACATGTTTACATCTGCAACACCCTTCTTTAATCACAACCTGGGCAAATAACTTCCAATATTGGTGTACCAACCACAAGGTGCTTGCTTCATCCCATACAGTGCTCTCTTGAGTCTGCACACATGTGAATCACTGTCAAAGGTCTCAAAACCTTATGGCTTCTCTATGTACACTTCTTCCTCAATAACTACATTAAGAAACGTAGTCTTCACATCCATATAATGTATCTACCACCCCATCTGTGATGAGAGTGAAAGGATAGATCTAATCGATGATTACCTCGCAACTGGTGTGAAAGTTGCCTCATAGTCAATCCCCTCAACTTGTGAGAATCCCCAGGCTAAAAATCTAGCCTTGTACTTCCCCACACTCCCATCTTCTACTTGCTTCACCTTATAGATCCATCTAGATCCAACCATTGATCTTTCGACTAGTCTTTGGAAAACTTCCCATTCACTATCCTTGATGATGGAGTCATAATCCTCCACCATGCCGTCAACCCAAATTGGTTGTTTCACAACTTCCTCAAAGGAGGATTGTTTTGTCACAATACGCTTTCTCATAAGAGCCATGTATTGAGTAAGCATCTCTGGATACTGTCTTTATCTGTGTGGTGAAGTAGGTGCTCCTGCATGTTCTTCTGCATCAAGTCTCAATTTATCAGCTTCCATGGTATGCCTTCTCCCATTTCTACTGGATGGCTTTGCATGAGTGTTTTCTTCCACTCCATGATCCTCCGCATGTGGCTACTCCACATCTTAAGCTTCATCCTTTGGAACCAAGAGTTCCTCATCTACATGAATATCAAGCTCCCTCTCAAGGGACAATCACATGGCTTTCTCCTCATAAAATTTTATATCCCATCTCACAACAGTCGTCCTGTTGTTTGGAAAATACACCCGATAGATGTGGGGAGTACTAGTTTACCCCACAAATATCCAATATAAGTTGTTGATTCTAGCTTCCTCCTAGAATATTTTGTCACATGGCAATAGATAGATGAGCCAAAAAATTTAAAATATGAAACGTCAAGTTTCTTACCAGAAAAAGCCTCCTATAGTGTACTCATTCCAAGTATCCGATGAGGACTACGGTTTTTCACAAATACTACTGTATGACATGACTCTGCCCATGGATGCAATGGTAGGCCCTGATCATGCAACATCGCTCGTGCCACACCCACAATTGTTTTTTTCTTTCTTTTTGTGACTCGATTTTATTGTGGGTTATGAGGCACAATCAAATCTCTCTGAATTCCTACTTTGCTACAGAATTTCTTGAATTCATTAGAGATGTACTCACCACCATTATCGCTCCTAAGATCCTTCACATGCTTCCTAGTATCTTTCTCCACCAGTGCTTTGAACTCACAAAATTTTGAGAACTTCTGATCTTTCTTCTAGGTGAAGTAGATCCAACATGTTCTAGAAATATCATCAATAAATATCACATAATACCTCTGCTTTGCTTTCGAAGTTTTAGATAATGGTCCACACACAGCTGAGTGAACTGTCTCAAGGATTTTTGCTGCTCGGTTCTCCTTCTCATGAAAAGTGACCTTTTCGTACTTCCCCATGGTACATCCCTTGAATGTGTCTATATGCACAAGACTACCCTTTGGAAGCCCCGTAGAAATTAGCTGCATGACCTTCAAGGCACCGTGGTGTAGATGGCCCAATCTCCTGTGACATAACTCACCCTCATCCCGGCTCACCACTTTCTCTACCTTACCCATCAATGTTTGTAGAGATTCTTCACATGAATCCCAATATTCTTGGCTTGTCCTCTGGCTTTGTGTAGAAGGAAAGCTTTACCTTCACTGAAAACCACATCATAACCTTTATCCTCCAACATTGCAACTGAAACTAAATTCTTTTTCAAGCATGGTACATGCACGACATCTGTTAATAAGAAGGGTTTACCAGACTATCTCTGGAAAGTAACTGTGCCAATCCCGATAGCGCTTTACCTCTCATCATCACCCATTTAGATATGCCTTTGAATATCCTTCTCCTCCAAGCTACTAAAAAATTCTTTGTCTCCCGTGATGTGGAAAGATGCACCACTATCCAAGTACCATATTGATCCCATCGCACTTGACACCATGCATGCAATGAGCGAGAAGTCAAACTCAAATTGCTTGGCCAAAGCCTCACCATCTGCAGATCATGAAGCCTTCTTGTTCTTCTTATTTTGTCGACAATTACTGGCATAATTTCCATTCTCGTGACTGTCAAAACACTTCACCCTACACATTTCGTGCTTCTTGCCTTCTTTTCCTATCTCAGATTTGGAATAGGATTTCTTTCCCTTCCACTTTTTTGCCTTACCAACCAAGGTGAAATTTTCCTCATCATGCGTCTTGGATGAGGATCCATCCCTGGTATTCTGCCTGAATTATTCTTGCACAAAATCCAACCAAGGTCGCTCCCAATCTGGCAGCTTATCCCTCCCATTGACAGAGTCCTGATAACTATGCCAACTCTTGGTAATGCCTAGGAGAGCTAGGATCACCAAGTCATCATCTGCTACAGTAATTCCAACGCTCGCAAGCTCATCTCGACATTGGAAAAACTTGGTTAAGTATTTCAGAATAGTGTTTCCTTTCTCAATTTTGATTTTCCTAAGCTTGTCTTTCAGTGCTAATTTTCTGTGGTCGCTACTACTCTGAAATAGATCTATCAGAGCCTTCCACATTTCATATGGAGTCGCTTTTTCATGGATACTTGATACAATGTTGTCTCATACTCCCTCCAATAAGATCATCCTCGCCTTTGTAACCTTATTTTTCCAAGCATCAAGAAGAGCGGCATATGCTACTGCAAGTTTGGGAACGTCATTATCAATAAATTCTTTCAACCCATTGTCCTCCAAATCTGCCTCCATCCCGTCTTTGCATGTAATATAATTAAAACTAACCTCGAGTGCATACTCCAATATCAAGCCATTAAAATCCATCTTGAACTTGATCTGCCTGTCGCACCAAAGAATACTTTTGCAAATTAGAATGATATTCAACACAAACTCAATTTCTTCTCCACTATAGTGATTTATTGTGCTTTGATACAATGTGGAAATTATACAAACAATATGTATATCAATGGATTCAATCCAATCATGTGATATGCTAAAGCAAGGTACTGAATCCTTTTGAAAATTAATTGCAGAAAATAAACATGATCGTCAATCACAAAAATTAAAGAAAGAAGCAAATCAAACCATGACACATATATTTTCCCAGGGAAATATTTCTGCTCAAAAGCCCTCTATCTTCTATTGTATATTCACCAAGGAATCATGAAACAATTACAATGCACTCTTCTCACAAGAGTCTCCTACACTCTCACAACTGTCTCACACTGATCCAGAAAAAATCAACCAACACTTAGCTAATTTTCAGCCTCTTTTGAGCCTACCTTTCTTACAAAATTCATCTTGAATTCAATCCACATTCTTTAGGAATTTTATCCTTCCAAAACTATGTAATGTTCATGGGAAATCCTATGGTTTTTTTACTACATACCGGCAGCCTAATAATTGATACAACTGATAGTTAACATCCCTTTAAGCTTTGTCTCAATTGGGTCTCCAAGGAACTGACATGCATGCAACTATTAATAGTAAATCATCAGTTACATGACAGATCACTGCATGTGAATTAAATCCGATTTAATTCACTTGAACTATCACTAGTGCAACAAACAATTACAACTAGTTAAACTAATTTTAACTCAGTTAATTGAGTTAATTGATTTCACATGCATTAAACTAATGCACTAACTCCATATGGGACTCAATAACTAATATAATCACTCTACATGCCTCACCAACCACCCTCGACTCGAAATTCATGAGATAATTTATTTTATCACACTCGGTTAACTATTACAAGTGATTATGAGATAAGATTACATTTTATTGTCCAATTTAATTAAGGGAAAATTAAATTAGACACACATTTGTTGTTGAATTTTCAACAGACACATTGATTAAGCTGTCTTCTTCTCGTTTATTTTCTCTTGTCTCCCATAGGTTTTTCGGAAGGAGTTCACACATGGTCTAAAATCACAAGCGGGAGGCTTACTCTAATCTAGGGTTTTCTAGATCTTAGTCGCAGGCTTGCTATAGACCTTTTTTGGCCATTTATAAAGGAGCACAGTACAATGGTAGTGGATATGGACCTATAGATGCATGCACAAAGTGTTATGGTAGTGGCTAGGGCCTCAAAAAAAATATTGGGTTGCACTCACCCATAGCTGTAGGTACACAGTGCTATGGTAGCGACTAGGGACCCATATCTGCACACATAGTGTTATGTCAGCGATTCGAAAGTTTCCACTTAGTTACAGTCATGTTCAACAGTATTCTACAGGAAGTAACAATAAATTGCAATAATTAGAATAAGATTTTTTTATCTTTAGATGTGTGTTACGGTGCTAAATTACGAGTGTAGTCCCGTATTGTTTTTAGTGTAGCCCCCTTATTGTTATTTTTGCACCCCTGTAGTCCTCGTGTTGTTATTATTGTGGCATTACATTATTATTGTTAGGTCAGCTAGGATTATATTGTGTCCCCATAGACTCCTATATATAGAAAGGAGGTTTTGTCATTTGTTTCATCCAATAATTTTTCATTTATATAATGTAAAGGAGGTTTCCCCCTCAAAGTAGCTGATTTCTAAGGTGTCGATCTATCTTTTCTTCTATTTTGTGAGCTGGTTTCATAACATTTGGTATCGAAGCTTTGGATTCTATGGTTCCACTATTTCAAACAGGTCATAATGTAATTTCCGCTGTAACTTTTTTTTCTACGAAGGTTCAGAAGCTAAACACAAAACCCATTTGCGAATAAATCCTAAGCAAATTTTTGTAAAAATTTCAGATCTTGGTTCACGATAGTTTTGGATATATGATCTCTGTAATTTATGGTTTTTGTAGGATCCCGAATTTCATCTCAAAGAGGTAACCATGGGAAAATTGTCATAAAGCACGCTCGGAGCATCAGATTGGAATTCTGTAAAATGTGGCAGAAATTAAATAGACTTTGGTATCTTTTGCATCAATTTTAGAGCCAAAGGAGGAAAAAGTGACACTTGGCATGCTATACAATTTCATTCTACTGAATTAGTCCATAATCAGGTCATTGTGGGAGATTGGGCATAACTTTGTCTTGAAGAATCCAAATCAAGTCTGACCTGTGGAATTGGAAATATGATTCAAAGGGATACTAAAGGAATGAAGATAAAATATTTGGGATCTGAAATTATAGAGACACATCAGTTTAAATATTAAGATCCTCAAAAGCAAGAAAAATGTGTTTATTTGTTTTTTAAATTGCATAAGTCTTGTTTGAAAAATCAGTTTGAAGTGATTTCAAGGGAATATTGAAGCATGGATATCAATATTGGGTTATAAAATGCCCCCTAAAAAGAATTCAACACCTAGGCCATTAGAAGGCTCTACTATGACTCATGAAGAGGAAGAAGTGCAACATGATATATCAAAATTACAAGAACAAGTGCAACAAATTTCTCTCTCGCAAAGAGTAACAAAAAATGAAATGGAAGCTAAGATGAATGGTTTGAAGAAAGGTGTGGAAGATAATATGGATGGTTTGAAGAAAGGCGTGGAAGCTAAGATTTATGGTATGAATAATGGAATGGAAGCTAAGATAGATGGCATGGAAGATAAGATGGATGGTATAGAAGGTAACATGGATGGTTTGAATAAATTCATGGAAGCTAAGATGGATGGTTTGAAGAATGGCATGGAAGCTAATATGGATGGCATGGAAGCTAAGATTTATTGTGTAGAATATTTGAAGAAATACATGAAATGTTTGAAGGAAGGTTTGGAAAAGTTTCTACAAGAAAAGCTTCCTAACGATGAAAAGGTAGTAGAGGAAGCTCATGGTGAAAAAAAAAATGTTAATCATGGTTTCATAGACTTTAATGTTGGATTTAAAACCCACATATTCCAAAGATAGATATGATGAAGTTTGATGGCAAGGATCCGATAACTTGGATACTACAAATGGAGCAATACTTTGAATTCCATAATACGTAAAACACACAAAAGGTATGAATTGCAACTTTATATTTAGAATAAAATAAGTTTTTATGGTATCAATGGATTTTTTCTCATAAACCACTAGTCACTTGGTTAATTTTTATGGAGGAAATGATAACACATTATGAGGATACAAATATCAACACCTTCTCTAGCCAATTGATAAATCTCAAACAAAAGGGTTTGATGATGGAGCACATTGAGGACTTCCAAAACTTGAATATAAGGGTAAATAATATTCCAAAGGAGCATAGGATTGATGTCTTCATAGGGACTCTGTAATATTCCCAATTTTACGCATGATAACTGGAATATTAGAGTTCTTAATTTTTATAATTTATTAAGTAAATAAGAGGGTGGAGGGACCCACAAACCCCATATATGAATAAAATCCACTTTTGATATGTGTATGTGGATATTTCATATCTAGATCTACATTATGGAGTAGTGGAGTAGCTTCTTAAATGAAGGAAGTGTGGAGATCATGGATCATTAATGTAAAATCATGGAGATCTTGGAGGAGGTCAAATAATATCATAGTGAAATCAAAGTAAGATCATAAAGCACTTATGATTATATAGTGGAGGAAGTGGTTTATCTAATGCACACATGATGGAGAGAGTGGTAATTTAATGCAGAACATGATGGAGATCATGGAGAGATAACACAGTCTTCATGGAGGCTAGTGGCCACATAGGCAACGCAGTTATGATGTGGGCCTAGGCTATGGAAGGTTCACAATCTATATAATGAAGATGAAGGCACAAAAGAAGGTAGGATTTAGATTATTATTTCTTATCTGTTTAGATCTAGATTTGTCGGTTGACATTTATATGCACACTTATGCTATTTAGATAAGTCTGCAATGATGTTTACCATAGGGTGTTTCCGAGCGGAAATCCCACCCTTACCCATGGGGGACTTTGAGTGCCTACTCTAGGAAGGTTTCTGTTGAGCTTCATTCCTAATCAGGAATTGGTGCCATCTTCCAGAGGTTGTTTCTAGCATTTCAGCTAGGAAACTGGTGGAGGATTCATCCTTTCACCTTGTGTTTCATGTTTAGCCTTCCAGGAGGAGAAAATCTATATCTGACATTCAGGCCATTGGATTTTACCTCCATGCAGTAGCATTCCCCTCAAGGATTGCAGAGTTTAGTCTTGTAGATCTGAAGGATGAAGTAAGTTTCCAATATTTCAGCTGGAAATCCCATGATGGATCATCTCCTCACTTTTTATTCATTGTTTCCATCATTTCGAAGCTTATTTGACATATCTAGTAGTAAGATTTAACCTATCTCTCCTTGACAATGCATTTTTTTGAATTTTTTGAGTATTTAGCAGCCATATTTAGTGGAGGAGGAAAGAGCAACTAGATATTGAGATTCTAGCTTGAGGATTTAGTGAAGGGATCAACCCTTCTTGCATAGATCTGATTTTGTGACACATTTCACCCATCTATTTTTCAGGTCTAGCTTCAGATCTGCATGCCCATCAGTTGTATAGTGAATCCCTAAGAGGGTTATTTTCTTAGATTGATAGATATGGAAAATCCTTTCTAGGTTATCTTGGGTATCCCTCGTAGAGTCCAGATATAAAGTTTCAGCATCATTAGAGCTCCCAAACTGCCTAGATCTAACTTCCTATATTGCTGGCAATTGGAGTCCCATCAGTTACTACGGGGACAATGCAATTTTCCTTCTAACAGTTTAGCAGTTCAGCAGTTACACAGTCCCTCTTGTGGGATCATTTTAGGGTCATTCTAGGCCATCTCTCGGGCTTGAGTGTCTCATATTTTGAGCAATGTTGTAATGTTTATCCACCTCCTATATAATAAAATGGCTCAACTTCTCTGTACATTCTGATGTTGTATTTATATTAATTGTTTACTTTGTTGTTGTTCATCTATTGTGTTTTAGTATTATTGCATTCTCCCTTTTGATATATTATAGCGGTATCAGAGCATGATATTTGGCTCAGCTTGTGGACACTTAATCTTTTGCATCAAAAGAAGAAGAAGATAGTAGAGATCTATCATGAAGGAGGATTGTAAATTTTCCACTGTTCTCTTTAGATATTTTAAATATCTCTCCAAGGAGGTCAATCAAATGAAGAGAGAAAGGAAAATGAAGCATCCAAGAAGAATATTGGATGAGGAAGGTCCCAGCACTTCCTATCAACATAAGAAGCAACCGGAGAAACAAAGAGCTTCACATGATTCCACTAGATCCACTTTCTTTGATAAGAAAGAGGACTAGTCTGAATATCAAGGATAATTGCTGCATCAAACCCTAAGTAAATATCTATTTGAATACAGAGAATAGCCTTGATCTTTGAAGGAGAACCTCTCTCTCAAACAATTTTTGCAGCTCAAAGAAGAAATAAGATCCAAAAGCAACAATAGTAGAAAGAGGCATAGATTCTTCTTGCCCACATTTGATTGATATTCCACAAGCACATTGAGGGTTTGAAGGGGAGAATTGGCTACCTTCTTTCTGAAATATCCTATATCAAAAATAGAGGCTATGGATTTTGTAGCATTGCACCTAGAAGGTGAAGCAAGAGATTGGTGGTTCAGTCACTTGCCCCATATAAAAGTGTCTGCTTATGCCAATTTTATTCAAAGACTAAAGAAGAAGTTTGGTAGAAAGAAGTCAGAGACATCTCACATAGTGACATCTCCCATCATTGAGGAGATAGTACATGAAGATCCAAAGGAATATGTCCTCATTATCACTCAGGAGGAGGAGCCTTTACCACCACCATCGGCTGCAGATGTACTTACATCAAGAGGAGGATCACTTGTATCTTTGCAAGATGGTCTTGAGTTCTTGGAATTTGGATCCCCATGCATGATTCATGATATGCACGAGGAGGAGGAAGATACAAGCACTGGTACAGTTGTATAATAGCAACCATCATCATTACCAGTAGTTGGGGAGACCATGGCATTGGTTGGAGGAACTCTTGTGGATGTGCAAGATGTTCCAGAGATTCAGCTTATCTAAGTTTTGTACATACTTTATTCTCATATTATTTCAGTACCTCGTATTGAGATATTTGAGACCATGCCATCTGGGAAAATGCATAACCAAGGATTAGAGCACCTTGTTGATTTGGAGTAGAAAATTATCATTGCACAAAGTACCCTTTATTTGATCAAGGAGAATATGTATTATTATCCTCGTTTGTCATGGTTGAGCTACACCCAACAATTTGTGTTGAAGTGTGGAGTTGAAGAAGATGGGAGGAGCACAGTCCTATTCAGTACAGTGCCAAATTATGAGTTTAGCATTATATGTATCCATGAGACAACACATGTATCACCATGCAAGTCTACATAGATGTCACTCAACAACAATGATGATGAGAGGGCCCCATTATTATTGGAGCATTATGAAGGCAGCTTCACTCATGAAGAACTGAAGGGAAAAATGATAGATGGTATACATCTTATGATGGAGAGCACTTTCAATTGTCAATATGAAGTTTCCTTGATGAGCATCTCACAACTCAAAGATGGATCTCGACCTACAACATGTATGGAGCCTTATGGGTTCCACTGGGCCTTTTGTTTGTGCTCAGTCTAGTCTCCTAAATTGAGTTCATTAATTGTCAACCAGGGTTGGTAAACTGCTGAAGTGTGGTGCACTATATGTGCCTAGGTATTTGTTTCTTACCACGTTGTGTTTAGTGTTTTCTGATGTTTTTGGTTTTATGGTTTTATGTTTGGAAAGGGAAGGAACTAAATGTTGATGGAAAGAAGCTACTGGTTAAAAATAGAGTGAAGCCTAAATTATGGATGACAGATGACAAATGCAAATACTAAAAAAACACAAAGCCTGAACTATGGCTAGCAAATTAAAAATCTTGATAATGACTTCAAGAAAATAAATCACAACATGAGCTTAACTTGTCCAATTCATTCATTAAAGATGTTTTGGAAGAGCTTGAGAAATGGGCAGCTAAGTGTAAATGAAATTCTCCTAACTAAACAATCAAACAATCAACTTACAATGTTACAACATCCCATCCATGATTAAAGATCTATTAAAATATATTTGGAAAATAACATTTGTAGCACCGTAAGATTTCTATTCTAAACTAGCTTCTAACTTTGTTCTGCAACTCAATCTAGCACCACTAGGCCTCATACAAAAGTTATAGATTTCTTTTTAGAATGGTCTTTGAGAGAAGGCTTGTTTGTGAAATGGTAAAAAGGTTGCAAAAATACTCTAGGCCTTAGACTGATACTACCTTCTGTCCAGATAATTATGTGTTAGTATGAGTTTGGAACAAAATAAGTTTTGTAAATAATGAAGACTGTGGTGTTTAAATTTAACAACTAATACAATTTGAAATGCAATGGATGGCAACTACACTGGAATGTTAACATAGTGAGCTAAGTTAAGACTAAACTAGGGTACTACTAGTCTACAGTGAACAGTGTTAAATTAAAATCCATTATCAAACTGAAAATGAAATGACAGAACTGAACCACATGCATTCTACCTCCGAAGTGCTATAAATAAGTTATCATGCAACTAACCTAAGGAATTCTACAGTTCATCCCATTCAGTATGAATGATGTTTTGGAAGAGTTTGTGAGAACGAGTATGGCTGTATCATTCAAAGCAATTGAACATAAACACAAGACTAAAAGCAAATACAACTAAAGTCCAAGACACCACTTTTATTTCTTACTCATTGTTATGATATTTTGGAAGAGCTTTGTAAGAGTAATATTGGCTATGCTACTTGGTGTAAACTAACAACTAAAACCTACAATACCATAGTTATGCCTTATCCATCATAATGATATTTTGGAAAAGTTTATTAGAGTAAGTTTTAACTGTGATAACTGACGAATGTAAATGCAAATAAACCTACACTATCACAGTTGTGCCTCATTCTTCATAATGATATTTTGGAAGAGTTGATTAGAGTAAGTTTGGCTGTGATAGTAAATATAATCAAATATGAACATAAGCTGAATTAAAAGTGAAACTAAAATACTTATATACTGTATAAACAAGGTTGCTCAGGAGGCACGGGCCCTCTACCACCAGAGTAGCACGAAATATAGTTTAGAATCAACTCAACACGTTCAAGGAAATATTGCTTCTTTCATTAAAGAGGAATCACCTCAAAACAGAGTATTCACGGACTTCAAAGATCTAGCAGTCAACCATAAAATCTAACCAAAATCTAACCTTTTGCTCCCGGTTTCCCAAGCATATTTATAGCAAATATACATAACAGAACTTGAGATAATACGGGGATTATTGTCTTTTCTAATAGAAACTAAACTATGACTCTAATCATGATCACGTAACAGAATCTGGACTATCCTTATTCTATTAGGAGTCTACCTCCTAGTTTGGATTTCCACGTGCTTAACCACGTACAGAATTTCGTTCAATCTCCATGGAGGGCAAAAAACGATGAGGACATGACGTGGAATACACCCATGTGTGCTTTTCTCCAAGATGACATTTGGAACCTGTGTAAACATGAAGCTGGCTGTAGAATTGGCAACTAGCTACAGAATGTCTGCATTCTGTAGCTAGTTTCAGTTCAAAAAGTACTACAATGACACAACCATAAAAACATAGCAAGTTAGCCACGATATTCATTCTTAAAGAAATTTTAACTAATTTCATTGATCATTTGAGCCTGGGATTAATAATGGATAAAAGAAATGGAGTGGAATGTGGTGGAAGAAAGAACATTTTTGGAGCTCAACACCTTTGATGAGAGGATCTCATGGAGAGACCTCAATGGAGGTGAACTTCAACATCTCATGGAGCAAAAATATATTCAAATGGATGATTTTTGTATTCTACATTATGAGGATACCAAAACTGATCTGGTCATGATTCATCATCCACATTGGGATGAATGGATCCGAATGAGGAGCACGAGGTTTCCTACCTTCTTGCAGATCTATAATACCCGACAACAAGAAGCATGGTTGCGCTAGTTTCTTTTGGGTGAGTATGGATACTACCCAACATCTCACATTTGAAGCATCCATGCCATACATATCACTAATGACATGCAGCACCATGAGGCATGGTTGTGCTAGTTATTGATGAGAGAGTTTGGACACCTCATGATTTATCTTATGTCCATGTATTTTCTCTTGTTTTGGATATGTCTCATGTCTTTACACGTATTTCTGTTTGGGATATATCTTAGTTCATGTATGTACTTGGGTTTGGGACAAAACATAACTCTCACATGATGTGGCATAAGGGAGCTTATTTGTATTGTTCTGGTGAGACATTCCATATCTCCATTAGTATGTTGTTTCTCAATGACTTGCATCATGATGATGTAAGGAAGAAGCAAGAAATCTTGCTGCTTTAGTTGCTATCGAGAGAGTGTGAGCTGATTTCTTCTCATACATTTCATGATGATGATAGAGGATTTCAGCAAGAGGCCTTACATTGTTGGCTTCTGCTGGGGGATTATGGTCGTTATACTTGGTATAATGTGGATGTGATGGGGCTGCAAGATGCATTTCTGCGGTTGGTTCTCTTGAGAGAATATGAACACTATATTTGGTACAATGATGATGTGGTATGGTAGCAAGAGGAATTGTTGTGGTGGCTTATATTGAGAGAGTATGGCTCTCTTACATGTTTTCATGATGATCTAGCATGGCAGCAAAAGGCTTTTCTACATTTGTTGTTATTGGGAGAATATGGTTTGACATTGTTCATGTTCATCCATATGTCTCTACTTTTTTTTTTTACTATGTTGATGTTATGTTTGGATCCTACATGGCCAATAGGGCTAATGATGACGACATTGATAGAAGAAATCTACTCTATGTATCATGGGTTGGAGAGGTAGTTCATGAGTTGGGACTTTCCACTTTGGGAAGAAACCACTTCATTTCATGTATCTCATGTATAGAGGAGATATTTAGACATCATATGGTTTCCACTTGGAGATTAATTGATGAGAATGGGTATCTAAATTTTCAGTTGGAGGCCATTCTAGACATTTTGGAGAGGCAACTTTGGAGTTGGACATGCATGACACATTGTGATAGATGGGGAGGCCTTCCATATGAGGATGCCATTTGGAGTGAGGATTTTTTTTGTAGCATCCACTTTTGTAGTTGCTTGAGTACAAGAAAAATTTTGGCCGGTGTTAGTGTCAGAATTTTCATTCTGCCATTAGTGATAAAAAACACTCCTTTCATATTCATATTAGGGTTTCATTCATAATTTTTTTATCATTCCACTAAGTTATGCAAAAATTTGGTTACTGATTATGATTTTGATATCAGTACTACTCCTTTCACCTCCATGGTCAATAGACATCATCATTTTCAGGTCATTCATTGTTGAAAGAGTTCCATATTCATCATGGTCATCATTCAACTCATTATTCCATGTTGTGCCATAATTAGATCATATGGTAAAAATCATGAAAATTGGTCATTTCACCATCAAATTCATCTTTTGAAGGATTATTAATATTCAAAGGTCTTCAAAAATTTTAGGTTCCAAACTATCATTTCCAGGTAATTGGGTTTTTGTTTATCATATTTGTCTCTCAGTTGTGGTTGGAAAGCTCATTTTCCTCTCCTAGGGTTTTGAGGTAATTTTTCTTGGTTTCATGAATTCCATGGTTAATTCATTAACAAGACTTGTATATTGATGCTATTACCCCTTCCCCTATCCTTAATATACATTCCTAAACATTTCCCATCACTCTTATCCCTCAAAATCATCATTTTTCCACAGGCCCTAGCCTATTGCTACAATTTGAAACTTTTCTAGACTAGGCCTGTGTTTTTCCATTTTGTACCCCTTCCCCTCACTCAATCCTTGAAATTCCACTTTCCCCTACTCTCTAAATATATCCCTATCCCCCAAAATTTCCCCAATAATTTATACAACCCCTAACCCTTTCATTCCTCTCCCTCTACAAGGTAGTCCTAAATCCCCTGTTTTGCCTACATCAAACCCTAGTTTCCAATCCCACTGAGCTAGGGTTTTCTATGAAATAAGATAAATATGAGTAGAGGAGGAATAATTGGGGTAATATCAGCAATTATGAAGTCATTTAAGCTCATAAACATAATGTCCCCACCATTTTTCAAAAATTCATTCCAAGGGACAAATTATTTTCCACACATAGGGCCATTTTTTGTTCAACTTATGTTTGTGACAAAAATGAGATTAATTTTGAGAGATTTTTTTGTCCATAATAGGCCAAGGAAGAAAAACCTCCTTCATTTTCTACACACATGTCACAGTTTTGGAGAAATGTAAAAAATACAGTTTCTACAAAAGGTTTGTTGGACTTCTGGAGTGACCTTGGGTAAATCAATTGTTATCCTAGAGGGAGTGTCCAAATGAATTTTTTGATGATTCAAAGGATAAATAGAAAGAGAGATATTTATAATGACCTCTTGTGAGCTCCATTGGGAGTTGAGGAAGGGCCCGAAAAAATTCCTGTAACAACACACTGCATTTTTGCACCCTCATTCTTCACCTTTTGCACGATCTTGGGAGAATACATTTTTGACATGTCAAATGAAGTGAATTATGACAAATAAATGCATATTTAGAAAACATACAGGATAAGCTTTCCAATGATCTATCCTGGGACCAATTTGGACACACGGAAGGCCTCCAAACATGGTCTACAAAAAGGCCCTGTGCAAATGCTTCTATGAGGGCACAAATGCTTTAGGCACTACGCATATCACCAGAGAACCCGCCAAAACGTATTAAAGTGGAAAAAAATAATTTGCAAATATTGATCAACCTACTCATCTACCTTCATCAAATGAGTAAGAGATAATTTCATTAAATACCATCTTCATCAAGTTCATGTATTGGGTGTTGTGAAATTTATGTTAGAGTTTGGTGTTTAAAATCATTTGAAAAACCCTAGTATTCCCATTTCACCCTTGAATTGTTCAATTTTCACTCCCTCACACCTTTATACCCTTCCCATAGTTGGAAATACCCATTATTGAACCCCTATTTTACAAAATTTCCTTTCCCTAAGCCTTTTTCCCAAAACCCTAAGCCCTAGATGCTACATTTACCTAGGTCCAAATCCAAAAATCCCCATCCTAAATCCAATCATACTACCACTCCTTATCCCATCCCCCATTTCATACATCCCTAGCACCATATCCTGCATTTTCCCTTTCCCATTCCTCATTCCTAAAACCATATTCCACATCATCACACTTCCCTAGGGTTTTGACTTTAAAACATCATGATAGAAGAAGAGAACAAATAATTCAGTGAGGAAGAAGAAAGATAATAGAGGAGGCAAAAAAAATGAGGGAGGATCCTCAAACTTGAACCTACAAACACCAAAGAACTAATGGCCTCGCCCATGGTAGTCACTTGTTTCAAAACATGTGGGCTGCTTTGATTTTTGTGAATTAGTCCAGAACTACAAACCCTAATCAAGCTAAAAGAGAAGGGTAAGTTGGATTTCCTCATTGATGCATCCATGATAGCATATCATACCATATTAGGTCTCCATAAAGTAATTATGAAGCAATTTTGAGGAAATTTGAAGAAAATTTGGGAAAATTTGAAAAACTCTTCTAAGGCACATTTTTCCAGAAATGTCATGTTTGGTCACTTTTTTCTTAGAACAAATTGTGGAAAGAAAATATATTTTTTAGAAGCTAGAGGAGGTTTTTGTTCCTAATATATCAAAGTAAAAAAACCTATCTCACTTGTTACATAGGTAATACATAATGAGATGTCCATTCACATATTCATAGCCTATTTTTCTACCTCTGCAAAATCCTGTTTGAGACACCTTTTTGTAGAGAAGATTGTTGCAAAAAAAAAATTGTATTTTGAGAAACAAGAGGAGGATTTCGTTCAAAACATGCAAAATTACAAAAACCTCTCTCCATTTTTCAAAAAACCTCATGTTTTTTTAGATGCCGCTCCATCTTCGAGGTCACGTTTTCCAAAAAATTTAGAATTTTTACAAAGAAATTAGGTCATTTGCGCAGTACCCTAGGCACTATGCAAATGTTTGTGGCACTTTTTGGGAAATAAGATCACCATTGGATTCCTAAGGACAAATTAATTCTAGAAAACCATGCTTCCAGCCTTGATTTGCTGATTTGACAGGTTAAAATATCAAAAAACTACCTAAAAATCACAATTCTGCCCCTATTTTGGCCTAGGCATTGCACAAGTAGTAGTCTTGGGAGAATGACATTTTAAGGGATCAAATCAGCTTCATTTTGAAAACTGGAGACATATTCAGAAAGATGACTTGAAAAGATTTCTAGCAAGCCATATTGAGCCTAATTGGGAGATAGGGAAGGCACTCAAAAATCATCCTTGAACATGGACGACACAAATGACACAGTGAGGGTGCAAATGACCATTTGCTGATATTTTTGAAATTTCTCTGTAATTTTTACTCTACTTCAGAAAACCATGTTTCTACCTATGTAATTAATTATGGTAAATGTAATTATGTTATGGATAAGTTACCTATGGGTAGATTCATTGGATAAATGTTATCATTTATTCAAATGAATCAGTTTGAATGTAATTAGGAATGAGTTGCTTGGACCATCCTACACTTCAACTTTCAGTTCAGTACTTTGTGGATCTCTTCCTCACCCCATGAATTCAGCCCTTCAGAATGAGTGAATGTATTTTTCATGTCTATTTAGGCCCTTTATTCATTCTTAGCAAGGGTTGATATCAGTTTGGATGTTATCTTATTGATCAAGGAACTATTGTACTCAATTTTGGCCAGTTAATAAAAAAGAGTTGCAACTATTTTTTGGGATACATGTCGTGTGATGTTTATCATTGTTTTACCTTCAAATTCATCTGTTAAAATTTGTTTTATTCATGTTCATTCCATCTCTATTGTATGATTTCTTTCAATTTGATAGGCAAAACACATACTTTCTCATGCTCTGTTTAGGGAAATGTATATTCAGAAGTGTCCTCAGACACATAACTTTATTGATCATGAAAAAAAATTACATAGCAAATTACAGGAGTTTACAAACGTAAACTCTCACTCTCGCTTCTACAATGAAATTAGGAAACTAACCTATTTATAAGCTCTATGTTCTAACTTAATTTAGTTATGGATAACCTAGAAAATCAACAAGTGTCCATTTACAATAAATGACCTTCTAACCATTCTACTAACTTTATTCCTATTTTAGAGCCAAGGAAACGATTCTATTCTAGAGTCCTATTTTTACTAACAAAATAATATTTCTAAGCATCTCAAATATTTATTAAATATTCTAATTTAATAAATATATTTATCCTAACTTTAAATTATTTAATTTATGTAATTTTGGATTTATAATTTCCTTTATAAAAGAGGCTAACATTTCCCCCTTCAAGGATAAATCCAAAATAAGAACAAGGAACCATCTTCCAAGTTCTCAAGTTGATGCTGAAAAAAATATTCAATCTCAAGAGACCATGAGTCAGTTGTATGTATGATTCATCTCTGAATGTTGCTTGACAACTCCATCAAGTGCCAAGTTGAAAAAGGATCCATCTATCCTTTGCATGAAATCAGCATCAAAATTTTGTTCAAAGCCCACTGGCTGATGATGTCAAAAAAAACTCACTGTTTCTTTTGCTGTGCTAAAAACTGTTCACTGCTTCTTTGCTATCGACTACCCACCAGAAAATTTGTTGATGCCCACTGGCTATTGAATATGCCCACTAGCTTCTTTTGCTAGTTTTGTTGAGACTTTCAGTCTGACAACCACTGTCAATTTCATTGACATTTTCCCCCCTTTGTCAGCTGAAAGGAGAGACACTTCTCTGGAAAGTATTCCTGAACTCCCCCCCTTTATGTGTAGGAGTGTGGCACTGGTGGAATCCCCCATTCAACTGCATGAGAGTACCATCAAATTTTCACTGTTGGCTTCACTATGTGTGATTGTATTCGGTTGTAGAAAAAAGACAATCTATTGACTATGGATGACCATTTCCAAGGGTTGATCCATTCATAATGTATCTTCAATCTAGCTATTTTTTGTTGGTTGTGACATTTCTCTGAGGAATGATTGGACTTGCCATAATGGTGGCAAGGATGGAGATCAAAACACTGATCTTCCATATGATCAGTTCTCTAACAATGAGAACATTTTGATTTGACTTCGACTTCAGTTTGCATGCATTTCTGTTTGTCTGCAACTTTGGGTTGTGTGCATTGTTGGTGGTCTACAACTTTCTCAGAACTTGTTGAGGTGAGTTGTACAAGAAATCATGCATTGATGAACTTAATTGGCCTAGAATAATTTGGGATATGCAAGTTGGTGGAATCATTGACATATAATAAGCCTCGTCGATTCTTGTTATTTTGAATTTCTTCCCATGGCTTGATGATGGGCTTGGAAGAAATTGGAACTGGAACAACTTCGACACTTGAAGCTGTTTCGATGAATGACTTATCATCTGGATGGTTCAAAGACTTTAAAGTATCACTCCTTTCTTGCAATTCATTCCTTTGAAGTTGCGACTCGATTTGAGGAAACTCAATGGTTTCATGTGTTTGCTGTAGATGCCGTGAAAGATTAGCAAGAGTGTCTTTGTTGATGTGCACTGTTTGTGCTCAACTTAGTGTTCCTAAATTGAGCTCATTAATTGTCAACCAGGGTTAGTAAATTGCTGAAGTGTGGTGCACTATATGTGCCTAGGTATTTGTTTCTCACTACTTTTTGTTTAGTGTTTTATGATGTTTTTGGTTTTATGGTTTTATGTTTGAAAAGGGAAAGAACTAAGTGTTGGTGAAAAGAAGCTATTGGTTATTTAAAACAGAACAAAGCCTAAACTATGGATGACAAACAACAAATGCAAAGCTTGATAATGACTTCATTGCAAGAAAATAAATCACAACATGAGCTTGAACTTATCCAATTCATTCATTAAAGGTGTTTTGGAAGAGCTTGAGAAATGGACAAGTTAAGTGTAAATGAAGTTCTCCTAAATAAACAATCAACTCACAATATTAAAAAATGATTATTTGTAACATAGTAAGGTTTCTATTCTAGATTAACCTATGATGTTGAAGTTACCCTATTCTGCAACTTGACTTATCACTTCTAGGCCTTATTCATAAGTTTTGAGATTTTCTAGAATAATGCTTGGGAAAAAGGCTATAGGTGAATTTGTAAAAGATTTGCAGAGTGATCAAAGCCTTAAACTGATATTACTGACCCCTGTTCATGTGATGATGTATCAATATAAATTCAGAACAAAAGTAAGTTTGTAAATAATGAAGGCCGAGAGACTAATTTTGACAACTAGTACTACTTGAAATACAATGGATAACCTAGGCTAGAAAGCGGTCTATCAATCTTAAAATACAGTGACTACAACTTAAACTAGAATGCCATTAATCTTTTCTTGAAACAAAATGAACTGAGACTGAACTAGAGTGCTTCTAATCTACTTGAAGTACAGTGAATAGAGTTAAACTAAAATTCCATTATCAAACTGGAAATGTAGTGACAGAGCTGAACTAAATGCAATCAACCTCCGGAGTGTTGTTACTAAATTAACATGCAGCTAGTCTATGGAATTCTATAGCCCATCTCGTTTCAATATGAATGATATTTTGGAAGAGTTTGTAAAACAAGTATGGCTGTATTATTTTATGCAATTGAACACAAACATAAGATTTGAAAGAAAATACGACTAGGATCTAAGATACCACAGATGTTTCTTATTCATTATTAATGATGTTTTGGAAGAGTTTGTAGGAGTAAGACCAGCTATGACACTTACAGTAAACAAGAATAAATCATAAAATTAGAAAGGAAATGCAACTAAAATCTACAACACCATAGCTATGTCTTATTCATCGTGATGATATTTTGGAAGAGTTTATAAGAGTAAGTCTAGCTGTGATGATTAATGTAAACAAGCATGAAACATAAATTTCAGAAACCTGCTTAAGCTAGAAATGAAAAAACGAGACTAAAATAATTATCTAAGCTGTATGACCAAAGCTGCTCAGGTAGCAGGGGCCCTCTACCACCGGAGTAGCACGCAAAATCTACTTCAAGATTGACTCAGACTTCTCATAAAATGGTACTTCTTTCATTAAAAGAGGAATTACTTCAAAACAGAGTGTTTTCGGACTTCTGAAATCTAGCAATCAAACACAAAATCTAACCCTGTCCCTCAATTTCTCGAGCCATATTTGTAACAAAATTACATAACTGTCTTGATATAACCTAGGGATAATTGTCTTTCCAAATAAAAACCAAACTAGGACTCTGATGGTGGTCACGTAATATAATTAAGGACATCTGGACTATCCTTGTCCTATTAGAAGTCTCTTTCCTAGTTTGAGTTCCCACCTGCATAACCACCTACAGAATTCCCTTCAAACTTTGTGGAGAGAAACAAATGATGAGGGAATGATGTGGAATATGACCATATGTGTTTTCCTCTAAGATGACACCTGGAACCTGCGTAGACATGAAGACAGCTGCAGAATCGGAAACTAGCTACAGAATGTCTGCATTCTGTAGCTAGATCTAGTTCAAAAAGTACTACAATGACAAAATCATAAAAACATAGCAAGTTAGTCATGATATTCATTCTTAATGCAATTTTAATGAATTCTATTGATCACTTGAGCCTGTAATTAATAATGGACAAGGGAAATGAAGTGGAATGTGGTGGAAGAAAGAACATCTTTGGAGCTCAACATACCCCCACTGCTAGGTTCTTGCATGTCCTCATGCAAATATTCCATGAACTCTGAGACCTCTACAAGGACATCCAACCCTCTTATTCTACTTTGCCTGGTATTCAAAGGCCTTCTGGGCTTCCTTATGACTAACTTGAATCTCAAATTTTTGAGTGCCCTGGTTAACTTTTTATTTCTCTTCTTCAATTTTTCACTTGCCTTGTGTAACTTTTGCATTTGTAGAGACAGAGTTGAATTCATATCAGTTTTTAGTTCAACTTGCTCTCTCAGAATTTCATTCTCATTCTTGATATGTCTGTTGAGTATTTCTAACTCATATTTATCCCTCCTTAAGATATCAACTGCAGATTTTTGGTGGACTAGGAGTTCTGTCTCTTCCTTCTGAAGCTCTTTTCTCTAATGTCTCAACATAGTTGTAAATTTCTTGCTGTGCTGGGTCTATTTCAGGAGCTCCTTCATCAAAATCCTCCTCAGTAGGTGTTTCTTCATCCTCTATGTTTATGACTTCAGTTTTTTTAACCTTTGTTTTTTTTAGTATCCCTCTAAGTTTGTGGCTCCTTCTTGGTTGAGATGGTCATTCTCCTTTCTCCCTGGAAAAATTTCTTATTATCCTCTCTTTCTTAAGCTGCTTCCTAATCTGAGCCAATTTTTGAGAAATAATTTCTTCTTCACTACCTTCTTGTATTGTTTTACCAGTTTCAGTTTTGGAGGTTTTCCATCTTCTGCTTCTTTTTGTAGGTTTGTCTTCAGGTGGAGGTTCCTTGGGTTCTTCAAAGTTATTTCTCACTAAGAACTCTTCCCAATTATCTCCCATTTTGCTCAAATGATGTTCAATCAAAATTTTGACTAAAACATGGTGGTATAAGGTTGTTTCTAGAAATTGAACTCTCTTTTGAACACTTGAGGCCATTTTCTTTAAACTATGAAGCAAGAAAAAGGGCAAATTGAGTTCTTCTTTTAAGAAATGCATTATCAACCGAATATGATAAACATAGAAGGTACCATATCTTCCTTCACAAGTGATGAATTTTTGCAAGATAAGCAACATATTCCTCCATTTGTTCTTTAGTGCGGACCTAGGGATACCCTTTTTAAAAATGGAAGCATCCATACCTGGTGACTTGAGTATCTTCTTCCATGCCTCGTTATGAAATTATCTATTCTTGAACCACCTTTCTCCTTGTCTGGGCAATTTGGTTGCTTCTGCAATGGAAGCTTCTATAATGGTGAATTTAATGTCTCCTATATCGACCTCAGCTCCATTGAAGGACCGTGGAAATGTTTTAGTCACCTCTTTGTGAAAACCACTGAATTTTTCAAAGAATTGCAACCACCCTGCTTGTTGCAACATTTATCTGACTTGAGGATAACCCTCCAAGTACTTAGTTCCAACTGGTTTGGTCCTCAATATGAGACCCATCACTTCTCTTTCCAACTTTCAAATTGTTGCTCCTCTGTTCACGGTGACAATGGCTGTTACAAGGATGTTTTTTCCCCATAGACATTTCCTCTGTTTTACAGACTGAAATGGTTAAGAGTTGGCTACGGGAAATAATGATATGGAGTAATTGTGGAATGAATATAATGAGGTGAGGATGATGTATATGAGTTGAAAGATATCACAGAAGAAAAGACCGCGGATATATTTTGTAACGAATTCAAAATCATCATTAAATGCTTTGGCCTAGTGACGTGACTAATCCAATCACTTCAGCACTTTAACCATTTAGATTTTTAAATGATGATCAGATATGGGATTTGAAATGGTGGAATAGAAGGAGTTTTATCCAAAGTTTCTATGGGAGGTTTGTTAGGCATGATCAACAAAATTAATTAAAAAAAAATTTTGAATTATTCATAACCTAACTATACTAAAATTTTTCATGATATGTCATTATAATAAAAAAATTTACCTTTGCCTTTCCTCTGATTTTTTTGTGATCTTTATATGCTTTGTTCTCCCCTGAAAATCATTACTTTTTGAGTCTTCATAACTCCCTTGTTTTTGCTTGTTGTCATGGATATGCAGGATCATTTTATTGCAGATCGAGTGATTACTGGACAATGCTTTCAGGATCTCTGGCTGCAGAATGTCTGTCTGGCTGCAGAATGTCTGTTTGGCTACAGAATTTCTGACTAGTTGCAGAATGTCTAACTGATTGCAGAATGTACCTGTAGAAGACTTGAAACATGAAATGGTATGGTTTGGAGCATGAATGGAATGTTGTATGGAATGAGTGAAGATGGATAATAAAATATGATGTAATGGAATATGAATGAAGTGAATAATGGAGTGGAATGGATCTCAACTTATAAAATAGAGTGAAGTAAGAGAAGTGGCCTGCAATTCATGATATGCATTATTCAATTACAGAAAAACATCAAACTTAAAAATCTGGTATGGAGATGAGGTGGACCATGGGGTGAAATTAATGAAGTGTGGATGAATGAATGAAATGGAGTATGGATAAATGAAATGAGATGGATCATAAGTGAAATGGACTTGCACTTATGCTTTTGTAACTACTGGTGACTTGTAGAAAAAGAACAAATTTGAAAAGCTAAAGTGTCAGAAAGATTCTGATTTTCACTATACCTTTTTTGCATAAACATGCTAATCGGTGATTAGTTTTCATGTTTATACTTTTTTTTTTTTTTTTTAATAAAATGGCTTCAGAAAATTCAATTAAGTTGATGAAGAAGAAATATTCTTCTTCATTAACTTCACATCATTGTTTTCCTGGAACTTCTTGAGAAATTATTCTCTTGAAAGTGGCTTATGATACAGCTTCAATCTATGACCATTCACAAGAAAAGTGACCTCTTCTTCATCTATTGTCCTGATTTTTATTGCTCCATGGTCAAAAAATTTCACAATTTCATATGGCCCAAGCCAATGCGTTTGGAATTTACCTTGAAAATCTTTGAACTTTGAATCAAACAAGAGAGCCCAGTCACCTTCTTTGAACTTCTTTTCCTTGATTTACTTATCATGCCATCTAGTCCTTTGTTGTTGGACTATACTTGTTTTCTGAACTGCATCTTGTCTGATTTCATCCAATTCATTAATCTGCTCCAATCTATGCTTTTGTGCCTCTGTTAGATCAAGTCCTAGCTGAACTGCCATTTTGAAAGTTTGAATCTGGAACTCTATGGGAAACAAAACTTGCTTTACATAAACAAGTTCATAAGGAGTATGAAATGTTGTGCTTCTCCATGTATTTCTATAGGCCCATAAGGCTTTAGGAATCCTATCTTCCCAATCTCTTCTATGTAAATGAACAGTCTTTGTTAGGATCCCTTCAATGACCTTATTAGTAGATTCCACTTGACCATTTTCTTGTGGATGATAGGGAGTAGATTTTATGTGTCTGATTTTGTACCTCTCCATCATTTTTTCCACTAGCCTTGATGTGAATTGAGCTCCTTGATCTGTAAAAATTTCCCTTGGGACACCAAAACGAGTAAAAATATCCTCAAAAAGAAAATTAACTACAGATGCTTCAGTAGCAAAAAGTAATGGCTTGGCCTCTACCCATTTGGTAACATAATCAATGAAAACTAATATATATTTCTTTTGTCTTGATGGAGGACTAATAGGTCCTACAAAATCCAAAGCTCATTTTTCAAAAGGTTCAATATGTACCTGAGGCTGTAATGGCATCTCACCTGAAGGAGAAGGTTTCCCTACCCTTTGGCAACTGTCACACCTTTTGTCATACTCTTTAGCATATTTAAAAAGGGATGGCCAATAGTATCCTAAATGAAGGACCTTATAAGTTGTCCTCTTATCAGCAAAGTGTCCTTCACAAGGTTCATCATGACATGCTTTGAGAATCTCAGGCATCTCATCTTCCCGAACACATCTCCTAATGATAAAATCTGGACCTGTCTTGTACAATTAATTAGCAACCCATGAATATTTTGCACTGTCATAAATGATTTTTCTTTTGTCTCTTGCATTCATTATTGAAGGAAATTTCCCTGAAACTAAATAATTAGCAATGTCAGCAAACCAAGGAGTCTGAGTAGAAATTGCAAAAAGATATTCGTCAGGAAATTGATCTTCAACTGGAGTGTCATCTTTGATGTTTTGGAGTCTAGATAGGAAATCAGCTACTGTGTTTTGTTTTCCAGGCCTATCTAGAATGGTAATGTTGAATTCTTGTAAAAGAAATAACCATCTTATGACTCTGCTATTAGTAATTGATTTGTTCATTAGATATCTAATTGCAGAGTGATCTGTGTGAACAAAAGTTTCATAGCCTGTTATATAGTGTCTAAATTTGTTTATGGCATGAACAACAGCTAAAAACTCTTTTTCAGTTACAGTATAGTTTAACTCTAAAGGAGTCAAATTTTTACTGGTATAGTAGATGGCATAAGGAATCGAGTCTTTTTGTTCCAATACTACTCCTAGACATGTATCTGAGGCATCTGTTGAAATATGAAAAGGTAGCTTCCAGTTAGGTCCCCTTAAAATAGGTGCTTCAGAAATTTTTGTTTTCAGGGTCTCAAAGGCTAACTGGCAGTCAGGACTCCATTTGAATTCACAGTCTTTGGTAAGTAATTTGAAGAGTGGAGATGCTATCTTGGTGAAGTTTTCTATAAATCTTCGATAATAGCCTGTAAATCCTAGAAAACTCCTAACATATTTTTGAAAACTTGGAATAGATAAGTTAGAGATGACTTCAACTTTTGACTCATCAACTCTAATCCCACCCCCTGAAATGTGATGTCCTAAAACAATTCCTTCAGTAAACATCATAAAACACTTCTCATGACTAAGTGAAAGATTTGCTTATTTACATCTTTTTAAAACTTTTTCCAAGTTTGCTAAGGCTTCTTCAAATGTGTTTCCATAAACTGTGAAATCATCCATATATACCTCTACACAATCATGTATTAGATCCCAAAATATTCATAATACTGCCCTTTGAAATGTTGCAGGTGCATTGCATAATCCAAATGGCAATACTCGGTAAGAATATGTACCCCAAGGACAGGTAAATGTGGTTTTGTCTTGATCCTCACGTGCTACTTTAATTTTATTATAACCACTAAACCCATCTAGAAATGAGAAGTACTTTTTTCCATCTAAGGTATCTAACACCTAATCTATGAAAGGTAGGGGAAATTGATCTTTAAGAGTAGCTTTGTTTAATTCTCGGTAGTCAATACATACCCTCCATTTACCATTTTTCTTTGGCACAATTACCAAAGGAGAAACCCACTGACTATCTAAAATAGGATAGATAAAGTTGACATTCAACAATTTCTGCAATTCTTCTTTAACAATCTCCCTAAGATTTGGATTCATCCGTCTTTGAGGTTGTCTGATTGGTTTACAATTTTCCTCTATGTAGATGTGATGAGTGCAAGTCTTGGGGCTTATCCTTTCATATCAGTGTACTCCCATGCATATGCATAAGAATGTCTCTGTAAGATCTTGACTATCTCTTCTTGTTGAGATTTTTCTAGGTTCTTGTTTATGTTTAAAGTTTTGCCTGGAAATATATCACTTGTAGAGCTGCCAAATTTATCCATACAATGAAGAGACATCTGTCTTGATGATAAAAACTCAATGTTGGATTTTTCTTGAAATTGTTCATGTTTGTATTCTGAAGAGGATTCAAAGTTTTCTAAAGTATTCAGAATTTGACTATCTTCACTAATTTCTGAAATTGTGAAGAGAGGTTGTAAGTCTTCTTCATCCTCTATCCATTGAGTATCATCTAAATCTGTAATTGTTCTTGTTGGAGGATACAAAGTGAATTTCTTAGTTGAACTACCATCAGAGATATACATATCACCAGATCTACATCTAATGAAAGCATCAACTGTAGCTAACCAAGGTCTTCCTAATATAATAGGATGCCCTCCTAGATTATTCTTAGAAGTTAGGATCATGAAATCCACAGGGTACTCCCAAGAATCTAGAGACACTGGAATATCTTCTATTACCCCATCAGGTTTGATCACAGATCTGTCTGCTAATTGTAATAATGTGGGTGTAAAGAGAAGATTAGGAAGTTTCAGTTTATCCATGATTTTTCTACTCATGATATTGATTGCTACTCCTAAATCAATGAGTGTGTTTTGGATCTCAATTCCATTGATGTGAATTTTAACAACTGGATTTCCTGGGTCTAGATACTTTGGAATAGCAATCTTACCCATTATGATATCTGCTATTTTTCCTGCTAGTTGAATTTTCTTTGTCTCTTTTATTCTTTTTCTTGTTTTCTTCATGCTCAACTCTTTTATTGTCTTTGCTGAAATTGGAATTTCCTTGATAGCTTGTAATAATGGAATCTTAATACAGACATTTCTCAGCTCATCTAGGAAATCATAATTAGGCACCATAATTTGTTTTTCTACACCTCTATCAATTTGTAATCTTTCTGGAAAGGGAGGTGTAGAAGTGGATGTTGATGGCTGCTCTAATACATGAGTTGAAATTATTGGTTCTTTTTGTTTTGGTTTTTTAATGTTTGGGTCCTGAAAAGATGTGTCTTCTTCAAGACTTTTATTTTCCCGTAGAGAATCTTCCTCAAAGTTGTCTTTTTCCTTGTATGATCACAAAAGGTTTCCTCTTTTCAAGTATTCTTCCAGACCTAAGTTGAACATCACTAAGGTCTAGAGGAGTAATTAAATAAGTTGGAAACTATTGGCCTTCTATCATGTATGTATTATGAGGATTTTTATTGTTGTGGTTTGGTATGGGTTGAGCGGGCAACTGATTTGATTTCTGAGGAAATGGTAATGGGAGTGGTTGATTTTGATGTTGTGGGTTCTAAGGATTCTGTTGAGGATTTTGAGGAGAAAAATATGGGTATGGTGGATATTGATAGTACTCAGAGTATCTTCCATAGGGATTTTGTGCTCCTTGTGCCCAGGCTTGAGATTGATTTTGAAATTGGGGCCAAGGTTGCTGCCAAGAATTCCAATTTAGTGGAGGTTTATTATACAATTGATCATGGAATCCTTGTGTTTGAGGTCCTTGCCAAGGCCTTCTAGAGACAAAATTGAGAGATTCTGTGGAATTTGTAGGAGTTTCCTCTTGAAAGAAAACTTTAAGACCAGGAAGTGAAGGAAATCTCTTGGTTTCATGTTTTTCTGAACAAATTACACAGGTTTCTACAAATTTTGCATCCAAAGGACATTCTCTCAAGGCATGCTTCTTTCTACATTTGAGACAAAAGATGGCTAAGGCATCAGATTCAGCTTTTTGCTTGTTTTGTAACTTAAGTGTGTCTATTTGTTCGCTAAGACTCCCTAAGATGTCAAATTTGAATTCATCAATAATATGCCCTATCTCTGCCCTGCTTACTATCCCAGAAGTAGAATTACTTACCCTTGCAAGAGCAGGGTCTCTTGGACCTTTTACAGTTTTGGATTTCCCTCTTGAAAGGTTGATACATAACTCAGATATTTCAGCTAATGTGAGCTGAGATATATCCCATTTTCCCATCATGTTAAGGATATCCAACCATTCATCCCTAATTGTCTTCAACAAGAGATATTTTAAGGTGTATTGATCTAAGTTCTCCATTTTTTCTCTTTTGATGTTGTAATGAAATCTCTCCAACAAATCTTCCAGGTTTTCATCTTCTTTTTGTATCATCTTGAACACTTCCTCCTTATGATTGACTAGCATAAAATAATCCAAATACCTCTCTAGAAATGCTTGTTTCATATCTTCCCATGTTCTAATAGAACTGTTGATCAAACTCATAAACCACTTCAATGCTGCTCCTTTCAATGTTGAAGGAAATAGTTTAAGTTTTTGAGCATCTTGTAAGTAGTCATAAGTTCTACATAGGACTTCAAATTCAAATAGGAAGGTTTCAGGACCTTCAGTTTTATGTCCATAGAAGTTTGGAAGGATAGAGGGCGAAATGTTTTTCATAGCCGTATTGGTTTCTTCATCTACTATAGGAAACCCAAAAGAGTTTCCCATTTCTCTTCTACCTCTTCCTCTACTTCCTTCTCCTTCTGCACCTCTACCTCCTTCTCCTCTACCTCTACCTCTACCCCCTCCAAATAATGTGTGTTTTTCATTAAAGAATCCTCCTCCCCCTTCTTCTGCCATAGTTTATTCTTCTGTGGAAGTGGAAAAATTTGTATCTCTAGCAGGGGTCCTTGAATCTTCTTCTAAGACAGGTTCAGTGGATGAAGTGGAAGGTATTTCTAATGGAATATCTGATCTTAAGTCTTCTGGAAGTCTAGGATTAGTAAAGGATGGAATGTGGGTCTGAGTTGGAGGTGTGTTGGCTCCTGGTCTAAGTGAAACAAGAGGTGTTCTAGGAATCAAGCTTCTGCTTCTACTTCTTATGAATCTACCCCTTGAGTCTCTCTCTCTACGCATATCATTGTTTTTGGGAGTTAAGAAACAAGGCTACCTAGTTACACTTCCCCGCCAACAGCACCAAAATGTTTGTGCTCAACTTAGTGTTCCTAAATTGAGTTCATTAATTTTCAACCAGGGTTAGTAAACTGTTGAAGTGTGGTGCACTATATGTGCCTAGGTATTTGTTTCTCACTACGTTGTGTTTAGTGTTTTATGATGTTTTTGGTTTTATGGTTTTATGTTTGAAAAGGGAAAGAACTAAGTGCTGGTGAAAAGAAGCTATTGGTTATTTAAAACAGAACAAAGCCTAATCTATGGATGACAAACAACAAATGCAAAGCTTGATAATGACTTCATTGCAAGAAAATAAATCACAACATGAGCTTGAAATTATCCAATTCATTCATTAAAGATGTGTTGGAAGAGCTTGAGAAATGGACAAGTTAAGTGTAAATGAAGTTCTCCTAAATAAACAATCAACTCACAATATTACAAAAAAAAATGATTATTTGTAACACAGTAAGGTTTCTATTCTAGATTAACCTATGATGCTGAAGTTACCCTATTCTGCAGCTTGAATTATCACTTCTAGGCCTTATTCATAAGTTTTGAGATTTTCTAGAATAATGCTTGGGAAAAAATCTATAGGTGAATTTGTAAAAGATTTTCAGAGTGATCAAAGCCTTAAACTGATATTACTGACCCCTGTTCATGTGATGATGTATCAATATAAATTCAGAACAAAATTAAGTTTGTAAATAATGAAGGCCGAGAGAATAATTTTGAAAACTAGTACTACTTGAAATACAATGGATAACGTAGGCTAGAAAGCAGTCTATCAATCTTAAAATATAGTGACTACAACTTAAAATAGAATGCCATTAATCTTTTCTTGAAACAAAATGAACTGAGACTGAACTAGAGTGCTTCTAATATACTTGAAGTACAGTGAACAGAGTTAAACTAGAATGCCATTATCAAACTGGAAATGTAGTGAAAGAGCTGAACTAAATGCAATCAACCTTCGGAGTGTTGTTACTAAATTAACATGCAACTAGTCTATGGAATTCTATAGCCCATCTCGTTTCAATATGAATGATATTTTGGAAGATTTTGTAAGACAAGTCTGGCTGTATTATTCTATGCAATTGAACACAAACATAAGATTTGAAAGCAAATACGACTAGGATCTAAGATACCACAGTTGTTTCTTATTCATTGTTAATGATGTTTTGGAAGATTTTGTAGGAGTAAGACCAGCTATGACACTTAGTGTAAACAAGCATAAATCATAAAATTCGAAAGGAAATGCAACTAAAATCTACAACACCACAACTATGCCTTATTCATCGTGATGATATTTTGGAAGAGTTTATAAGAGTAAGTATAGCTGTGATGATTAATGTAAACAAGCATGAAACATAAACTTCAGAAACCTGCTTAAGCTAGAAATGAAAAAACAAGACTAAAATACTTATCTAAGCCGTATGAACAAAGCTGCTCAAGTAGCAGGGGCCCTCTACCACCGGAGTAGCATGCAAAATATACTTCAAGATTGACTCAGCCTTTTAATAAAATGGTACTTCTTTCATTAAAGGAGGAATTACTTTAAAACAGAGTGTTTTCGGACTTCTGAAATCTAGCAATCAAACACAAAATCTAACCCTGTCCCTCGGTTTCCCGAGCCATATTTGTAACAAAATTACATAACTGTTTTGAGATAACCTAGGGATAATTGTC
Organism: Pinus albicaulis; assembly: GCA_034641835.2. Taxonomy (NCBI): domain Eukaryota; kingdom Viridiplantae; phylum Streptophyta; class Pinopsida; order Pinales; family Pinaceae; genus Pinus; species Pinus albicaulis. The sequence continues at coordinate 575,347,665 of CM076581.1, forward strand.
TTTCCAAATAAAAACCAAACTAGGACTCTGATGGTGGTCACGTAATATAATTAAGGACATCTGAACTGTCCTTCTCCTATTAGGAGTCTCTCTCCTAGTTTGAGTTCCCACGTGCATAACCACCTACATAATTCCGTTCAAAATTCGTGGAGAGAAAAAAATGATGAGGGAATGATGTGGAATATGACCATATGTGTTTTCCTCTGAGATGACACCTGGAACCTGCATAGACATGAAGACAGCTGCAGAATCAGCAACTAGCTACAGAATGTCTGCATTCTGTAGCTAGATCTAGTTCAAAATGTACTACAATGACAAAATCATTAAAACATAGCAAGTTAGTCATACAGTATAATTAAAAAGTACTGACAAATTCTAGCAATCATTGAACTGTAATTAATAATGGACAAGGGAAATGAAGTGGAATGTGGTGGAAGAAAGAACATCTTTGGAGCTCAAGATGCACCATGTCTTCATCACTTAAGATGATCAAACTGTGAAGAATGTTTAAGAACTGAATATGTTGCACCATCTAAACTTTCTCACTTGGAATCGGGCTCTCTTGTTGTAGATGTCGTAATTTGAACTATTTCACTTGAATGACATGCTTGCTTGAATGTGTCTTGAGTGGCACGCTCGCTTAATTTGTTTCTTATTGCGCTTGCTTGGAACACTTGCTAGAATTGTAGAATTTTCTTTCTTAAACTCTGGAATTCACGCTCGCTTGATGATGATCGCGTTCTCTTGAACGCTCACTTGACTTACTTGATGACTTCACTCTCACTTGAATGAATAGCCACACTTTCTTGATGTCAATCTCAACTTGCTTGATTGGTGTTAGAGTTGAACTTGTTTGGTTTCTTTGATGGTTGCTGCAATAAACTTCACTCTGGCTCGCTTGAAGGTTGAAAATTGCTTAAATGAATACTCACGCTCACTTGCAGGAGATGTAAAATTGTTGCTTGTTTTCTTTAGAGTTAAAACTCGTGCCCTCACTTGATTTTTCTTTAAAGAAAGGGTGTCGAACACTGTCAAAAATGCACCCAAGAAAGCTTACAATGATTTTAATGATTCACTTAAAACAATGAATTCACTTGTCCTCTTAAAAATTCACTAACAATGAATTTTTAATGATTCACTTAAAACAATGAATTTGATTACAAGTTTTGAAATGGATTTGCAAGAACGTTGATGCAGACTTTGCTTTGACATGCATTAACTTGACTAAGAGAATCTGATTGTGGATGTAGAGTGCTGATGTAGACAATCTTTGATTATAGTGGCACAAATGCATGTGTTGATCTTGTAGCTATTTCGTTACATGTGTTGTGCTTGCTGATATTGAACTTTATGTATGTGAAGGACTTCCTAGTAGACTGGTGGTTTCTCCTTATGCAGTGATAATGGTTGACAGAATCATGTATGTGATATTAAATGAAATTACCGATGCGTCACAACTAGACACAAATAAAAAAGCAACAACATGAAGCCATAAAAAACATGCGCCATCACAAACCATACATCCTCTGTTTAGGAAGAATACATCTCCCATGCTCTTCCTAGCTTCTCATAATTCTCAAAAAAATATCATCACAATCATATTTAAAGTGGTAATCCTTATACCTACCTTTCCCCATTGAATATCTGCAACCTTATCTCATTTTCCCTGACCTAGCTCCCTTGACCTAATATCTTCATAGAGTGAAACCCAACCCAATAAAATCAAACAAATCGTACACTCATATCTAGCCTAAAAACCCTATTTTCTCTTGCCCTCTTGGTCGCGGCCTTGTGGAGAGAGCCCTCTCTAACTTGTTAGGGCTAGCTACCAAGCCAAAATTTTGGTCTATGGTTACTTGTGTTGGGATTCCTTCTTCAGCCTTGGGATTCTGGAAGTGTGCTAACATTTTGGCGATGTTTCCGGGGAATGAAATATAAAATATTCCTTGGAATAGAATGAAAAAGATAGCATCTGATTGTTGATGGTGAAAAGTGATCAGGAAATAAGAAAGGTTGTGCATTATTCACATGGTGACTCCAGTGTCGAAGAATCCTAAGATTCAGAATTGTCATGGCGACTCCACTCTTCAAGAACCAGTAGCCTGAATAACTTCTTGGTGACTTCATTATTGTCAAAATGGATTCAATTGCTCAAAGGTATGCTTCTATGAGCTGAGATCACATACAAGTTTTCCCGAATAGCATGCCTCGAGTTAATTGGATGACATATCCTCCAAAGTTCAAAAATGTGAAAGGTAATGATGCTTCTCTTCATCTCATGAGATTTCACATGAATGTGCGTAGATTATGTTAGCTCCCCATAATTTTCTAGATTGATTGAAATACAAATGGACATGGTAACATCAAACCAAGATTTGAAATCCTAGGACCTAACCTTCCTGGATTCGGAGAGGGATCTCTCTAGTAGGTGCAAATATGTGAAATGTTTTGTTGATTGGGGTTGATTTTAGGCTAGATGTTAAGCGTAGGGTATTTTGATTGTTTTTGGTTGGGTATGATGCTCAGATAGACTTAGATAGAAAACGAGGAAGATTGTTAAGTCATTGGGCAATGGAGTCAAACAAGGTCATGAATGAGTTCATCAATGGTTTCAAGAGCATTTGTAGGGAAATTTAACTTGGTTGGTGGATCTTTAAGGTTGTGAAGGATCATGAAATGGAAATTAAACTTGAGAACAACAAGATAATAAAGGGAAAAAATAGAATCCTCTATATACTGTAAACTGAGGGAGTCAGAATATTTATAAGCATAGCAAGAGATTCAAAGGCTTAAGAAAAACCTAATCCATTTTATTTCAGATTGAAAGCAGATAATCAACCAAGAAAACGTTTAGATAAAACATAGAAAGGAAAAAACTTATTTAATATTTCATAGATTTTATCATCAAGAGCAGGAAAAACATTTAAGTTGCACAAGTAACTATAACCATAGAAGGACAGAAAACCCTAACATCCACAGTGATAGCTATGAAAGTTCCTTGAGACAATTTTAGCTAAGTAAAGGTAAAGAGCATGGTTAAGACAGACTTCTTTGACAAACTATAGGCAAAGCTGCTTCAAAAGATGATTTAAAGAAAAAAGTACTTCCGAGGTAAAAATATGCAGGGCTAGCCATAAATCATAATTGATACTAACTGATCTAAATCATTCAATAAAATATACAAGCCAAAAACTTATTAGAGAGCAAGAGATGAATTCCCTAACATATCTTAAGCAAAAGAAAACATTTAGGCAGTGAAGGAAACAAATAGATCTAAGGTGCCATCAACAAGCGTATCTTAGACTAATGTTTTTGTCCTACTGCAGCATAGATGGATGGAAAACATATGAGAAACTTAGAAAAAATTAACAAGAGAAAAATTCACCATCAACCAAGCCTATGGATCCTGCAAACAGTCCTTCTCCATCAACAAGTAAATCAGATCATGCATAAGCTCCAAGACATCAATTTCTCATCAAAGGCTTCAAGGGACTATGTATTACTTCAGAATAAGTCATCAAAATCCAACAAAATATAAAGAGTTCAGTGCTCTATTATGGAGTAATGAGTGAAAACCCTAACAGGCTTCCGTAACTTAGACTAAAATACAATGTCAGTGAATGTGTTGAATACCATGCAAGGTCAAGACACATAAGAGATAAATAGTGTTTCTCCTCTCTCAAATGAAACACAACAAAACATAACTCCCCAATCAAATTAGGAGCATTTTGTTCGAGAAAATATTAAAAAACCAATTTTCCATTAATTAGTGTCTTTTGTTGACTTTTTGGCAAAAAGTTGTCTCTGTGCGTAGCTCCATATCAACAAAAATTGGGGTCTGTTGCAGCTGAGTTTTGGACCCCTTCACGGCATCGGATTTGGCCCCGTGATGGCACATTGGAAAGAGCGAAGAGTCTAATTTCAAAAAATACTTGATTTGTGCTGAATGGATGCCATTTACCTACTAAAAAATCCAATCTACCATGACTGCTCAACGCGCAACGCCAGGCCTGAAAAGGAGGTAGAAAGGTCATTTTTGAGGTGTTATTTGACCTTTTGAGGCGGAAAAAGTGCTCCTATAGACCTAAATTTTTTTGGGTAGACTACTGGTGACATGAAAAAACCAAAAATGTAAACTTCAACAGCTGAGGATGCCCCAAAAAATAGTGTAGCGCCTAGGGTGTTGCGCTCCTAGGGGCCAAAATTTGGAAAAAAAAAGTTTCTGGATTTTCTTCGAAATTGGTGTGTAGACCCCTAAAGGGGTTTTAGACACTTGCTAAGAAGCATCAACCAACATCCTGATTCTGTCATGAACGTTGGGCCTTTTTATCTCTTCTAGCTCTAGGAGGGCTTGCTTCAATTTGGCATTGGCAATCATGCTCTTTCTTGCATAGTGTTTGACCATTTTTTTGCAAGGCAAGGCCCCTCTTCACCTCTTTCAAATGTTTGTGCTCCTGTTTATAATAGTATATGACCCTTTGTTCATTTTCAAAATCCTTTTCCAATTCTTGAAGTTGGACATCTTTTTCTAGGAGGAGCAATTTTGTATTCATCCCTTGGTCCTCATTATCACTCTCTAGATCAACAAAGAGAGGTCCTTGAGAAGCATTCTTTATCCTTTTACTCCGCCTGACTGATGCCTTTTGCTCAACACTCTTCATTTTTTCTTTTCCTTTGTTTGATGCTTTGGTATTTTGTGGGGGGATGGCCCTTTGCCTTTTAGAGGCAGCAAACACATCCCTTTTCCCTCTGTGATAAGTGCATGAGAGAGGGGCAATTATGGAGTCTCAAAGGAAATGTTGTCATCAATTTTTCCTTTACTCTGCTTTGCTTTTTCTATGTCTTCTTCACTCTGATTTTCTTTGTCTTTTATGGACTGATTTTTGTCAAGACAGTCATGATAGCTATCATGATTGTCATGACTCTTTCTTGGACTGTCTTGGGCACTTAGATAGCTTCCTTCCTCATCTAGTTGTTCTCCTTCTTCACTGTCTTATTCTTCACTGTTTTCCTCTTCCTCATCTTTGTTATCTTCCTCCTCATCATTGTTATCACTGTTTTCATCCTTGTGGCTGCTTTCACTGATGTTATCTTTGTGGCTACCATCACTGGTTTCATCTTTGTTTTCTCCTTCATCATCTTGTTGCTCTTTGCCATTGCTGGTTTCTTCTTGGTCACCTTCCTCTTCCTCATTTTCTTCTTCCTCTACATCATGTTCTTTTTCAATGCTTTCCTCATTATCATCACTACTTTCCTCATGATCATCACTGCTTTCTTCATGATCATGGCTGCTTTCTTCATCATTTTCTTCATTTTCATCCTCTTCTTCTTCATCATCAACTTCTTCTTCACTGTACTCTCCTTTTTCATCATTATCTGTCTCATCTTATTCCTCATTGTTGCCTCCTATTTTCCCTTCACTAGGGCTACTGTCAGCCCCTTCACTTGGTAATTTAGAGGAGGAGGTAATAGGTGAAATTATTTGTGGAGAAGGCACATGGGGAGATGATGGATGTGTGGAGGTAGATGGTTGTGAAGTGGAAGGAAATCTCTATTGGATGAAGTCCCGGGGGTCTGCAAACACATCATGTGAGATGAAGGTCTCCCAAGATATACCTTGTTTCTCTAGCTGGTATGGGACAATCATCTTGATCAGGGAGTGATGAAAGAGGCTAGGCATTTGGTGGTCATATCTTTTCCTCTTGACAGCAGAGGCCATTTTATCAATACTCCAGAAGAGGTAATAAGTTAGGTTCATCATCTTGACTTTGGTAAAATGCAATAGCAACTTGATATGATATGAATAGAGCTGGGAGTATCTTCCCTCCCATGTGAAAAAAATGATAATCTACCTCATTAATGTTGCATACCTCTCTAGCAAATAAGAAAAAGGAAAAATAGCCTTGCAGTTTTACTGATAGGTGGGTTTCAAATAAAGCCCATAATAACCCAAATCCAACTTTTTTTGTTTGAACCAAAGCTCACCAACGTCTGGTATACCAGTTGCCTTGGAAATGATTTTATATGAAAGCTCAAATTGGACCCCTGCTAGATTAACTTGGTGGTTTTGTAGGCTACAAGAAAACAACCTAGTTAAGTTTGGATGATATTAGACTTGCTTGACCTTCTCACAAAAATTGTAGCACCCTACATCCTGGAAGCATGAAAGGATCATAGGAGAGGAAGTGATTGGAGTGGTGTCTAGGGGCTCAAACCCTTTAGCTTTTCCTCCTTGATTTTTTGTCTTGGTGGGAGTGTGACTCTCATCACCACTGGTGTGACTATCTCTCTCTGACATGATGGATGGCCCAAAATAGTAGAAGGAACCTTGAATTTTTCTTGAGGGTATTTGGAGTAAACAAGTGGTGTAGGTCAAATATTTGCAAAGAGGAAGCTAAGGTGAAGACAACTTTCAAAGCTTTTACTTGGTGGTGGAGGTCAGGCTTATAGTCACTCAGTATCCTCTTTGCAAAAAAAACCAATTTTTCTTATAGACCCTAGTTCAAAGACATAACAATTGATTTTTGCATAGTCTAGGGTTTTGGTCAATTTTAACTATGGATGAACTATTTGATAAATAATTCTTTGGAGGAGGAAAAAATGTGTTAACCAACCTTGTATTAACTTGAAAAATTTTCTAAAGGCCGAAAAAATTGATTTTGAAAGTCTTTGGAAATTTTTTTGGAGTAATGCTAGGGGCACAGCGCCGGGTTGGTCGGGTTGTCGAAGTGTAGCGCTGGGTGGAACAGGGAGTCTCTCGGGCACCAGTGGTTGTTTTTGGGCCTGCGCATAGTGCCAACCTACGATTTCATAGTGCAGTTTAATTTTACACTACCCGCCTCGCCTCTGTGCATAGCACCAGAGGCTAGGGGCATAGCGTCATGCTCAACGCGTAGTGCCTGTTAATTTCCACAGTTTGGCGAAAAACCAACATAATTTCTTCTCAACGGCTTCTTCTTCTTGGAAAATGGAAAATGATGCATGGGGAAGGTTCAATTGGCTTTTATACTTGATTTGAAAAGTAAATTAAGAAAAACCAAACCCACTTTGTAAAGTTTTTGCCTCCTACCTTTCAGTGTGCTTTTGACTAATGTTTGCTATGAACACACTTTAACATTTTTCTGAAAACATGTTTATTTATGCCTTTGCCAATATTTTTGTAGAACAATATTTTTGGCATGGAGGCCCTTTGTTGGGAGCCTATCATTGAGATGCAAAAATCGAGGTTACATTTTTCCTTTTTAGGCCTGTCTTGACAATAATTTATACCCAAATTTTTACTTCAAAAACTCTATTTTTATACCCTTTGGAAAAATGGTCTTCTTTAAACTGATACCCTTTGTCTTTCTTCTCTTATTGCAGGTGAAGCAGCGCTATTTTGGGAAAAACCTTAAGGAGGAGGCTTCTATCCTTGAAATCTCTGAGATGGTTCTTTTGTTGTCACCAATGTTTTGTTAATCCACCAAAACAAACCCTGATACTCTTTTACCTATAGGCCTGTTGTTTTTTGTCTTGTTTGTGTCTACTTCCTGGTGATAATTACATCCTATTACCTTGCCTCCTCTTGTTGCTGGTGGTCACCTTGGCTACTCTTTGAAAAATGTGAACAAGGGCAGTTGTCCCTTGCAGTGTTTGTGCTCTGAGCCAAGGAGGATTTCCTTGAATGACCTTGGGTCAAAATTCTTGATTTTATTCCCCTTTGAATGCACCCTCTTTATGCAGGTAGACATAACTTTTTGGGTACCAAATCCATCCTATGACTCAGTGAAACCTTTGGTGACCTAATGGGGACCTTTGGACTTGGATTTTGGATGGGGATTTAGACTTAGGGATCACCAAGTATAAGATAGGACCTGTGATAAGCTTAGTGTGTTTTGAAGACCTAGGATCTAGCATACTTGATTATCTAGAGGGTCTGTAGAGATAATCAGTGTCTGAGAATATTATGGAAGAGTCAGCAAGATTATTTTATTGGTAGGTTTGAATAGTAGTAGGGAATCCTGTAGATAAGAAAAACAGAGGATTTGAGCCAAAAGGCAAGACATGGTAAAAAATGGGTGACAGTTGGGGTTAAAATAAATGGCTTGAACCCAAATTGGGTCTTCCAGGAGTGGTGGGCTAGTGATGACTAGATAGGAAGATGAAAAATAGGAAAGTTTTATCTCAGAATAATGAAGGTAGTGAGATTTATAGAACTCACAATATTTATGAATTTTGTTTCTAGAAATCTAGGGACACTACTTAGTCATCTTCAAATAATGAAAAATATAGATGACTAACAATGGCTCCACTTGGGAAGGGCAGCTCCTTCTCAGGATGTGTCCAGAACTTCAGATTTTCTAGCTTTTTGAAGGCTAGTGCCTCATCCATTGGGAAAATTTTACCTCCTTCACTTGCTAACGCTTGCTTAAAGCTGTAATCTTAGTAATCTAAAAAACATGATTAACATCAACATCATCTATACCTACCCAACCTACTTTCCTAACATTTTTTCTTCCTTGGGTGCATTTGAATTGGCGAACCCTTGAAATATTTTCCTTTTTGAAAACAAACATAAAACTATCTAATTGTACCCTTATTTCTTCCAAGAGTTTAGATTATGCTAGTGAACTCTTCTTATTCTCTACCTAGACTACTCATTTTTCAATATTGAGTTGTTTGACAAACCTTATTCACTAATACTAAAAACAAAAAATTGAAAAACATAGACAGATCAGGATTAAGCCGTCTGACTTGCTATGATCTATGGCATTATGTACAAGCTGCACATAGAATTTATGAGTAGAAAAGTAAAACAAAATACTGAAGGTTTAAGATATGAAAGCATAATAAACATCCTTTTTTCTTTCCTTGGCTCAAGTTTTAATATTTTTAGAGCCATTTTCCTTCTATCCTAATCTATTCTTTTTGGTAAGCCAAGATTGAATGATCTCCTGACAAGTCCTTCCTTTCACTAGCCTATCAGAAAAAATAAATTGAAATATGTTTCAGTCATGATTTAGGTTGGATAACTGAAAAGGACTTATCTTTTTTTTTTAAAAGAAAGTAGTGGCATTTACACTTTCACACTTTTACCAACATCATTTTTTGGTATGGGGTTGTTCCTATATTTCAATTCCTACCCTCTTTTCCCCTTTTCTATTTTTTAGGGTTTTTTGGCTTTAAATCCTTCCATCAAAAAATGGTATGTACAAGGAATGACAAAGTTTAAACTAAGGTTCTTGAAAAAAGTAATGTTTAAGCATCCTCCCATTTACATGACCTCCAAACATTTCAATTCCATCAAGTTCCTTCAAAAATAAAGCATTGTTTCCTCTCACCGAATCAATGATATAGGGGCCTTTCCATAGATTTTCAAACTTAACATGATTGCCTTTGTCCTCCCTTCTTGAATCCCATTTCAGAACCCTGTCTCCAATCTGGAAATCATTTTCTTTGGTTCTTCTACCAAAGATTTTCTTGATATTGTCCTCAATAGCTTGTGTCCTTTTGTAAACTTCTTCCCTTGATTGCTGCAAATGAATGGTTTAGTTCAGCCTTCTCTGCATGTCATTATCTTCGGATTGAACTTCTTGAAGAAGCTTCATGATTGGGACTCCTAAATAGGTGGGAAAAAATGCATCCATGCCATATACTAGTTGATAGGGAGACATACCAATAGATTTCTTGGTGGTTAGTCTATCAGCTCATAGTGCGTGCACTAGTTTGCTATGCCATGCTTTTTTATTTTGTTCTAAGAGCTTCTTAATGGTGTTTACCAAGCTCTTGTTAGAGGACTCAGCTAGTCCATTACCTTATGGGTAATAAGCAGTGGAGTGATTGAGGCTGATGTGATATTTATAGAAAAAGTCCACCATTTTCTTAGATGTAAAGGCAGCAGCATTATCGATGATGATCTTCTTAGGGCAACCAAACCTGGATGGGATGTTGGTTTCAAGGAATTTGATGATAACTGAGTCAGTGGAATTTCTAGAAGGGATGGCTTCTATCCACTTGGTGAAATAATCAGTGGCAGTGAGGATCCACTTATGTTGGGAAGATTAAGTAGGATGGCTCTCTCCTATGAAGTCTAAACCCCACTGCTGAAAAGGGGCTTCAACACTAATGGGGTGCAAGGGTAAAGGCAGGAGCTTTGTTTTGCCATCAAATATTTGGCATTTATGGCAAGTCAAGAATAGTTTGTGAGTATCGGAAAATAAGGTAGGCCAATAGTATCTAACTCTAAGGATTTTGTTGGCTATGGTCTTCCAATAGAGGTTACCCCCACATTCTCCTTCATGTAACTCATGCATGATTTTCTCTAAATCATCTTCAAGCAAACATTTAAGTAGTAAACCAGCAACACTCTTCCAGTATAATACTCCATCTAAAATGAAAAAATTTAATTTTTTTTGTTTTAAGAATCTTGCTTTAGTTTTTGACAAAGAAGGGGGAGCATTGAGATAAAGAAGCACATAAATAATATCAGCATACCAAGGTGAATTTAGAAAAATTTCTTCAATGTATGGTGTCTTCAGTTTCTTCTTACACACCAACCATATTCATGTCTAGAGCTTGGAAATTTGAGTCAGCCATAAGTTTTGCAAGTCCTTGTCCTTTAATCAATTTAGTGGGTATGATTTCTAGATCATATTCTAAAATGGTAGCAATCCACTTGCCCCTTTTACCATCAGGGCCTTGATTAAGTATATATTTGAAAACTGTGTTTGGGAAAAAGGCTATGATAGTGAATGCAAAATATAAACTCTAAAATCCTTCAAATATTTGATTAAGGCAAAGGATTTTTTCTCCGTAATGTTATACTTTAGAGGGGCATCCCTTAAGGCTTTTCTGAAGAAAGCTATGGGCTTCTCTTGCCCCATGATGTTCTTTTGCAACAATAGTGCTACCACAGTATGTTCAGAGGCAAAGGAGAAAATGTAAAAGTCCTTGGTGAAGTCAGGGCTAATTAAGACTAGTGTTTGTGTGAGTTCTTGTTTTACCAGCTCAAAAGATTTTTTTTCTTCCATATTCCACTTCACTCCTACTTCCTTTTTCAACATATTTGTGATATTTCTTAGGAGCTCAGCAAGGTTAGGGATGAATCTTCTTAGGAATTTAATCTTTCCAATGAAATATTGCAGCTCTTTAATTTTTCTAGGATGGTTGATTTGTAAGATGCCTTCTATTCTTTTGGGATCTATTTTGATTCCTTCCTCAGAGATGATGTGACCTAAGAGTTTTCCTTCCTGTAGACCAAACAAATTTTTCTTAGGATTTAGGGATAGGCCATACTTTCTACATTTTTCAAAGACTTTTCTCAAGTGGACCAAGTGCTCCTCATATGTCTTAGAGTAGACAGTGATGTAATCAAGATATATGACTATGAAGTAACCTATGTCTTTTGAAAAAGCTATGTCCATTTCCCTTTGGAAAGTAGCCCCTACATTCATTGAACCAAATGGAATTTTAACATACATGAATGTACCCCAAGGTGTAGTGAAAGCTATTTTGAGTTGGTCACTTGGAAAGACTAGAACGTGGTTATAACCTGAGAAGCCATCTAGTAATGAGATTCTTTGTGAGCCAACTACTTTTTGGAGTATGTGATCCATTTTAGGAAAGGGGCAATTTTCTTTCAAAGAGGATTTGTTCAAATTTCTGAAGTCAATAAAAAGCCTAATTTCCCCAGTCTTCTTCCTAACTGACACAAGGTTGGACACCCATTCTGAGTATCAGACAAGGACTATGATCCTGGCATCATACATCTTTTTGATCTCTTTCGCAATTGAGGTTAACAAAAGTGGGTTTATTCTTCTCAACTTATGTTTAAATGGTTTATGATTTTCCTTGAGAGAAATTTTATGTTGGATGATTTTGGTGTCATAGGATTTCAAGTCTTCATACCCCCAAGCAAACACATCTTTAAATTCTCTAAAAAGCTCAGTGTATTTCTATTTTGTGTGAGGTGGGAGAGTTTTGGACAGCTCAATTATTTTGGGCTCTTTCATCCCTCCAATGTTACACTCTTCTACATTTGTTTCAGTGGATTCCATCCTGGGTTTTTTAGCTACATCATTAAAATCAAATAGCTCTTCTGGTGGTGTAAGGCCTCTTGGAAGGGTGCCATATTTGTACTACAGAATTTCAAATTCTCTTTGATGTTATTTATCAAGTACTTATGCAAAACAAGGGTTCTAAAGGTGGTTTATATAATTATCAAAGGGAAGCTTTGTTTTGGGAGTTTTATTTTCAGTAGAATTGTTTCTTTCAAATCTCAAACATTGTTTTGTACTTGCAAAGTCATTTCTGGATTGCAAAAAATCATCTATTTGGTCATCATTGTCAAACACTTGCCAATGATTTAGGTTGTCCGGTACAGTAGGCTTGTCCATTATTTTTATGAGGCATTGATTCTCTTCATAAGGTAAAGAGAAATTGTTGGCAGTAAAGGCAAGCTCATTGGCAAGGCAGTTTTGGGCCCTAGGGATGAAAGTGAGCTCATATTTCTCAAAGGTTTTGAGAAGTTGTTGGGAAACGTTCTTTTATTCCCTTAGCCTACGGTTCTTGGCTAAATATTCTCCCTTAATTTGATTTATGATCATATCTGAATCTCCTTGAACCAAGATTTTCTTAGCTTTGAGGTCTTTGAGTAGGTGTAAACCAATAAGGAGAGCCTCATCTTCAGAAACGTTGTTGGTGCATTGGAAATATAGCCTATAGGAATGGCCTTTATTTTTTTTGTGGAACCAAACCCTTGCTCCTGAACTAGCCTTACCACAAGAGCCATCAAAGCTTATATTCCAAAGGGTGTCAATTTCAGTTTTTTCAATATTATGCACTTTGGGACTGCTAGGATTTGGGGTGTCATTTTCTTGGTCAGAGGACCAGCTTGGTTGTTCTGAGGGGCTTAGTTCTTTCTCCTTGTCATCTATTTGTTCATCTATGTCATTTTAATTGTACAACATGAAGGAGTGAAGTTCTGAGTGAATGGAATAAACCGGTGTGTTATTTGGCCTATCTATTTTACTCACCATGTATTTCATGTGGGATTCCTAGTATAATATCCTTGTTTGATTGAAAAATGAGATGGTGCCATAAGTCAACTCCATTTTAAGGCTTCTATGGAGTTTGGACCCCTATGATCTAGATAAAAGCATGCCATACTTTGGGGGGATGTCAGCCACAACTATATCCATGACTATACTTTTAGCAGGGATTTGTGCCAGATTGACACACAAATCCTTGATTAGGCCTAGACACTTGACTATACTGGAATCAAAAGAGTACACATATTTGTAGGGCTTTGTGATCTCTAAGCCCAATCTCTCCATCACAACCTTTGGCATGAGGTTGTGTGAGGCACCGGAGTCTAACATAGCATTATGTATAATTTTATCATGTATGTTCAGACTTATGTAGAAAGGAGGGATAGCTCCTTCTTGATATTTTCCCTCTACTTCAAGACCAAACAACAATTCTGGCTTATCATTAGTTAAGTTTAATGTGTCGGTATCACTCCCTATATTTAAAACTTTGAAAATTTTGGATCTATATACCTCTTGGGTTACCAACTTGGTGAGGGGTATGGTTATCTTGATCTTGGCAATCTAGCCCTCAAAACTAAATGGTGTAGGTGTCTTTATTGCATTTACATCAGTTTTATCAGCCATGAACTTTTCTACATTTTTTATTTTCTGATTCTAATTTAATGGTTTGGAAAGAAGGATTTTTTTAGGGCTACTAGTTGAAGTACTAGGGAAGCTTGAATCTTTGTTAGGTTGACTAGTCTTTGGTTTGTTTAGTTCAATTTTCTTACCCATAGTATTTTTGTTTTCTGCTGTCTCTTTAGGGATAGGTTCAGAGAATTTTCTAACAGCAATGTTTCGGTGATTTGTTTTAGGAATATCTTGAATCTTTTTTCTCCTAATATCATACTGCCTATGGACTTCCATTATGGCATTCTAAAATCCTAATATATAGTCTTCGGAATCTTCATATGATTTCTCATCTGATTATCAAGAAAACATCCTTTTTTCTTCTTCGGTAAGGAATGTGTTATCCTCATCATCTAAACCTATGACATTTACATGGTCTTCTTTCAACTGCTCAGGTTCTCTTTCTTCTTCATCTACATAGTTGTCTTGGAAAGGGGGTCTGATTTGTTGGTCACTCTCTCTTTGTTTGACTAGAGGAGGGTCTCTTCTAAAATTTTGACTTCTATTCCTGTTTTGAAGATTGGCTTGATTTTCCCTAAGAGGTGTTCTCTCATTCAAACTGAAGTTTTCCATCATCCTCTCCATTTTCCTAACTATGGAGTCAAGTTTGGTGTCGGAAGAGGAGGGTGCAGGTGTTGTGTCATCTCTATAAGTCACCATTTTTTCTGATCTCACCCTAGCCCTTTTCTCAATTAAACTGGCCTCTACACTCATAGCCCCCTTTTGCATGTCTTCTAGATTTGATAGGCCATATCAGCATCAAAGCCTTTGGGATATTTCACCAAGGCCAAGCCATGTGGAGGTTTTATGTGAGGTGGGAGAGAATTGTAAACACTATTGAACCTAGTGGAGTAGTCATGAACACTTTCTCCTAGATTTATCTTAAGATTGTTATACTCAGACATAATTTGGAGGGGGTTCTTCTTGATTTTCCATTTGTTCACAAAGGTTTGGTATAGAGTAGGGAGATCATGAATGTTGTTGGGAGGTAAGTCTTTAAACCATTTATTAGGTTCTCCCCCTAGGCTCTAAGCAAAAATCCTCATTTGTATGGTTTCTTCTTCTATCTCCATGTAGTCAAAAGCATCATTAATTCTATCTACATGTTTTTGAGTAGTGATGGATTCAGTCCCTAAGAAGTGGGGAATTTTGGACTAATAGTCATTTGGAAAAGGTAATAGTGGTTGTTGTAGAGCCAATGTATCATACCAGGGTGCCATGATGGGAGGGAAAGGCAACAAAGGCTAATTTACAAGAGGAGGATTTGTGAGAGGTGGAGGAGGATGGAGTGAGTTGGTTTGCACACTGGTGGTATGGATGGGTGTAGCTGAGGTACTTGGAACGAAAGAATAATTATGAGTATATTCGATATGAAAAGGGTTGAAGGGATGGAGAAGCTAAAATTCAGGTGGAGTGGAAGGAGAAGCTTCTCTACTAGAGCTTTGCTGTAAATCTATGGGCTCAAAGTCAGCTTGGTCAACCATACTTTGTGACTTGCTCCTGAATAGGTTCTTGGTATGGTGCAAGTCAAACTAAGGATCTTGTGGAACTGTAAGGTTTTCTGGTGCAAAACTTGCTCTATGAATGGTCCTAACAGTTGGTGAGTTTCTAGCTTTAGAAGTTTTCCACAAAATCTTTTCTGGGTTATCAACTACGGTAGGAGGATTTGGGTCCGGGTGTGATCTGGTATTCATCCTTCGTGAAGCCATATCTCTTTATTCACACAAGGTATAACTATGCCTTAAAAAATATGTTGGGCTACTTTGACACCATCCTAGAACAACCTATGGGACTAGTGGGATGAAAAAAGGCCTACTGGAGGCTAGTGGAGTCGCTCGGTGGATTCTTTTTGAAATTTTGAAGATATGTATACAATGGTCCACCACCAGATTCTTGATAAAAATCAATATAGGGAGTACTTTTGGGTTTTTTTTAGTTTCTTTATGCAGCCTTAAGGTTAATTAGTATCCCCTAGCTAAGTCATCATCTTGCTAGGATGGTGAAGTAATTAGTTTCTACTTTGGCTATGGGTTGGTTTTTAAGTCAAACTAGGGATGGATATGAGTCTATAAGAGTTTGTCAGGCTATTATGAACTCAGTCCCACCATGATTTCCATTATGTTGGTGTCAGCGGTGGGATAAATCCACAAGGTAGTACTCTTAAGGGTTTTTTGAAAGGTTTAGGGAACTATAAGTTTATTTATCACTCAGAGTCCCACTGTGATCGCCATTATATTAGCTCCCCGTAATTTGCTATATTAATTGAGATATAAATGGACAGGGTAACATCAAACCAAGCTTTGGAATCCTAGGACCTAGCCTTCCTATATTCAGAGAGGGATCTCTCTAGTAGGTGCAAAGATGTGAAATTTTTTGCTAATTAGGGTTGATTTTAGGCTAGATGTTAAGTGCAGGGTATTCTGATTGTTTTTGGTTGGGTATGATGCTCATATAGATTCAGATAGAAAATGAGGAATATTGTTAATTCATTGGGAAATGGAGTCAAACAAGGTCATGAATGAGTTCATCAATGGTTTCAAGAGCATTTCCAAGGAAATTTAACTTGGTTGGTGGATCTTTAAGGTTGTTAAGGATCATGATATGGACATTAAACTTGAGAACAACAAGCTAATAAAGGGCAGAAAAAAAAAATTTATATACTTGTAAGCTAAGGGAATCAGAAGATTTATAAGCAGAGCAAGAGATTAAAAGGCTTAAGCAAAACCTAATCCATTTTATTTAATGTAGAAAGGATAATCAACCAAGACAACATTCAAATAAAACATAGAAAGGAAAAAAATTATTTAATGTTTCATGGATTTTATCATCAAGAGCAGGAAAAACATTTAAGTTGCACAAGTAACTATAACCATAGAAGGGATTACACGCAAGGCCTGCGAACTCGCTGAGCTAGGGTTCTGCATACCCGCCGACATGGCTGCCTCTTTCAGATCTACTGCCGCAGACACTGCTCTCGCTGAGAATGTCATAGCGGTTACCTTTTCCTCCAAAACGAAAGCTGCTACTGTTGTAGCGGCTAACCCTTTTTTCTCAGAACTTAAGGCTCGAGACAACAACCCCTACAGTGTCGTCGACAACGCTGTTAGCGATGGCTGGGGGAAGATTCTGGCTCCCACGGCAGCGTTTATGTTTGACTCTGCAGAAAATCTTGCAGCAATCGCCCCAGGCAGTAAGGCAAGCCAAGAAATAGGGGCCTCTTCTGCAATGGAGGCCACAACACAGCACAGCCTCACGGATCTACACGAATGGGAAGCTGAGGTTGCATTTCCCTCTGAAAAAACCCTAGGTTTTCAAATTCAGATTCTACTTCTCTCTGGAAAAACGTTGTTGCTCTGGGTTTGTGCTTCGGATTTGGTGCATGGCCTCCTGCGAGATCTTGAACTCAGGTTGGGCATCCCCTCAGCTCTTCTGAGATTGAACTACAAAGGTAAATAGATCAAAGACCCTATGCCCTTGTCTTATTACAGTATTGAAAGAGATGCTTTGATAATACTTACTCTACGGTTGCGAGGAGGAGCATCTGGGCAGACCTCCTCGGCCCCTGCTTTCTCATATAAAGATGCGATTTATGCACAACCTTCCAAGAAGCCTGCCCAGCAAACTGAGGCCCCCAAGCCTTTATTGGTGGACAAAATGGAAGAGACCCCCTCCATTGAGATCAACCATCCATCTTTGGATGATCAATATCAGACATTTGCACAAACAACCATCATCTGCAGATTTAATGGCTTATGGCCCCGTACTGCTGACTTATATCAGTGGATCCACTCCAACTGGACTAACAACAGCAAGGTTTTCTTATGCTCGAAAGGATTCTTCATTGCAGCCTTTGCTTCCAACAAATATTACCAGAAAGCCTTAACAGGAGGTCCTTGGTTCTGGGGTTCAGCAGGACTATTCCTCACCCCTTGGTTTCCAAATTTCGACCCCTCCTCGGCTGTTATCACCAAGCTTCCCATTTGGGTTTGGCTTCCAAACCTCCCTGCGCATCTTTGGCATTTCACTGTCTTTCAAGGGATTGAGGACACCTTAGGCCGCTTCCTAGCAACGGATACCTCAAGGGGGGAGAAAGGCATATACAATTTTGGCAGAATATGCACGGAAATAGACATTAGTAAAGGGCTACTTGATCAGATCAACCTCAAGGTTGGGGAATTTCATTGGACGCAAACCTTGGACTATGAGAATACTACCTTCAGATGTCGCCATTTCCATCAGACGGGGCATCTCCAGAACACATGTGCAATGTTCCTCGACAAAAAGAAGAATAGCTATCGCAAAACCAAGTCAAAGAGTTGGAAACCTTGTGATAGACCCCCTATGGATGACTTAGACTCCTCCAGCTCTGATGAGGAAGATATTGAAGTGGAAGGGGAGAATTTGGATGCGCCCCCAGCCCGCCCCGAGGATCCCACAGCGCCTCTGACTTCGCAAAAACACACTCATGAATCTTCTTACTCTGATTCAGACAAGGATACTCCTCCTTTAGTGCAGAGTAGTTCGCAAGTGGTTCCTGTCCAGCCAAGTCACAATGGCTGGGTCAAAGTCAGTAAGAAGAAAGGGAAAAAATGTTGAATAGGAGATTCCACCCATTTTGGGTTGACTCCTTAGTCTAGTTACCCATTTTCTATTCTCCTTGCTATATTTTTGTTATTTCCGTAGTTGCTCTTTGGGACCGAGGTTGATAGTCTATCATTTCCGGCTCCCTTGCTATATAGCTTCGCTTTCATGCAAGATCTGATTGTACCATATGTTTTTTCTCAATACAATTAGTCTTATTCAGAAAAAAAAAAACAAAAAACAAAAAAACAAAAAAACAAAAAAAACAAAAAAACAAAAAGAATTAAAAAAAAACAAAAAACAAAAAAAAAAAACAAAAAAAAAAAAACGAAAACAAAAAACAAAAAAAAACTATAACCATAGAAGGAGAGAAAACCCTACCATCCACAGTGACATCTATGAAAGTTCCTTGAGACAATTTTAGCTAAGTAAAGGGAAAGAGCATGGTTAAGACAGACTTACTTGACAAACTATAGGCAAAGCTACTTCAAAAGATGATTTAAAGAACAAAGTACTTCAGAGGTAACAATATGCAAGGCTAGCCATAAATCATAATTGATACTAACTGATCTAAATCATTTAAGAAAATATACAAGCCAAAAACTTATTAGAGAGCAAGAGATCAATTCCCTAACACGTCTTAAGCAGAAGAAAAAATTTAGGCAGTGAAGGAAACAAACAGATCTAAGTTGCCATCAACAAGCATATATTAGTCTAAATATTTTGTCCTACTGCAACATAGATGGATGGAAAACATATGAGAAACTTAGAAAACATTAACAAGAGAAAGCATCACCATCAACCAAGCCTATGGATCCTGCAAATAGTCCTTCTCCATCAACAAGTAAATCAGATCATGCATAAGCTCCAAGACATCAATTTCTCATCAAAGGAATCAAGGGACTATGTATTACTTCAGCATAAGTCAAAAACATCCAACAAAATATACAAGAGCCTCATGCTCTATTTATGGAGAAAATGAAGAGGTGGAAACCCTAAGAGGCTTCCAGAAACCCTAATTCAGCCACAAATGTCATAAATGTGCTTAACGACCATGCAAAGCCCAAGACACATAGGAGATAAGAAAATAAATGAAACACGCCAAAACATAACTCCCCAATCAAATCAGGAGTGTTTTTTCTAAAAAAATATTAAAAAACCAATTTTCCATTAATTAGTGTCTTTTGTTGACTTTTTGGCAAAACGTTGTCTCTGTGCGTAGCTCCATATCAACAAAAATTGGGGTCTGTTGCAGCTGATTTTTGGACCCATTCCCAGCATCGGATCTGGACCTATGATGACTCGTTGAAAAACTTGAAGTGTATACTTTCTAGAAATACTTGATTTTCTCTAAATGGAATCCATTTACCTACTCAAAAGTCCAATCTCCCATTACTTATCAATGCGCAGTGCCAAGCCTGAGAAGGAGGCAGAAAGGTCATTTTTTAGTTGTTTCTTGACCTTTTGATGGGGAAAAAATGCTCCTATTGACCTGAAATGTTTTGGGTATACTATTGGTGACATGAAAAACCCAAAAATATAAAATTTAGTAGCTGAGGATGCCCCAAAAAATAGCATAGCACCTAGGGTGCTACACTCCTAGGGGCCAAAATTTGGAAAAAAAAAAAGTTTTCGGATTTTCTTCAAAATTGGTGTGTAGACCCCTTAAGGGGTTTTAGACACCTGCTGAGAAGAATCAGCTAATATGTCAAGGCTGTCATGAACGTTGGGCCTTTTTAGCTCTTCTAGCTCTAGGAGGGCTTGCTTCAATTTGGCATTGGTAATCATGCTCTTTCTTGCATAATGTTTGACCATTTTTTTCTGCAAGGCAAGGCCCCTCTTCACCTCTTTGAAATGTTTGTGCTCTTTTTTATAACAGTAGATGACCCTTTGTGCCCTTTAAAAATCCTTTTCCCATTCTTGAAGCTGGGCATCTTTTTCTAGGAGGAGCAATTTTGTATTCATCCCTTGGTCCTCATTATCACTGTCTAGATCAACAAAGAAAGGTCCTTGAGAAGCCTTTTTTATCCTTTTGCTCCTCCTGATTGGTGCATTTTTCTCAACACTCTTCATTTTTTCTTTGCCTTTGTTTGATTCTTTGGTATTTTGTGAGGGGATGGCCCTTTTCCTTTTAGAGGCAGCAAACACATCCCCTTTCCCTCTATGATAATTGCATGAGAGAGGGGCAATTATGGGAGTCTCAAAGGCAATGTTGTCATCAATTTGTCCTTTACTCTACTCTGATTTTTCTTTTTCTTCTTCGCTGTGATTTTCTTTGTCTTCTATGGACTGATTTTTGTCAAGACAGTCATGACAACTGTCATGACTATCACGACTCTTTCTTGGACTGCCTTGGGCACTTAGATAGCTTCCTTCCTCATCTGGCTGTTCTCCCTCTTCACTTTCTTCTTCTTCACTATTTTCCTCTTCCTCATCATTGTTATCATTGTTTTCATCCTTGTGGCTGCTTTCACTGATTTTATCTTTGTGGCTTCTGTCACTGGTTTCATCTTTAATTTCTCCTTCATCATCTTGTTGCTCTTGGCTATTGCTGCTTTCTTCTTGGCCACCTTCCTCTTCCTCATTTTCTTCTTCCTCTACATCATCTTCTTTTTCAATGCTTTCCTCATGATCATCACTACTTTCTTCATGATCATGGCTGCTTTCTTCATCATTTTCTTCATTTTCATCCTCTTCTTCTTCTTCATCAACTTCTTCTTCATTGTCCTCTCCTTGTTCATCATTATCTGTCTCATCTTCTTCCTCACTTTTGCCTCCTATTTTCCCTTCACTAGGGCTACTGTCAGCCCCTTCACTTGGTAATTTAGGGGAGGAGGTAATAGGTGAAATTCTTTGTGGAGAAGGCACATGGGGATATGATGGATGTGTGGAGGTATATGGTTGTGAAATGGAAGGCAAGCTCTGCTGGATGAAGGCCCAGGGGTCTGCAAACACATCAAGTGAGATGAAGGTCTCCCAAGATATATCTTGTGTCTCTAGCTGTTATAGGACAATCATATTGATCAGGGAGTGATGAAAGAGGCTAGGCATTTGGTAGTCATAGCTTTTCCTCTTGACAACAAAGGCCATTTTATCAATAGTCTAGAAGAGGTAATAAGGTAGGTTCATCATCTTGACTTTGGTAAAATGCATCAACAACCTGATATGATATGAATAGAGCTGAGAGTATATTCCCTCACATGTGAAAAAAAGGATAATCTGCCTCATTAATGCTGCATAACTCTCTAGAAAATAAGAAAAAGGAAAAATAGCCTGGCAGTTTTGCTGATAGGTGGGTTTCAAATAAGGCCCATAATAACCCAAATCCAACTTCTTTTGTTTGAACCAAAGCTCACCAACGTCTGGTATACCGGTTTCCTTGAAAATGATTTCAGATGAAAGCTCAAATTGGACCATTGCTAGATTAACTTGGTGGTTTTGTAGGCTAAAAGCAAACAACCTAGTTAAGTCTGGATGATATTCGACTTGCTTGACCTTCTCACAAAAATTGTAGCACCCTACATCCTGGAAGCATGAAAGGATCATAGGAGAGGAAGTGATTGGAGTGGTGTCTAGGGGCTCAAACCCTTTAGCTTTTCCTGCATGATGTTTTGTCTTGGTGGGAGTGTGACTCTAATCACCTCTGGTATGACTATCTCTCTCTGACATGATGGCTGGTCCAAAACAACAGAAGGAACCTTGAATTTTTCTTGAGGGTATTTGGAGTAAATAAGTGGCGTAGGTCAAATATTTGCAAAGAGGAAAGATAAGGTGAAGACAGCTTTCAAAGCTTGTACTTGGTGGTGGAGGTTAGGATTATAATCACTCAGTGCCCTCTTTACACAAAAAACCATTTTTTCTTAGAAACCCTAGTTCAAAGACATAACAATTGATTTTTGCATAGTCTAGGCTTTTGGTCAATTTTAAATATGGATGACCTCTTTGATAAATAATGCTTGGGAGGAGGAAAAAAGGTGTTAACCAACCTTGTATTAACTTGCAGAAGTTTTTAGACGCCGAAAAACTTGATTTTGAAAGTCTTTGGCAAAATTTTTGGAGTGCTGCTAGGGGCACAGCGTTGGGCTGGTTGGGTTGTCGGAGCGTAGCGCTAGGCGAAACAGGGAGTCTCCCGGGTGCCGGTGGTTGTTTCTAGGCCTGCGCGCAGCACCAAACCAGGAATGTAGCACCAACCTGCGAGAACATAGTGCAGTGTGATTTTACATTTTCCACCTCGCCTCTGTGCGTAGCGCCGTGCTCAGTGCGTAGCACCTGTTAATTTCCACAGTTTGATCGAAAACCAAAATAATTTCTTTTCAACGACTTCTTCTTCTCGGAAAATTGAAAATTATGCATGGGGAAGGTTCAATTGGCTTTTATACTTGATTTGAAAAGTAAATTAAAAAAAACCAAACCCACTTTCTAAAGTTGTTGTCTCCTACCTTTCAGTGTGCTTTTGACTAATGTTTGTTGTGAACACACTTTAACATTTTTCGGAAAACATGTTTATTTATGCCTTTGCCAATATTTTTGCAGAACAATATTTTTAGCATGGAGGTCCTTTGTTGGGAGCATATCGTTGAGCTGCAAAAATCGAGGTTACATTTTTTCTTTATAGGCCTGTCTTGACAATCATTTATACCCAACTTTTTACTTCAAAAACTCTGTTTTTCTACCCTTTGGAAAAATAGTCTTCTTTAAACTGATACCCTTTGTCTTACGTCTCTTAGTGCAAGTGAAGCAGTGCTATTTTGGAAAAAACATTAAGGAGGAGGCTTTTGTCCTTGAAATATCTGAGATGGTTCTTTTCTTGTCACCAATGTTTTGTTAATCCACCAAAAAAAACCTTGATACTCTTTTACCTATAGGCTTGTTGTTTTTTTCCTTGTTTTTGTCTACCTCCTGGTGATAATTACATCCTATTACCTTGTCTCCTCTTGTTGCTGGTAATCACCTTGGCTACTCTTTCAAAAATGTGAACAAGGGCAGCGATCCCTTGCAGTGTTTGTGCTCTGAGCCAAGGAGGCTTTCCTTGAATGACCTTGGGTCAAAATGCTTGATTTTATTCCCCTTTGAATGCAACCTCTTTATGCAGGCATGCATAACTTGTTGGGCACCAAATCCATCCTATGACTCAGTGAAACCTTTGGTGACATAATAGGGACCTTTGGACTTGGATTTTGGATAGGGATTTATACATAGGGATCACCAAGTATAAGATAGGACTTGTGATAAGCTTAGTGTGTTTTGAAGACCTAGGATCTAGCATATTTGATTATCCATAGGGTCTATAGAGACAATCAGTGTTTGAGAATATTATGGAAGAGTCACCAGGATTATTTGATTGGTAGGTTTGAATAGTAGTAGGGAATCATGTAGATAAGAAAAACAAAGGATTTGAGCCAAAAGGCAAGACATGGTAAAAAATGGGTGACAGTTGGGGTTAAAATAAATGGCTTGAACCCAGATTGGGTCTTTCAGGAGTGGTGGGCTACTGTTGACTAGGTAGGAAGATGAAAAATAGGAAAGTTTTATCTCAGAATAATGAAGGCAGTGAGATTTCTAGAACTCACAATATTTATGAATTTTGTTTCTAGATATCTAGGGACACTACTTAGTCATCATCAGATAGTGAAAAATATAAATGAATAACAGATTTAAAATTGATTTTCCTAAAGACTACTTGATGAATATATGCATGGCCACTCTCGAAGGTGAAGCCCGATCTTGGTGTGAAAGTTTGCGTCCTCCTTGTATTTAATGTATAAGGACTTTCATACCATGTTATTTGAAAGGTATAAAGAATATTTTCTGTCCTTAATATTAGTTCAAAAATGTTGTAAACATCTTGATAGTTTTATTTAAAATCTTGAGAAATTTTATGAAGATGATGAATTCATGGATGATGATATCATGGAAGCCCTTTATGAAAATCCATTTTAGAAGCATAAAGAAAGCTTAGAGGATACTTATCAAGATACTCAGGAAAGTTTGTAGTAGGCTGAAGGTCTTTGTATAGTTGAAAATGATAGAAGACAAGGTCTTATTTCAGATCTACTTGCAGCATAAGATGGTATATAGGAAAATCAAGTTCCAATTTCATATTGTGGTAAAATCAAGCTAGCTGATCCAAATCTAGTTTCAGATTGTGATGATGAAGAGTATGTTGTTTTCGATCCCATGAAGGAGAGATATATTGTTTATATCATCTCGAATGAATAAAACAAATTTATTGACCAAAGTGTTCTCATCCCATCATAACAAAGTCTTCAGGAGCAAGTAATCTAGTCCTTTTTTGAAAAACAAGGTGAGATATTTGTTCAAGTAAGTGAAAAATATTCTTTGGATGATTACGTGGTAAATGATAGGAATGTCAGTTTTGAGTTTCACAAACAATCTGATGTTTTCCCTCTTATGATTGATGAGTGTGCTAAGAAAAATAACAATCTGGTTGCCATGTCATATGAGGATGATTTTGAGTTGGAGAACAGTGAACAAGAACAACGAGCAATGGTTGAGGAAGGGAAAACAATAGAGGATCATGTTGATGTGTTGCCTCTGGCTCATAAATAGGAAACAATTCAAATTGATTTTTTTCCTGATCTTCCTGTTGATCATCAAGATATTTTATTTGCACATAATTTTCGAGATCCTTTTGCCAGTTTGTTGTAGTCATTAGATCATCTTTGTTGTCTTGTTTTGGATCATGGTTTTCATCTTCAATTGTTTGCTGAGTTTCCAATCTTCAAAATTTTTGTAGATAGTGTAAGCAGAGGAAAATCAGGTATCCAGCTGCTTGATTGGCTTCATTGAAATTTGTCCTTTACCTAATTTAGCAGTCATTTCTCGCAGTTAGTGTAGGTTTTAACCCTGAACAACAATTATCTACACACGAATCTTATAACAGAAAATAAACAATAGCGAGAGCATAAAACATAAAACAGATCAACACAGAGATTTTCCCCTGGATCCCAAATCGGGATGACCAGCTTGATTTTTCATTATATTCCTTTTAGTGTTACAACACACATATATATATATACATGCCGAAGCATACATAAACCCCAATCCATAAACCCTGGATTAGAACATAACCACAGTTCCCTTGACCGGATCTACAAAAATACCAGGGGCCGAAAACCATCGTACCCCAAAACCATGCACAAAACCATGGACGCGGATTACCCACCGGAAATTAAGGACCAAAAATT
Organism: Pinus albicaulis; assembly: GCA_034641835.2. Lineage (NCBI taxonomy): Eukaryota > Viridiplantae > Streptophyta > Pinopsida > Pinales > Pinaceae > Pinus > Pinus albicaulis. The sequence goes on from CM076581.1 coordinate 575,373,151, forward strand.
TTCGCCGGGGCGCTGCCCCGGACCTCAACAGGGGGGGCTATCACCCCCCCTCTTACTGTGGAAAGAATATAACACATACCCAACATTCTCCCACTTGTCGTTTTCTTTCCACAGGGGGTCACAAGTGAGCTTATTCATTGGCCCAATTCTTCAACACCCATTGTTTCTCTACACCAAGATAACTTCTGAGTGCTCACAGACTTTGTTAATGCATCTGCAACATTCTTCAAAGTGTCCACCTTTACCAGCAACACCCTTTTAGCCTCAACCATATCTCTAACAAAGTGATATTTAACATCAATGTGCTTTGTCTTTGAATGATAAGCAGGGTTCTTAGCCAAGAAAATTGCACTTTGGCTATCATAATCTATCCTTATAGCTTGTTGTACCAACCCCATACTTGAACACAATCTTTGCAACCAAACTGCTTCCTTGCTTGCATGAGTGGCTGCTATGTATTCTGCCTCTGTAGTTGAAAGAGCCACTACAGACTGTCTTTTACTCATCCAACTGACTGCGCCTCCAAATAGGCTAAAAACATACCCACTTGTAGATCTTCTTTGATCCATATCTCCGGCCCAGTCTGCATCAACAAAACCACGAATGTCCAACATTCTTTCCAATCCTGGTCTTCCCTGGTAGCACAAGCCATAATCACTAGTGCCACGTAAATATCTGAAAACCCGCTTCACTACTGTCCAATGCTCCTTCCCGGGGTTTGACATAAACCTGCTCAATACTCCCACTGCATGTGCAATGTCTGGTCTAGTACAGACCATTGCATACATCAGGCTACCCACTGCACTTGCATATGGAACACGGGACATATACTCCTCTTCTTCTTGTGTCTTGGGACACTGTTTAGCAGACAACTTTACACCTACAGGAATAGGAACATTCACCGCTTTACTATCCTGCATATTGAACCTCTGCAATATAGTCTCGACATACTTCCTCTGGTTTAACCAGAGTTTCCTCTTTGCCCGATCTCTCTTAATTTCCATGCCCAAAATATAGTTTGCAGCACCCAGATCCTTCATGTCGAATTTGGAGAACAGTTGGGTCTTCAAATCTTGGATAATTTCTTTGTTATTTCCAATCAACAACATATCATCCACATACAAGACCAAATAAATAACACGGTCACCAATTAATTTAAAATAAACACAGTGATCCTCCTTGCTTCTGGTGAAGCCAAGTCCCCGTATATAGGTATCAAATTTCTGATACCACATCCTTGGTGATTGTTCTAACCCATACAGAGACTTCTTCAACCTGCATACCAGTTCTTTCTTACCCTTCACCATAAAACCTTCAGGTTGCTTCATGGAGATCTCCTCTTCTAGATCTCCGTGAAGAGCGTTGTCTTCACATCCATCTGTTCTATCTCAAAATCAAATGCAGCAGCAACAGATAAAAGTAATCTAATAGAAGTGACTTTGGCAACAGGAGAAAAAATATCACCAAAATCAATTCCTGGCACCTGGGAATAACCCTTCGCTACCAACCGAGCTTTGTATTTCTCCACCTTGCCTTCTACATTCATCTTCTTCTTAAACACCCATTTGCTCCCAATGGGCTTCCTTCCAGCCGGCAACTCCACCAGATCCCAGGCCTCATTTTTATGCAAGGATGCCATTTCATCAAACATGACCTCCTTCCAGAGTTTTCCATCCTCTGAATCTACTGCCTCCTTGAAAATTCTGGGATCATCATCAGTTATATTTAAGGAAAAACCTGAACAAAAAGTAGATGGACTATACCTTTTTGGTTGCCTTCTTTCCCAAACTGATCTTCTCAAAGCTGGGGTTTGTGGCTCTTCCTCTTCTGAGTCTTCTTCTGTTGTAGAGTCTGAATCATCCTCCTTTAGCTCAAACTCTATCTTATCAGGTTCCTTTGGTAGGAATTCATGTGTAACAACATCTTTCACTTCTCTAAACACCACATCTCGGCCGTACACAACCTTCCTTGTTTCTGGGTTCCAAAGCTTGTAAACCTTTAAACCATCCTTATACCCAATAAAGATGCGCAACCTTTCGCATTTATCATCCAACTTTATCCTTTTCTCCTTTGGAACATGTACATATGAAGCACATCCAAATACCCTCAAATTTGAAAGAAAGGGTTTCTTACCAGTCCATACCTCATGTGGAGTCTTATCCTCCAATGCTGATGAAGGTGATTTGTTAACCAAGTAACATGCAGTCTCCACTACCTCTGTCCAGAATTCTTGTCCTAACCCAGTACCAGTGAGCATGCTTCTTTCCTTTTCCATCAATGTTCTGTTCATTCTTTCTACAACTTCGTTTTGTTGAGGTGTTTATGGAGTAGTTTTCTACCATGCTATACCACACTTCTTTCAGAACTCTTCAAATTTCTTCTTACAGAACTCCCCACCATTATCTGTCCTCCGCACCTTTATCTTCTTCTTTGTCTAGTTTTCCACCAGATCCTTAAATTCTTTAAATCTATCAAAGACTTCAGATTTCTTCCTCAAGAAATATATCCATGTATTCCTTGAGAAATCATCTATGAATGAAACATAGTACATAGACTTACCCAATGATGGAACCGACACAGGTCCAAACACATCACTGTGCACAAGCTCTAATATCTTGTTTTCCCTCTTAACACCAGAAGGAAAACTCACCCAATTCTCGCTTCCCATACACACAATGTTCAATAAATCAAAATCCCGCAGAGAAATTAGACATACCTTCTACCATATCGTTTCTATGTAGTATCCGAAGGCCCTTCTCTCCAATATGTCCAAGCCTTTAATGCCATAGCATGGTATTTTCTCCAGAGTCTGCTAGGCTTTCCGCTCCACTTTCAGGAACCGCAAAACTGTTGCACCCATCAATAATAGTGCTGCTCTGAAGCTTGTACAGAGTTCCAATCCAAACTCCCCGCATTAATACCAGTGCTCCGTGAACCATCTTACAGGTATCTTTTTCGAACACTGTTTTTACACTCGCATCATCCATCTTGCTTACAGAAATCAGATTTGGCCAATGCAGGAATGTGCTGAACACCAGGAAGTGTTCTAATCCTTCCACCTTGCAGCTTCAACTGGAATTTTCCACGTCCGAAAATTTTGGCCTTCCTACCATCCCCTAGGAAGACATCACCACCATCATATTTTCATACCGTAACCACTCCCTATGGGGAGTGAAGTGAAAGGATGCACCCGAGTCAATCAACCATGACTCATGATCTACATGTGTATTTGAAGAAGAAGCCAACACACATCCCCACCTTCATCCGAGGTGGTTTTTGCTCGCGTGCTGCCATCCTTAGATCCCTTTCCTTTCTCGGTATTTAGATCTCGTAGTCCTTTTTGTAGTGCCCTTCCTTTCCGCATTCTTAGCACACCTTTACAAAAAATTTCCGTGGAGATTTAGATCTCCCTCTAGATTTGGATCTCCCACTCGAAACCTTATTCTTGTTTCTGTTTTGGGACCTTCCTTGTACAGATAAGGCATCTCCATTCTGGCCCTCCATATTTTTCCATCTCATTTCCTCCGACAACAAGGCCGAGACAATGTCATCAAAATTCAAGGTAGTTGTATTGCTACCTATTGCAATAATTAGACTGTCCCACGAGTCTGGTAGAGAACAAAACAAACTGATGTACTTATCTTCATCTGAGATTTTAATATCAAAAGATGACAACTGAATTACCACAGTATTGAAGGCGTTCATATGCTCTGTCACCGAGTCTCCATCCTTCATCCTCAGGTATACATCTTTTTCCACAGGAACAACTTATTCACCAGAGACTTAGATTGGTACAAAGTCCCAAGTTGTTCCCACAAATTCTTCGCCATAGCTTCCCTAGATACATTCAACAATACTGAATCTAAGACACACAACGTATTGTGCTCTTAGCCTTCCGATCCAGTTTCTTCCAGTCTTCATCTGACATTGTCGTTGGTTTAGTACCTGGATCTACCGCAATTCATTGATCTTTATCCACCAAACAGTATCCTCCATCTTGAGCTTCCACAACGAAACTCGACCATCAAATTTCTTGATCTCTATCTTTCCACCGCTCGCCATCTTCTATCACCGAAGAAGAATCGATCCCGCAGATCTCCCACCGAACAAGGCTCACCTCGTGCCCGAACTAAAAAACCCTCGGCCCAGCAAAGGCGTCCCTGAAGCCGAAACAAATTTCGATACAAAATGGTTTTAAACCCCGAACAACAATTATCTACAATGGCACCAACCTTATAACAGGTAAACAAATAATAGCCGAGAGCATAAAACATAAAGTAGATCAACATAGAGATTTTCTTCGGATCCCAAATCGGGTATCTACCAGTTTTGATTTTTTCATTATATCTTTAGTGTTACAACAACACATATATATATACATGCCGAAGCATACATAAACCCCAATCCATAAACCCTGGATTAGAACATAACCGTAGTTCCCTTGACCGGATCTACAAAATACCAGGGGCCGAAAACCATCGTACCCCAAAACCATGTGCAAAACCATGCAAAAAACCATGGACGTGGATTGTTGAAAGATGCTTAGTCGTGGAAAGAATATAACACATACCCAACAGTTAGAATAGGAAAGTGTATGATTAATAAGCTCACGGTATTAAGCGTCTTTCAACAGTTTCATTCAATTTTTTGCAAGTGTGAAGTAGAAAAGTACTGGAGTTCAGAGCATGAAATGAAAGCCATGGAGCATCATTTACTTTCAGCCATTTTCAATTTTAGTTTTTAGTGAAGTATGTCAAGACTTGAGTTATTTTTTCCGTCAATGTCAAGAGAATTCAAAGTTAGTTTGTCTCATTTGAATTGTCAGCATTTAGTCTTTTTTTTTAGTTTGAGTTTTGACCGTATTGGCCCACATGATTAGGCACCTAGTCTACGGTGTTATTGACACCTCCAAGGAGCTACCATCCCCAAAAAGGATAATGTTAGTGTTAGAATTTTCATTCTGCCATCAGTGAACAAAATCACTCTTTTCATATTCATATTAGGTTTTCATTCAGAATTTGTTTATCATTCCACTAGGTCATGTAAAAATTTGGTCACTGATTAAGATTTTGAGATCATTACTACTCCTTTCACCTCCATGGTCAATGGAGATCATCATGGTCAAATCATTCATTCTTGAAAGAGTCCCATAGTCATCATGGTCATCATTCAAGTCATTCTTCCATGTTGTGCCATCATTAGGTCATAGGGTCAAAATCATGAAAATTGGTCATTTCACCATAAAATACATATTTTGATAAATTATTAATATTCAAAGTTATTCAATCATTTGCAAGTAAGTGGTTTTTTTTTTACCATATTTGTCTCTCGGTTGTGCATGGAAAGCTCATTTCCCTCTTCTAGGGTTTTGAGGGAATTTTTCTTGGTTTCATGACTTCCATGGTTAAATAATCAACAAGAATTATATCCTAATGCTCTTACACCTTCCCCTGTCCTTAATATACCTTCCTAAATATTTCCCATCACTACTATCCCTCACAATAATCATTTTTCCACAAGCCCTAGCCTATTACTACAATTTGACACTTTTCTAGACTAGGCCTATGTTTTCCCCTTTGGGACCCCTTCCCCTCACTCAATCCTTGAAATTACACTCTCCCCTTCTCTCTAAAATCTATCCATATCCCAAAAAATTTCCCCAAGAATTTATACATCCCCTAACCCTTTCATTTCCCTCCCTCTACAAGTTAGTCATAAATCCCCTGTTTTGCCTACACTAAACCCTAATTTTCTCTCCCACTGAGCTAGCGTTTTCTATGTAATCAGAGACATATTAGAAGAGGACGCATAATGGAGGTCATATAAGTAAGTATGAAGTCATTTCAGCTCATAAACATCAGATCCCCACCATTTTTCAAGAAGTTATTCAAAGGCATAAATCATTTTCCACACATAGGGCCAATTTTTCTTCAAGTTATGTTACTGACAAAACATAGATGAATTTGAGAAACATGAGAGAGGATTTTTTCCATCATAGGCCAAGGAAGAAAAACCTACTTTAGGTTTTACATAGGTGTCATGGTTTTGGAGAAATTTCAAAAATACAATTTCTACAAAAGGTTTGCTGCACTTTAATTGGAGCAACCTTTGGAAAATAACTTTTTCTCCTAGATGGATTATCTAAATGACTTTCTTGATGGATCAAATGATAACTAGACTGAGAGATATTTCCAATGAGATATCATGAGCTCCATTTGGAGTTGAGTAAGGCCCCTAAACATTGCCTGAAACAACACACTACATATTTTCACCCTCATTCTGCACTTTTTGACCAGTCTTGGGAGAATCAATTTTTGACAGGACAACTCAAGTCCATTCATAAAAATAAAGGAGAATTTAGAAGGTATATAGGATAATATTTCCAACATGATATCATGGGCCCAATTTGGACACCTAGAAGGCCTCCAAATGTTGTCTGTAAAAAGGCGCTGTGAAAATTCTTCTCTGAGGGTGAAAATGCTTATGTGAGGGCGCCAATTCTTCTATGAGGGCACTAATTCTTCTGTGAGGGCGAAAATGCTTTTGTGATGGAGAAAATGCTTCAATGACTAGAGAAACCCTAGAAAAATATTCAAGTGGTAAAGCATCATTTCCAAATCTTCATCAACCTACTCCTCGACCTCCAACAAATGAGTAAGAGTTAATGCCATTAAATACCATCTTCATCAAGTTCATGTATTTGGTGTTGTGAAATTTATTTTAGAGTTCAGTGTTTAAAATAATTTTAAAACCCTAGTATTACCATTTAACTCTTGAATTCCTTAATTTTCACTCCCTTACACATTTATACTCTTCCCATAATTGCAAATAACCATTCCTAAACCCCTATTTTACAAAATTGTCTTTCCCTAAACCTTTTTCCCAAAACCCTAAACCATAGTTGCTACATTTACCTAGGATCCCAATCCCCAAAAATCCATCATAAATCCCATCATACTACCACTCCTTATATCCTCCCCCATTTCATACATCCCTAGCACCATCTCCTTCATTTTCCGTTTCCCAATTCTCATTCCTAAAATCATATTCCACATCATCACACTTCCCTAGGGTTTTGACTCTAAAAAATCATGGCAAAAGAAGAGAATAAATCATTCAGTGAGGAAGAAGAAAGCTAAGGGAGTATGCCACATAAAAAAGGGAGGATACTTATACTTGAATCTGCAAACACCAAAGAACTAATGGCCTCACCCATGGTAGTCACTTCTTTCAAAACATGTGGGCTGCTTTGATTTTTGTGAATTGGTCTAGAACTACAAACCCTAATAAAGAAGAAAGAGAAGGGTAAGTTGGATTTTCTCATTGATGCATCCATGATAGCATACCATACCATATTAGGTCTCCATGAAGTAATTCTAAAGAAATTTTGATGAAATTTGAAGAAACTTTGGGAAATTTTGAAAAACTTTTCGAAGGCACATTTTCCAAAAATGTCATGTTTCGTCATCCTTTTGCAGAACATATGGTAGAAAAGAAAATTAATTTTTGGAATCTGGAGGAGATTTTAGTTCCTACGATATCAAATTATAAAAACCTATCTCACTTTTCACACAAGTATTACAAAATGAGAGATTCATTCACATATTCACAACCTATTTTTGTGCTTGTGCAAAATTCTGTTTGAGTCACCTTTTTGCATAGACGAGTGTGGAAAAAAAAATTGAATGTTGAGAAATAGGAGGAGAGTTTTGTTAAAAACATGCCAAATATGCTAAAAAATCTCTCAGGTTTACAAAAAACCTCATGGTTAGTGATATGTTGCTCCATCTTGGAGGTCAATGTTTCCAAAAAATTCAGATTTTTTACACAGAAATTAGGTCATTTGCACAGTGCCCTAGGCTACAAAAATGTTTGGGGCACTTTTTGAGTGAAAGAAGACCACCATTGGATTCCTCAGCAAAAAATCATTCCAAAAAACCATTTTTAAAGCCTTGATTTGTAGATTTGACAGGTGAAAAGACTACAAAATCTAACTAAAAATCACATTTCTACCCATGTTTTGGCCTAGGTGCTACACAAATAGCAGTTTTGGGAGAATGACATTTTGAGGGGTCAAATCAACTTCATTTTGAAAACTGGAGGAATATTCAGAAATATGACTTGAAGGGATTTTGAAGAAGCGATCTTGGGCCTTATTTGGACACTGGGAAGGCATCCAAAATCAACCTTGAACATGGAGGGCAAAAATGACACAGTGAGGGCGTAAATGACCATTTGTCGATATTTTTGAAATTTCTCTATAATTTTTACTCTACTTCAGAAAATAATGTTTATACCTATGTGATAAATGATGGTAAATGTAATTATGCTACGAATAATTTAAATAGCAGTAGATTCATTTGGAAAAAGTTATAATTGAGTTAAATGAATCAGTTTGAATGTAATTAGGAATGAGTCACTTGGACCATCCTACACTTCAGCTTTCAGTTCAGTACTTTGTGGAGCTCTTCCTCACCTCATGGATTCGACCCCTGCAGATCAATGAATGTGGTTTTCATGTATATTTAGTCCCTTTATTCACTCTTAGCAAGGGTTAGAATCAGTTTGGATGTTAGCTTATTGATCAACGAACTATTGTACTTCGTTTTTGGCCTGTTAATAAAGAAGAGTTGCAGCTATTTTTTTGGATACATGTGGTATGATTTTTATCATTTTTTTCCATTAAGTTTCATGTGTTAAAATGTGTTGTATTCATGTTCATTCCATCTCTATTGTATGATTTCTTTCAATCTGATAGGTAGAACACATGCTTGCTCATGCTCTGTTTAGGGAAAGTGGTCATAATTTTTCCATTTTCCTCTGTTTAGGAATAATACATCTCCCATGCTCTTCCTAGCTTCTCATCACTCTCAAAACCATCTCATCACAATCATATTTAAAGTTGTAAGCCTTATTGTTAGCTCCCTATATTACTACTATAGTCCATTATTGTTGTTAGTGTAACCCCCTTATTGTTATTTTTGTACCCCTGTAACCCCAATATTGTTATTATTGTGCCCTTACATTATTATTGTTGGGTCGGCTAGGATTATATTGTGATCCCATGGACTCCTATATATAGAAGGAGGTTTTGGTCATTTGTATCATCCAAGAATTGTTCATTTATGTAATGTAAAGTAGGTTTCCCCCTCGAAGTGGCTTGTTTCTAAAGCGTTGAGCTCTCTTTTCTTCTATTCTTGGAGCTGGTTTCATAACATTTTGTATTAGAGCTTTTGATTCTAGATTTTCGCTGCTCCAAATAGGTTATCGTGGAATTTTCAATATAATTTTTTTTCTACGAAGGTTCAAAAGATGAAATTTTTACATAGCGCAACCGAAAATCTGAGGAACATCCAGTAACAATTTCAGATCTTGATTCGTAACATTTTCAAAGCTATTATCTGCTGAAGTTAGGTATTTTTCAGGCTCCCAAATTTCATCTCAAAGAGGTGACCATGGGAAAATCGTCATAACTCTCTCTCTGAGCATTATATTGGAATTCTATAAAAAGTGGCCACAAGTAAACAGAATGTATTTTTCTTTTTATCAATTTCAAAGCTGAAGGAGGAAGCAGTGACATGTGGCACGTCGTACAAGTTCTCTCGACTGAACTAGTCCATAATTAGGTCATTGTGGGAGATTGGGAATAAATTTACCTTGAAGAATCCAAATCAGGTAAAACCCATAGCATTAAAAATAAGATTCAGAGGGCTACTACAGGGTATAATTTTAGATATTGAAGATCCAAAATCACAGAGATAATTCAGTTTCAATATGGAGCTCCTCAAAAGCAAGAAAAAGTTGTGTATTTTTTTATTCAGATTGCATAAGTCTTCTGTGAAAAATCAATTTGAAGTGATTCTAAGGGCATATTGAAGCATAGATATCAGTATTGGGTTCTAAAATGCCACCTAAAAAAAATCAACACCCATTAAGCCTTCAAAAGGCTCTACTATGACTCATGAAGAGGAAGAAGTGGAACATGACATATCAAAATTACAAGAGCAAGTGCACCAAATTTCGCTCTCACAAAGAACAACAAAAAATGAAATGGAAGCTTTCAAGAAAGACGTGAAAGTTAAGATGAATGGTTTGAAGAAGGGCATCAAAGATAATATGGATGGTTTGAAGAAAGGCATGGAAGCTAGCATGGAAGCTAGGATGGATGACATGGAAGAAAAAATGAAAGACAACATGGAAAACATGAAGAAGGATCTAAAAGAAGACATGGAAGGTTTGACAAAGTTGATACAAGAAATGCTTCCTAATGGAAAAAATATAGTAGAGGAAACTCGTGATGAGAACAAAATAAATGTTAATCGTGATTTCATAAACTCCAATGTTGGATGGAAGAACCACCATATTCCAAATATGGATATGAGTAAGTTTGATGGCAAGGATCTCGTAACATGGATACTACAGATGGAACAATATTTTTATCTCAATAATGTGCAAAACACACAAAAGGTACGCATTGCAACTTTACATTTAGAACAATATACATTTGTATGGTATATATGGCTTTTTTCCCATAAAAAAAATGTCACTTGGTCAATTTTTATGGAGGAAATGATAACACATTATGAGGATACAAAGAGAAACACCTTCTTTATCCAATTGATAAATGTCAAACAAAAGGGTTCAATATGGGAGCATATTGAGGATTTCCGAAAATTGAATATAAGGGTAACTGATATTCCAGAGGAGCAGGATTGATGTCTTCATAGGGACTTTAAAGGATAACATACAAAATGAAGTCCGTGTTTGGGAACCTGATTCATTAGAGAAGGCATTCAGGTTTGCAAGAAAAATTGAATGCAAAATTTTCAGGAGTACTCAAGCCCATGCAATCCTATATATAGAAGGAGGTTTTGGTCATTTGTATCATCCAAGAATTGTTCATTTATGTAATGTAAAGGAGGTTTCCCCCTCGAAGTGGCTTATTTCTAAGCCGTTGAGCTCTCTTTTCTTCTATTTTTGGAGCCGGTTTCATAACACTTATCCCTACCTTTCCCCATTGAATCTCTACAACCCTATCTCATTTTCCCTGACCTAGATCCCTTGACCTAATATCTTCATCCAGTGAAACCCAACCAAATCAAATAAAAACAAACCGTGCACTCATATCTATCCTAAAAACCCTATTTACTCCAGCCCTCTTGGATGTGACCTTATGGAGAGATATCTCTCCGACATGGTAGGGCTAGCTACCAAGCCAAAAGTTTGATTTGTGGTTACCTCTGTTGGGATTCCTTCTTCATCCTTGGGAATCTGGCGGAGTGCTAACAATGGGGAGGACTGTAATATTCCAAATTTTCCACAAGATAATTGGAATATTAGAGTTCTTAATTTTCATAATTTATTAAGTAAATAAGAGGGTGGAGGGACCCACAAACCCCATATATGAATAAAATCCACTTTTGATGTGTGTATTTGGATATTTCAAATCTAGATCTACATTATGGAGTAGTGGAGAAACTTCCTAAACGAAGGAAGAGTGGAGATTATTGATCATTAATGTAAAATCATGGAGATCTTGGAGGAGGTCAACTAAGATCATAGTGCATTCAAAGTAAGATCATAAAGCACTTATGATGAGATAGTGGAGGAAGTGGTGCATCTAATTCACACATGATGGAGAGAGTGGGAATTTAATGTAGAACATGATGGAGATCATGGAGAGATAGCACAGTTTTTATGGAGGCTAGTGGCCACATAGGCAGCCCAGTTATGAGGTGGGCCTAGGCTATGGAAGGCTCATAATCGATATAATGAAGATGAAGGCATAATGGAAGGCATGCTTTAGATTATTATTTCTGATCTATTTAGATCTAGATCTGACTTCCTATTTTTCTATGCATGCTTATGATGTTTAGATAAGTCTGTAGTGTTATTTAGCATAGGGTGTTTCAGAGCAGAAATCCTACCATTACCCACGGGGGACTTCAACTGCCTACTCTAGGAAGGTTTATATTGAGCTTCATTCCTCATCAAGAATTGGTGTCATCATCACGAGGTTTTTTCTAGCATTTCAGCGAGGAAACTGGTAGAGGATTCATCCTTCCACCTTGTGCTTCATGTTCAGCCTTTGAGGAGTAGCAAATATATATCCGACATTTAGGCCATTGGATTTTACCTCCATGCAGCAGCAGTACCCTCAAGGATTTCACAATTGAGTCTTATAGATTCGAAGGAGGAAGGAATTTTCTAGTATTTTAGCAAGAAATCTTATGAGGGATCATCTCCTAACTTTGTATTCATTGTTTCCATCATTCCGGAGCTGATTTGACATATCTAGTAGTAGGCTTGAGCCTCTCCCTCCTTGAAAAAATAGTTTTTTTAAGCTTTTGAGTATTCAACAACCATATCTAGTAGAGGAGGAAAGAGCAACTAGATCTTGAGCTTCTAGCTTGAGGATCTAGTGAAGGGATCAACCCTTCTTGCATATATCTTATTGTGTGACACATTGTAACCATCTATCTGTCAAATCTAACTTTAGTTATTCATACCCAACACTTGTATAGTGAAGCCCTAATGTGTGATTTTCTTATATTGATATATCTAGAAAATCCTTTCTCCGTTATCTTGGGTACCCATCATAGAGCCCGGATCTAAAGTTTCGGCATCATTGGAGCTCCCAAACTACCTAGATCTGACTTCCTATTTTGTCGTCAATTCCAGTCCCAGCAGTTGTAGCAGAGACAGTGCAATTTTCCTTACAATAGTTCAACAGTTACATAGTCCCTCTTTTGGGATCATTTTAGGGTCATTCTAGGCCATCTCTTGAGCTTAAGTGTCTCATATTTTGAGCATTGTTGTACTGTTTATCCACCTTCGATATAATAAAATGGCTCATCTTCTCTGTACATTCTAATGTTGTATTTATATTAATTGTTTACTTTCTTTTGTTCATCTATTGTGTTTTAGTATTACTCCATTCTCCCTTTTGGGATATTACAGGCTCTAGAGGTTAACATCCAACATGAGGTACGCCTATGGGAACCTGATACATTGGAGAAGGCATTTAGGTTGGCAAGAAAAGTTGAAAGAAAAATTATGGTGACAAGGAAGCCTACCACTCACAGCTATAAATATGGAAGTATTTCTACTCCTATAATACCACAACCTACAAGGTTGGCACCAAAAAAATTGGAAGAAAAAAGAGCAAAATGTCTTTGTTATAGTTTTGATAGCAAATACACTAAAGGCCATAAGTGTGCTGAGAAGAAATATTTTACATATATTGTGAAGAGGATGAAGAAAAGGAACAAGAAACTTCAGAAGAAGATGATATACACTAGGAAACAACCCTAGAGGAAGAATACATGAATTTTACCATATCTTGTAATGCATTGGTAGGAATTACCACTCCTAAAACCCTCAAGATAGAAGGACATATCAAGAAGAAAATTGTAATAGTGTTGACTGATTTGGGTAGTACCCATAATTTTATTCATTTTAAGATATCCAAGGAATTGAATTGCTTCCTACACCCAGCGCCAGATGGTGAGCTTTGGTATTGCATCAAGAGTGCTACAACTCCTAGGGGCTTCCGTACTTTACTTTATCAACCCTAGGCTCATACAAACTTGGAGGTGACAGTGCTATATACACCGCAGATCCATTCTGTTCATGCCATCCTCTTCTACTTTGCGAAAGGGTTTTATTTCTGAAAATATGATAAAAACTGAAAATTAAATTGTAAAAAGGAAATGGAAGAAAGGAAACTAACTTAATTTGTATAAAGGAAATGATAGAAATGGAACTAATTTAATGTGCAGAAAGGAAATTAAAGAAAGAAACCAAATTAAATTGCTGAAAAGAAATGAGATGAAGGAAACTAAACTTAAATTGTTGAAAGGAAACTAATTTAAACCACACTAAATTTCTCCAACCGGCTAAACACACCCTACTTATCTTATTCTCTATCTACCATGCTTCTATCCATGCAGCTAAACTATCCAAGACTTAATTCTAATTAAAAATGTGTTGATGTACAACTAGGAGAAGAAAGGGGAAAGGTGCTAATGGAGGGATAAACAAACGAAACAAGGCTTAAAAGTGAAAAGAGTGGGTTTAACCCTTATTAAAGCTTTATTATGGCGCAAAAAGGCTTTGGAGCAGAATTATTTAAAATGTGCGATGGCGGAGTTGCAATGGAGAGTGATTGTAATTGACGTTTTTAGAGGTAAAGGATAACAGGAAAAAAATAAAAAGTGTGATTTGCGATGTGTGATGTGGTAGATAACGTGGCAGTGGGACCAGTGGCGGAGTACGGAGTGATATGGAAATCAGCAGACATGAGCAATAAGTGTTAAAGGAACAAAATAAAAAGTGCTATTTGTGAAGTGAAAAATCCAATATCGAAATCACAATATCACAAATTTGTGGGGATAGCGGAAGTGTTGTTCGTGAAAAATTGTGAAGTGTGATGGGTGATGTGGTGGTGGCACTGACGGCGAAGTGCGGTGACAGTATCACAATAGGCAAAAAGGAGCAATAATTTTTAAAGAAAAAGGGAAAACGATGCAAAGTGTGATATGCAATGTGGTGGAGTTATCAAAATCGGCGAAAAGGAGCAATAAGTCTTAAATAAAAAATGAAAACAATGCAAAGTGTGATGTGTGATGCGGAGGAGTTATCATAATCGATGAAAAGGAGTGGTAAGTATTAAAGAATAAAGGAAAACGATGCGAATTTCGATGTGCGATGCGGCAGATTTATCACAATCGGTGAAAAGGAGCAGTATGTCTTAAAGAAAAAAGGAAAACGATGCGAAGTGTGATGTGTGATGCAACAGCGTTATCGCAATCGGCAAAAAGGAGCGATAAGTCTTAAAGAAAAATGAAATGATTACGAAGTTCCAAATGTGAAAAGGCCAAAGGTTGCAAAGTGATAAATGCGATGGGGTAAAAGTTGTGAAGTGCGATGAACTGCGCAGTGCAAAGTGCGGTGGGGAAAAAGTTGTGATTTTCGATTTGCGATGTGGTAAAAGTTGCGAAATTTGAAATGCGATATCGAAGTTCACAATATTGCAAAGATTGAGGGGTAACAGAAATGTTTTCAAGGAAAAGTTGTGAAGTGCAAAATGCAATAGTAGGAATTTCAAGGAGGAAAGGCAGAGGTCAAACTTTAAATTTTTTTGAAGCGTTTTGTGAATAAAAAGAGCAACAACTGCAATGAAAACGAAGGAGGGAATAGAGCGTAACCGAGGTGGTCGGAAGCATGAAAATAGAGATGGAGAACGAAACGGGAAGCACGACTAAGATGCTTTTGGATTTTAGCAATAATTTCTGCAATCACCCTGCTAACTTATGCACAAAGGAACAAACAAATTCTTAAAAATACAGTGCAATGGAAGACCAAAAAATGGTAATGCAACTCTACTTTTAATCTTAGAACAGTGAACAAAATTTCCGTTTTTGGGTTTGTGGGATGGTTCACCCTCCTCGAGCTCTATTCACAGAGATGAGAAGGGGGTCTTGATCCATAAATTTTTGGTTTTTCTCCTCCATTCTATTACTCACAAGCAAATGAGACCTAAGAACATTGAAATCAAAACTAAACAACAATGAAACTATCAGAAGAAAAACTAATTGAATGATAGAAAGTAGATAAAAAATACAGTAGAGAGGCTGAGGCACATTGATTGGGCCCTAACCCATGAGCCTAGCTCTTTGAAACTTAAATCAATAAAGGTTAATCAATCTACTCATTGCATAAAATAATAGCCTCATACATTTCTGAAAGTTTGATCACTGAGTAAAATAATAAAAATATCTATAGCTTGCAACAAAGTTCCAACTAGAATCGACCCTTTCTAAGCTCTATCTCTACTCTATTTATTCTACAGGGTAGCTACCAACAACTCGCTATAAAATTGTGATCGTGTCTGCTTGAATCCAAGTAAACAAATATTTGGTGCACTCCTCTTTGAATTTATTGGCTACCTCTGGAATTCGAATTGCTGGAGAGAATCCTTGGGGATCCTTTGGATGCCTTTTGAATTTTAATTGTTGGAGAGAATATTTGGGATCCTTTGGCTGCCTTCAAGAGTTAAGGAGGGTGGAGAATCCTCCTATAATTTCTCTTTCCCACCTCCTCCAAGTCTTTATGATAAAATCCTTATAAAAATGCTAATAATTCATGATTTTATGCACTTAACCTCATATTAGGCACTCAGAATATGTTAACCTTAATCACCACCTATACTAGCATCATAAAACCAAATAATAATAAAAATGTAAGAAAAAGAGATCTAAGATGGAAAAAAGGATGCCATTAACCCCTCCAAATATGTCTAATGATGGAGCTCATCATCACCCCCCTACTAAATGGTTGCTCATCCTCTGAGCAACTAATCATCCTCCTGCATTTCCTTCAAGGTTTTGATAACCCCCCTGATTTCCTGAGGAAGAAGTGTGAGATTTTCCCTAAAGGGGTAGAAACCATTATTATTTTCTACATTCTCCCATTCTCTATCTTGTGCATCTGTTTCCTTTTCATCATTCAACCCCAACAGCAAAGGTGGGCTGAGCTTTAGTCCCAACCATTGGATCTTTTTGGCCTGCATAGCCCTCTTGTATAATGGTGCCCTTTCCAATGCACCTCTCAGTATTTTTGGAGTATGGTACTCCCCGTTCTTGAGGCTATGAGGGAGGTTGTTCCATCTCCTCTGGCTAGCCATAATGCACTCATCTTATATCTTCCTAGAAACATCATCAAAATGGCCTATTACTTGTGTTTGAGTTTGAAAATAGCTTTCAACTAGTGCAGGGTTCCTTTCAATCTCTCGATGGTTAGGGATGAATCCTCTTGGGTTGAACAATTATGGTCAGATATGTAAGGGTTCTCTATTTCTTTTTCTCATGACCATCCATATCTATTTTGTTCTGGCATCCTCATTCATCATCCAAGATACTAAAGCCATCAACTGCATATCCCCCATTGTAGGATTGGGGTCTTAAGTATTGATGAATTACTTGTGCCTTCTACAGCTACTCCTTTAGAATTGTTTCTTCAATTATTTCCTCCTCCCTTGGTGATTATTCAACGATACTCGGGCTTGTGGGAGGAGTTTCTGTCTCTCTCTGACTTATATTCTAACTCTTGTCAACTCTGAAATACATAAAGGTTTGCCTTTTCTCTTTTCACTCAAAGGAGCTAAGGTGGCAACTACCTCTTTGTCTTGAGGGGATGTGGTGTTATGTCGTGAGTCTACTTCTCACTCACTTTCTGCTACCTGTATGACTTCTATTACCATCTCTTCCATTTTTCCTTGGCCCCTTGTCTCTTCCTCTCCTTCGTCTAGTTCTTCTTGTTCCTCTTTTGGTTCTTCTTCTTTTGGTTCTTCTTCTAGTTCTTCTTCTCTAAGGTTAGGAGTAGAATCATGCCTTTTTTTGGTTGCTATAAAAGCTTCCCTTGGACCCTTGATACTGTGCCTAATATAGGATATACTTCAGAAGATAGCTCGACTATTGGGGATGTTATTTTGTTGTTGTTGCTGCAAACTATTCAAATACGTAGCCCACTCTCAGTACTGCTATGCTGCGGGCTCCCTTCCATCTCTTTCCCTCCAAAATTCTTAATTCACTGCTTTAGATGAGACGATATCTCTTTTTATTAGATTGCGCAACTAATTTTGTAGCACTTATGTAACTCAGCCTCATCTCCAATTTTCGTTAGAGACCATTGTTTCCTTCTCTCTGTTAATTCATGGTGGACTCCGTGTTTCCTCCCCTCATTCTCCTCTACTAAATTTGATTTAAATTTTTTATTTTGCATGCTCAGGTGGCGTGACTTTGAAGTTCTCTCTAGTCATACTTGCAGTTCTTCCTCATTTTCGTGTTTCTGAGTGAGCAACTTGTTGAATGAGGAACTCTCTAAGTGAGATATTGATATTTCTTGTTGTTTCTTCCAGTTGTAGATTCTACGTGGGGTTTCTCCATATTCCATGGGTGGCACTCCTGTCTTTCCTAGGGTGTGATTTATCAACTCCTCCTTGTTTTTCTTTGCAGTCCGTGAAAAACTTTATTTTTGAAGGAACTTCTTGATGTTTGTAGCAGTTTGTGGCTTTCTTTCTTTTGCTACATTGTGCCCAGGAATGGAGGAATATGGTGTATGGAGGTGATGGAAGGAGTTATAGAAATGAATGAAGTGAATGATGGGATGGATGGTAAAATAAATTGTGAGAGAAGATTAATTATTTCCTGTGTTTCCAGAAACCATTAATAACCTGCAAAACAACAAACACAAAAAACACAATGATGCAGATGTAATTTTTTTGTTTTGTTTTTGTTTTTTTTTTTTTTTTAAAGAAATTAGGCTTCCTCCATGGAGGTTTTCAACCCATGAACTTGTGCTGGGGACCTCAAAGAGGTTTTCAGCCATGGATATTTATTCCCTTTTCTTCTTTTTTTCTCTTTTTTTTTTTGAGCAAGTGAGCTGCCTCCATCGAGGTTTTCAACCACAATCTTGCCTTGGGTTCCTCAGAGAGATTTTCAACCATGGATATTTATTCTCGTTTTCTCTTCCTTTTTTTTCTGCAGATGTGGGAAACTATGGATTTTCCCATCACATATACCTCCATGCTTATTGAATTTATGAACTCTACCTTTGAAAAAGGCTTCTTGTAGATTTTATGTTTGTGACCATTGACAAGCAAGGGGATTCCTTCCTCATCTATCGTTCTGATTTGAACTATGCCATTATAAAAAAAAAATCCATTGTGCAAGGTCCCAACCATCTTGTCATCAGCTTGCCTTTGCAATATTCAAACCTTGAATCGTACAACAGTGCCCAATCTACTTCTTGAAAGGTCTTTTCTTTGATGTTCTTGTCATGCTAGACCTTCCTTTGCATCTGAACTACCTTCGTGTGAAGAAGTGCTTGCATTCTAAACTCATCCAAGACATTTAGTTGCAGCAACCTATCTTTTTGGGCATTTGATAGATCTAGATTTAATTCAGCTACTATTCTTAAATTATTGAATTCAAACTCAACTGAAAGTAGAGCCTTCTTACCATAGACTATTTCATAAGGAGTGAATCTTGTTGTTGTCTTCCAAGTAGTGTTGTAGGCCCAAGTAGCTTCTACCAATATGTCTGCCCAATATTTTCTACTGATGCTCACAACCTTAGTGAGGATGCTCTCTAAAGCTTTGTTAGTTACTTCTACTTGGCCATTCGCCTAAGGGTGATAGGAAGTAGAAGTTCTATGCTTAATAGTGTGATTCCTTAAAATATTCTTAATGAGGTGAGAGGTGAATTGTGCACCCTGATCGGAAAATATTTCTCTAGGATACCCAAACTTGTAAAACACATTCTCCCTCAAAAATTATTCTACTTTATCCTTGGTTGCTACCTTCACTGCTTTTATTTCAACCCACTTTGTCAGGTAATTAGTGTAGACTATGATATACTTTTTTTTGTTTGCATGGTGGATTGATAGGTTCAACAAAGTCCATGCCCCACTTGTCAAATGGTTGAAGATCCACCTAAGGGTGCAAAGGCATCTCATCCCTTTTTGTGGGTTTCCCCATCCTTTGGCACTGGTCACACCTGCTAGTGTATCTTTTGGAATCTTGGTGAATGGTAGGCCAATATTGTCATATCTACAAAATTTTGTAAGCATCTCTCTTTGCAGTAAAGTGGCCTCCACATGGATTTTAATGACATTCAGAGAAGATATCAAAAATTTCTTCATCCCTCACACATATCCTTAGGATTTGATCAGGGCCTATCTTGAAAAGGTTCCCCCCAATCCATGTGAAATGGGCACATTTTCTGATGATTCTGCTCCTCTCCCTGAATGAAATATTAGGAGGGAGTCTCCCAGCAACCAATTAGTTGGCTATATCAGCAAACCATGGTGAGAGTGTTGATATAGCAAAGAGATGCTCATCTGGTAGCTGGTCATCCACCATTCCTTCTTCACCTGTAGGGAGAGGTAACTCGACAAAAAATCTACAACAACATTCTCCTTTCCAGGTTTATCAAAAATAGTCAAATGAAATTGTTGCAAAAGTAAAAACCATATAATTTTCCTAGTATTAACATTCGGTTTGTTCATTAAATACTTGATGGCCACATGGTCAGTGTGAAAAAGGGTTTGATATCCAGTTACATAATTCCTGAATTTGTTCAATGCATGGACAATGGCTAAGATCTCCTTCTCAGTAACAATATAATTCAGCTTGGCCTTGGGCAAGTTATTGCTGATGAAATAAGTGGCATAAGGGATTTTTTCCCCTAATTGTCCTAATGATGCCCCTATAGCTTTGTCAAATTCATCAGTGTGGATGTGGTAAGGCAAAGTCCAATTTGGACCTCGGAGGATGGGGGCAGTGGTCAACTTTTTCTTAATGATCTGAAAAGCATCTTGACAAGGACCAGACCAAATAAACTCAGAATCTTTTGCCAATAACCCAAATAATGGCAAAACCATATTGCTAAAATATTTGATGAACCTTCTATAGTAACCTGTTAAGCCTAAGAAACTCCTGACATATTTTTGCTTTTGAGGAGTAGGTACCCTTTTGATGATAATGAATTTGTTCGGATCTACTTGTATTCCTAATTGGGATATGGAGTGTCCTAATACAACCCCTGCTTTCTTCATAAATTTACACTTTTCTAAGCTCAAGGAGAGATGAATCTCAATTCACCTTCTTAGTACTTTACCAAAATTGGAGAGAGCTTCCTGGAAGTCATCCCCATATGGTGTGAAATCATAGATGTATATTTTGACAGATTCATGGACTAACTCAGAAAATATGCTCAATATGGCTCTTTGGAAGGTAGCTAGGGCATTTCACAACCCAAAGGGTAGGAATATATAAGAAAAGGTACCCCAAGGGCAGGTGAAAGTAGTATTATCCTAGTATTAAGGGCTGATTTGAATCTGATTGTACCTACTAAACCCATCTAAGAAGGAAAAGAACTTCTTCCTCGAAAGTCCATCTAGGAATTGGTCTATAAAGGGAAAAGGGAAATAGTCTTTCTTCATGGCTTTGTTAAGTTCTCAATAATAAACACAAATTCACCACTTCCCATCATTCTTTGGGACTAGGACAAGAGGGAATACCCACTCACTGTCGAAGATAGGATATATGAACCCTGCATCCAATAGTTTCTGTAGCTCTTCTTTGACTATGTCCTTCAGAGATAGGTTCATCCTTCTTTTGGGTTGTCTCATAGGCTTTCATCCTTCTTTGATGTAACTATGATGTTTGCAAACTGAAGGATGCACCCATTTCATATCCTTGTAATCCCAAGAAAATGCTTCAAGATTCTCTTTCAAAAGATAGCATAACTGCTTCTCTTCTTCATTTGAGAGGTTTGGGTTGATTTTTAGATATCTGCATGGACCAAACTCAATAGACTTGGTGGATTCAGAGGTTGACTCAACCGATTTCACTTCCATCCAAGGGTGGCTTTTAGAATCTTTGACGAAGGATTCGAGAGGAATTTTAGTGGAGGGCTAGTTTTGATTGGCATGGTCAATGAGTTCATCTTCACAAAGCTGCCCCCCTCTAAGAATAGCATCTATGGTAAAAATAGGGGTAGTGTTATATAACTCATCTTCTTCATCCTCCACCCATATAGGGATTTCATGATCAATGGAAGGCTAGGCTGGAGGATATAACACTAGTTGTTTAGACATAGACCCATTTTTTATAGTCATGTTTCTGGCTCGACAACTAATAAAATTATCTATAGTGGCTAACCAACGTCTCCCTAAGATGAGGGGATAACCCTTAAACTTAGTTTTTTGTTGCAGGACCAGGAAATATGTAGGATACTCCCAAGATTCAATGGTAACCATAACATCCTCAACAATTCCTTTCGAATTTACTATGGACCAATCTGCAAGTTGCAGATTTATTGTGGTTTTCCTCAAATTCCCTTGGAGATCAATTTCCAACATAGTTTCCTTGGTCATGATATTGATGACAGCCCCTAGATCAATCAAAGAGGTGGGGACTATGACACCATCTATATGCACATCAACAACTAGACTACCACAGTCTAGGTACTGTGGACATATCAGCCTCCACAGCATTAGGTCATACACTTGTCCTACCATATTGATGATTGGGGTATCTCTCTTCCTTCTCCTAGGTTTCTTGAAGAAATTTTCTTTGATGAGCCTATTGTTGATAGGGACATCCTTAATGGCCTAGAGAAGTGGTATATCTACACACAGATTTTCCAATTCTCCCAAGAGGTCAGTCTCTTCTGGGGTGTGCTAAATTGGGTGGATCAAGCACTCAGGAAAAGGAGGTTTTTGGATCTCAGTGTTACCATCTTCCTTTTCCTCCTCAACCTCTACATGTGAAGATGGATGATGGTTGTTTGGGAGTACTCTTCCCAAACTGAGATTAACATCCTCTATCTCCACAACATAAGCTAGATGGGATGTTTCTCCACTGGGAGCCTATTGTGCCTGTCTATTTTTTGGGTTCAGATTGGGTTGTGCAGGTATAGGTAGCCTAGGCGGAGTAGCATGAGTAAGCTGAGGTTGAGTTTGGGGTGGAGGCATCAGAGCAGGTGGTTGATTTTGATGAAGCCTCCACCCTTGGTATGGATTGTTCCACTAAGGTTGTTGTGGAACATACTGCTGAAATGGTTGGTTTACTGGCTAACGATGATATGAAGGGTTGTAAGGCCATGTAGGAGGTGTAGACCTGGATGGAGGAGTGTGGGTGTACCAAGGTTGCATGGGTGCACTCTGATTATTGTGATAGTAAGAGTAAGGTAAACCTTGCATACCTTTTTGATATGACTGAGGGCCTTCAGGCCTTATCTAGTTAATGAAAGAGAGTTTCTCTAGAATTACTTCCCCACCTTGATATACAACTTTAAGTCCAAGTAAGGAGGGACACTTTTCTATGGCATGATTCTCCTCACAGACTAAGGAAACCTCAATGAAATTCAACAGACATTCATTTCTTGGGTGCTTCTAAGTACATCTAGGAAAAAATATGGCCAGGGCTCTCTCTGCTTCCTCTTACTTC
The DNA here is from genome assembly GCA_034641835.2 of Pinus albicaulis. Taxonomy (NCBI): domain Eukaryota; kingdom Viridiplantae; phylum Streptophyta; class Pinopsida; order Pinales; family Pinaceae; genus Pinus; species Pinus albicaulis. The sequence continues at coordinate 575,396,168 of CM076581.1, forward strand.
CTTTTGTCCAGCATTGTGTCCATTTACAAAGAAAATGTGTGAAACATGTCACTCTTGAAGTCCTCTAGCGTGTTTCCAATCTCATGTTTGATGAAGGTGGAAGAGGAAGGGGTATTGGTTGTATTTTTGCTAGCTCTTCCCTTCTTCCTAAATTCCCTAGAATGGTTCCCGGAAGACAGTTTTGATTATTTCATAGGGTTGTTGGTAGATATATCCTCTTGATAACATATTCAAAGTTTCTTTCATCTCTTCACTGATCCCTCGAGGAAGTATAGGTTTAAGTGATGGAGGATCAAGAGCACAATTGGATCTCTTATAGTTTAATTGAAACCTCTCTTCATAGTCCTCTAGGGATTTTTTAGGTCTTAGAGTCATCCTAAATATTTCATCCTTAGTTTCCTTGGACCTACAGTAATCTCTATATTTTTAGTTAAAGGTATCTTCCATCTGTGCTAAGGTAGTGATGTTATCCCAAGGCAGACCCATGAACAATCAAAAGGTTGCATCCTTAAGGGTGGATGGGAATAGCTTCAACTTTTGATCATCAGAGCTGTAGCCATAAGTCCTACAGACAACAACAAATTAAAACATAAATATTTTAGGGTCCTCGGAGGTAAGTCCATGAGAGTGCAGAAGAGCTGAGGGGCTAATTTTTTTCATCTTAGTTTCCCCATCTACCTCTCTTACAGGAAAGGCTCTCTAGATCCTAGCCATGGTTAATATAGGTGAAGCAAGTCCCTTAGTTGAAACAAGGTCTTCTTCTTCTTCCCCAATAGAATCCTCAAAATATTCAGAAGGATCTCCTATAAAGGGTTCAATCTCACTGCCACTAAAGAAGAGTGAAGGGTGGTTAGGAGGTGATGTGGGGGTTTTAGGTAAGATTTTTTTTTTAGTATTCCTACTCTTATGAGGCATGAAAATTAGATCTTTTTGTATTTTTTTAATATTTCTGAAATGACATGAAAAGAAAAGAAAGCAGAAAAGAATGCTTTAAAAAAATCAAAGAATCTACTAGAAACCTCCCCCGCAACGGTGCCAAAATGTGGTGAGCCCTAATATTGCACCAAGAGTGTTGCAGTTCCCAGGGGCTTCCCTACTTTACTTTATCAATCCAGGGTTCATACAAACTTGGAGGTGATAGTCCTATATACACAAAAAATGCATTATGTTCATGTCATCCTCTTCTACTTTATGAAAGGGTATTATTTCTTAAACTATGATAAAAAATGAAAATTAAATTGTTGGAAGGAAATGGAAAAAAGAAACTAACTTGATTTGTAGAAAGGAAATGAAGGAAATGAAAGTAATTTAATGTGCAGAAAGGAAATGAAAGAATTAGCTAAATTAAATTGCTGAAAAGAAATGATAGGAAGGAAACTAAAATTAAATTGTTGAAAGGAAACTAATTTAAACCACACTAAACTTGGCCATCTGGCTAAACACACCCTACTTATCTTATGCTCTATCTACCATGCTTCTATCCATGTAGCTAAGCTATCCAAGACTTAATTCTAATTGAAAAAGTGTTGATTTGTAGCTTGGAGAAGAAAAGGGGAAACGTGTTAATGGAGGGATAAACATATCAAACCAGGCTTAGAAGTGAACAGAGCGGGTTTAAACTTTAGTAAAGCTTTATTACGGTGCAAAAAGGATTTTTATCTGAATGATTTAAAGAGTTCGATGGTGGAGTTGTGATGGAGAGTGATCGCAATCGACGTTTTGAGAGGTAAAGGTTAAGAGGAACAAAATAAAAAGTGTGATTTGTGATATGTGATATGACGGATGACATGGCGGTAGGACCAATGGTGGAGTATGGGACAATATCAAAATCAGTAGACAGGAGTGGTAAGTGTTAAAGGAACAAAATAAAAAGTGCGATTTGAGAAGTGCGATGGGGCAAAAACTCCTAACTGCATAATTCAACGAGATAAAAATTGCGAAGTGAAAAATGTGATATCGAAATCACAATATCGCAAAGTTGGAAGGATAGTGGAAGTGTTGTTCAGGAAAATTTGTGAAGTGTGAAGTTCGATGGGTGAGGTGGCAGTGGGACTAGTGGCAGAGTGTGATGACAGTATCGCAATTGGTGAAAAGGAGTGGTAAGTCTTAAAGAAAAAGGGAAAACGATGTGAAGTGTGATGTGTGATGCGATGTAGTTATCGCAATCGGAAAAAAGGAGTGGAACGTCTTAAAGAAAAATGGAAAAATATGTGAAGTGCAATGTGCTATGCGGCAAAGTTATCGCAATCGGCAAAAAGGAGCGGTAAGTATTAAAGAAAAAAGGAAAATTATGTGAAGTGCGACGTGTGATGTGGCAGAGTTATTGCAATTGGCAAAAAGGAGTGGTAAGTCATAAAGGAAAAAGGAAAATGATGCGAAGTATGATGTGCGATGCGGTGGATTTATCACAATCAACGAAAAGGAGTGGTAAGTCTTAAAGAAAAAAGGAAAACGATGTGAAGTGCAATGTGCAATGTGGTAGATTTATCGCAATCAGCGAAAAGGAGCGGTAAGGTTTAAAGAAAAAGGAAAAGGTTGCGAAGTGTGAAATGCAAAAGGTCAAAGGTTACAAAGTGCGAAATGCGATGGGGTAAAAGTTCTGAAGTGCGAAGTGTGATGAACTGCAAAATGCGGTGGGGTAGAAGTTGTGATTTGCGATTTGCGATGTGGTAAAAGTTGCGAAATTCAAAATGCGATATTGTAGTCCACAATATTGCAAATTTCGAGGGGTAGTGAAACTGTTGTCGAAGAAAATTTGCGAAGTGCGAAATGTGATAGCGGGAATTTTGAGGAGGAAAGGTGAAGGTAAAATTTTAAAGGTTTTTCAAGCTTTTTGTGAATAAAAAGAGCGACAGCTGCAATGAAAGAAGGAGGGAATACAGCATAACCGAGGTGGTTGAAAGCATGAAAACAGAGATGGAGAATGAAACAGGAAGCACCACAGAGCTGCTCTGGGATTTTAGCAATAATTCCTGCAATCACCCTACTAAATTATGCGCAAAGTAATAGACAAATGCGTAAAAATAAAGTGCAAACGAAGATGAAAAAATGATAATGCAACTATACTTTTAAACTTAGAACAGTGAACAGAAATCTATTTTTTGGGTCTATGGGACAGTTCACCCTCATCGAACTCTACTGATAGATATGAGAAGGGGGCCTTGATCCATAGCTTTTTGGTTTTTCTCCTCTATTCTATTACTCACAATAAAATGAAACCTACAATAGCACACTGAAAGAGAAACTAAACAACAGTGAAACTATCATAGGAATAACTAATTGAATGACAAAAAGTAGAGAAAAAATACAATAGAGAGGCTGAGGCACATGGATTGGGCCCTAACCCATGAGCCTAGCTCTCTAAAACTTAAATCAGTAAAGTGACTCAATATTCTCATTTCATAGAACAATAGCCTCATATATTTATGAAATATTGAGCACTGAGTAAAATAATAAAAAGCTCAATAGCTTGCAAACAATTTTCGACTAGAATCAACCCTTTCCTAGCTCTATCTCTACTCTATTTATTCTACATGGCAGCTACCAAAAGCTCCCTAGAAAATGGTGACTGAGTACACTTGACTCCAAGTAAACAAAGATTGGGTGCACTCCTCTTTGAGTTGCTTGGATGCCTCTAGAATTTGAATTGCCGGAGAGAATCCTTGGCGATCCTTTGGCTACCTTTGGAATTCAAATTGCTGGAGAGAACCTTTATGATCCTTTGGCCACCTTTGAGAGTTAAGGAGGGTGGAAAATCCTCCTATAATTTCTTTTTGCTACCTCCTCCAAGTCTTTATGATAAAATCCTTATAAAAATGCTAATAATTCATGATTTTTTGCACTCAACCTCATATTAGGCACTCAAAGTATGTTAGCCTTAATCACCACCTATACTAGCATCATAAAACCAAATAATAATAAAAATGAAAGAAAACTATATCTAAGAAGGCAAAAAGGTGGCCATTAACCCCTCCAGATATGTCTAATGATGGAGCTCATCACCATAGTGTCAAGTGATGGTGGAAAATGGAGGAACTATAAATTGATCTCAAAAGTGAAATAATATCAAGCTAAATATGGGGTAATATGTATTGAATATTCAAATTCTTTCTATTCCAATGGGTGGTGCTGATGTTGTACTAGGAGTACAATGGTTACAATCTTTGGGGATGGTAGCTTTTAATTTTCAAGAACTTTTCTTGAAATTTTTTTCAGAAGGAAAGGAAGTCGAATTATGAGGTATTGAAGGGAAGCCAGGAAGGATAATAAGCTCTAATGTCATGACAAAGCTTCTAAAGAAAGAACAACGAGGCGTAATTGCACAATTATGATCACTAGAAGTTCCAACATCAAAATCATCTATTTCTGCAGATCTCCAACAAGTCTTGGACAATCATTCCAAGGTGTTTGAAACTCCCAAAGGACTCCCACCTATTCGTGATCATGATCATGCTATTCATTTGATTCCAGGAAGTGTTCCTCCAAACATCAGGCCTTATAGATATCCTTATATCCAAAAGAGCGAAATTGAACGTATGATTGCAGAAATGTTAGAGGCGGGTATAATTCAACCTAGTCAAAGTTCTTTCTCTGCTCCTGTAGTATTGGTACACAAGAAGGATGGATCATGGCGCATGTGTCTAGATTATAGGGAGCTCAATAAGCTCACCATTAAAGATAAATTTCCCATTCCTGTGATTGATGAATTATTGGATGAATTACATGGAGCAATTTATTTAACCAAGTTGGATCTTCGTTCAGGATATCATCAAATTAGAATGAAGACTGAAGATATTCCAAAAATAGCATTTCGAACTCATGAGGGTCATTATGAATTTTGGTCATGCCTTTTGGCCTTACCAATGCACCTTCTACATTTCAAGGGTTGATGAATTCCATTTTCAAACCCTTCCTTAGAAAATTTGTGCTAGTATTTTTTGATGATATGCTAATCTACAACAGGTCTTGGAAGGATCATGTTGAACATGTTGACAGGGTGCTCAAACTATTGCAGGAGAAACAATTATATGCAAAAACATCCAAATGTTTCTTTGGAGTACAAGAGGTGGAATATCTGGGTCATATTGTATCTCACGAGGGTGTTAAGGTAGACCCTAACAAAATTAAAGACATTAAGGAGTGGAAAGTCCCCACAACCATAAAGCAGTTGCGAGGATTTCTCGGGTTAACAGGGTATTATCGCAAGTTTGTTAAGAATTATGGGAGAATAGCAGCACCTCTAACAACATTATTGAAGAAAGATGCATTTTCATGGACTCCTGAAGCAAGTAAGGCCTTTGAACGTCTTAAAGAGGCAATGTGCCTAGCACCGGTCTTAGCTACACCAGACTTCACAAAAACCTTTATTGTGGAATGTGATGCCTCGGGAAATGGAATTGGTGCAGTTTTAATGCAGGAAGGAAGACCCATTGCATTTGAAAGTCGTCCAATCAAAGGAAAGTATTTACAGAAACCTATTTATGAGAAGGAAATGTTAGCAATACTGCATGCACTAAAGAAATGGCGAACTTACCTAATGGGAAGACACTTCAAGGTAAAAACTGATCATGATAGTCTTAAACACTTTTTGGAACAAATACTATCTTTAGAAGAGCAGCAAAAATGGGTCACAAAGATGTTGGGTTATGACTTTGAAATAATCTACAAAAAAGGAAAGCTTAATGTTGTTGCAGATGCACTCTCAAGAAAGAATGAAGAGGTGGAAGCATTTCTTTATGCCATTTCTATTATCCAACCAGATTGGATAACCGAAGCAAGAGATGAATGGAAGAAGGACAAAGATGTATGGACACTCATTCAAAACTTGCAGCAAGATCCTAGTACATCTGATACATTTAGTTGGAAAAATGATTCCTTATGGTACAAAGATCGCTTATATCTTTGTAAGAATTTCCAACTAAAACAAAATATTCTTCTGGAATTGCACACTTCTCCTTTAGGAGGACACTCAGGATTTTTAAAAACTTACCACAGGGTGAAGAAAGAATTTTTTTGGGATGGCCTTAAATCTGATATTCAAAAGTTTGTGGTGGAATGTTTTGTTTTCCAGCAGAATAAAGTTGAGACAATTAAGACCCCAGGACTTCTACAACCTTTATCCATTCCAAGTCAACGTTGGGAGGAGATTTCAATGGATTTTATCACAGGTTTACCTAAGTCCGAAGGAAAGAGTGTCATCATGGTGGTAGTTGATAGACTTACCAAGTATGCACACCTTTGTGCATTATCTCATCCATTTAAAGCAAGTACAGTTGCTACTACATTTATGGATAGAATTCAAAAGCTACATGGAAGCCCAAGGGTTATTGTGAGCGACAGAGATCCCATTTTTACTGGAAATTTTTGGACGGAGTTATTTTCTTGTTTGGGTACTCAATTAGCTCAAAGCTCATCTTATCATCCTCAATCTGATGGTCAAACTGAGATAGTAAATAAATGTTTGGAAGGATATCTTCGTTGTTTTGTATCTGATAAACAAACACAATGGGTCAATTGGCTACCTCTCGCTGAATGGTGGTATAACACTTCCTTCCATACTGCAGCAAAAATGACCCAATTTATGGCACTTTATGGATATCATCCACCATCGATCACATCATCTTTAAGGGAAAATTCGAAGGTTCAAGCAGTGGAAGATCACATCGAGCATCAGCAAGAAGTTCTCCAACTCTTAAAGGATAACCTAAATTTGGCACAAAATCGAATGAAACAACAGGCATATCAACATCGTAGCGAGAGAAGTTTTGATGTAGGAGATTGGGTATTTTTACGGCTACAACCATACAAACAAATGTCCCTCAAGAAAGCTAAGAAGGATAATAAATTATCACCAAAGCACTATGGTCCTTACAAGGTGTTGCAAAAGATTGGTACTATGGCATACAAATTGGAGCTTCCTGCTTCTTCGCGAGTGCATCCAGTTTTCCATGTTTCATGCTTAAAGAAGGTTATAGGTGAAAATCTTCCAGTTCAAACAATATTGCCAGAACTTGATGATGAAGGAAAAATCATATTGGAACCTGAAGCGGTCACGGAAACAAGAACTCGACAACTATGGAATCGATCAATTTCAGAGTATCTCATCAAGTGGAAGAACTTACCCACTGAAGATTCTACATGGGAGGATGAGAATTTTATACAGAAGCACCCAGAGCTACTCAAGCGTTGAGGACAAATTTTTTTTGGAGAGGGGCATGTTAGGGACCTATATTAAAAGTATAGTCCCTTATTGTTGTTAGTGTAGCCCCCTTATTTTATTGTTGTATGTTAAGTCCCTATAATAATAGTGTAGCCCCTTATTATGTTAGTGTAGCCCCCCTTATTGTTATTCTTGTACCCCTGTAACCCCCATATTGTTATTATTGTACCCTTACATTATTAATGTTAGGTCGGCTAGGATTACATTGTGGCCCCATTTAGGAATTGGTTGTGGCCCCATGGACTCCTATGTATAGAAGGAGGTTTTGGTCATTTGTATCATCCCAAGAATTGTTCATTTATGTAATGTATTGGAGGTTTCCCCCTCGAAGTGGCTCATTTCTAAGGCGTTGATATCTCTTTTCTTCTATTTTTGGAGCTGGTTACACAACATTTGGTATCAGAGCTTTGGATTCTAGGGTTTTTCTGCTCCAAACAGGTCATCGTGGAATTTTCGCTATAAAGTTTTTTCTACGACGTTTTAGAAGCTGAAATTTTTAGGGTGCGAAGCCAAAATCCCAAGGAATATTTTCTAAAAATTTCAGAGCTTGGTTCACAATATTTTTGGAGATATAATTTGTGGAAGTTAGGTCTTTTTTCAGGCTCCTAAATAGGTCATCGTGGCATTTGTGCTATAACTATTTTTCTACGAAGGTTCAGAATCTAAAATTCCTATGGTGAAAATCTAAAATCCTGAAGAAATTCTTCAAAAAAATTCAGAGCTTGGTTCACAATATTTTTGGAGATATGATTTGTGGAAGGTAGTGCTTTTTCAAGCTCCTAAATTTCATCTCAAAGAGGTGATCGTGGGAAAAGTTCAATAACTCTCTCTCTGGGCATCGGATTGGAGTTCCGTAAAAAGTGGTCACAAGTACACAGACTTTAGTTTCTTTGCTATCAATTTCAGAGATGAAGGATGAAACAGTGACACGTGGCAAGTCGTACAAGTTCGCTCCACTGAACCAGTCCATAATTAGGTCATTGTGGGAGATTGGACACAGCTTTGTCTTGGAGAATACAAATCAGGTCAGACCCATGGCATTCGAAAGATAATTCAGAGGGATACGTTGGTACCAAAAATCAAATATTGAAGTGATGCAATCACAAATATAATCCAATTTCAATATCAAGCACCTCAAAAGCAAGAAAAAGGTGTGTATCTAGTTTTTATAATTGCATAACGTTTGTTTGAAAAAGCAATTGAAGTGATTCCAAGTGCATATTTTAGAATTTTTATCAGTATTGGGTTCTATAATGCCTCCAAAAAATAATTCCATACCCATTAATCCCTCAAAAAGCTATACTATGACGCATGAAGAGGAAGAGTTGCAGTATGAGATATCAAAATTACAGTACCAAGTGCAACAAGTTTCAATCTTACGAAGATCAATTGAAGATGAAATAGATGGTTTAAAAGAAGAAATGGAGGATAATTTGGATGGTTTGAAGGATCAAATAATAGAAAATATGGATGATAAATTAATGGAATATCACATCGAGCATCAACAACAAGTTCTCCAACTCTCAAAGGATAACCCAACTTTGGTGCAAAATCTAATGAAACAACAGGAAGATCAACATCACATCGAAAGAAGTTATGAAGCAGTCATAGAAACAAGAACTCGACAAGTATGATCAATTTCAGAGTATCTCAGCAAGTGGAAGAACTTTCCTGTAGAAGATTTCACATGGGAGGATGAGAATTTTATACAGAAGCATCAAGAAATAATCAAGCGTTGAGGACAACACTTATTTGAAGGAGAGGGGCATGTTAAGTCCCTATATTAATAGTGTAGCTCCTTATTATGTTAGTGTAGCCCCCCTTATTGTTATTATTGTACCCCTGTAACCCCCATATTGTTATTATTGTGCCCTTACATTATTATTGTTAGGTCGGCTAGGATTACATTGTGGCCCACTAGGATTACATTATGACCCCATGGACTCCTATATATAGAAAGGAGGTTTTGTTCATTTGTATCATCCAAGAATTGTTCATTTATGTAATGTATTGGAGGTTTCCCCCTCGAAGTGGCTCATTTCTAAGGCGTTGATATCTCTTTTCTTCTATTTTTGGAGCTGGTTACACAACATTGTACCCCTGTGGTCCCCATATTGTTATTATTGTGAAATTACATTATTATTGTTAGGTTGGATAGGATTATATTGTGGCCCCATGCACTCCTGTATACAGAAAGGAGTTTTATTCATTTGTTTCCTCCAATAATTTCTCATTTATGTAATTTAAAGGAGGTTTCCCCTCGAAGAGGCTGATTTCTAAGGCGTTGATCTATATTTTCTTCTATTTTTTGAGCTAGTTTCATAACAATGTGTTTCATGGGTATTATAGTGGTTGTGAAGATATTGATCATTGTACTCTCTTTTGATAAATGATTTGATAAATGTATACTAGAAGAAGAAGATAAATATTGATTGAAGTACAATTTTTGGGTACCTGAAATCGTTGATCTATAGCAGAGATCTAAACCTCTCTTGCATAGTGGAAGTCCCATAGGTGCGACTATGCCTGATAGACACAAAATTGAAGTTTTGTACATGGAAATAGATGCTCACCTACAGGATTTCAGTTCTATAGATGTGTAACATAAATATATGATAACATGTAAGTTTGAATGTTTTCCATAATATGAACATGAAGACTTAACTTATGTTTGCAAGTGGTCGTAACATACATATAAATATGTCATTATGTTTACAAGAGTTTGACATGATTTGGCTTATTAATATAGATGAAATTTATGATGCTTCATGATGAATTAGACCTTTTAATCAAGGATTGAGATATGTATAGGACTATAGATCTTACCATGATAGAAAATTTGGATCTGAAATTATGTCTAATGATTTAAATTGACGACTAAAGATTTACCTTGATGATAATGATATATGAGCATAGTAACTTCCAATGACTTGTATTATGATTATGGGAATGACTTGATGAAATTTTGGATTGATATTGTGTGGTTGATGACAACCTATTGGAATGATAATAGAAGATGTCTTGGCTTGATGAAATCTCTAAGTGTCACCTGGTCTAATGAACTGACACTGAGATATTTATTAATTTTTATATTAGTATTGATCTAGCTTTTAAACTTTGATGAGTTGATTTAGTTGATTTGATTGCATAATAATGATTTATGAAAGTTTGCGCATGATGGTTTGGTAAAGTGTTATGGTTGTAGAGATAATTACATGAAGTAAAATCCCCGGTCCAGATATGTTTGCATTGACAATTATTTGATGAAGCCATTTCTTCAGAGGTGCTCCAAGGTATAAAATTTATTTTGATTTTTTTTTATATACTGACGATATACTATTTTAAAGTAAAGAGCCTCTAATGATATAAGTTTGAGGGAGATGGATTCTAAATTTTTAAATGATGAATCATGGCATGATGCATCTATTTTTGAAGTTGGGAAATGATAATCTATTTTATGAAACTATTAAAGAAGAATTGAAAGGTATAAATAGAAATCCTTGAACACTTCAACTTGAAGTTAGATATTTTGTTGAACCTAAGATGGAAACTGGCAACTATTTGAAGCATTGATGTTCTGTTTAGAACATCCATCCATATATATACAGTGATGTACTTAGAATATGAGTCGATTCATGATTGAGTTGCTTCATTCACATTGAGTTGCCACTGAGAATCCTTTAATATATTTGCATGAGATGATCTATTCTTGGTCTATAATATTCCATCTATGATATATGAATCTATGGATATCCATATGTTGATTACTGATGAGGATGAGCTAATATGAGTGTTCCCTATGTATGAGATCTTCCATTATGAGAATTTTGTTACATGATCGAGGTTGATCATGATGCTTCTAGCATGGCTAACCATGAAGCAGGAAGAAGAGGCATTTGAAAATATGTTTGTGAAAGTTTCGAATATGACATGGAAACATAGCAATGAAATAGAGAAGAAAATAATACCATATATTTATAGTTGGGACCGAGATACTCTCTTATGTTGAGACAAGTCAGTTGTACAAGACAAGCTCAGGCTTGCGGTTAGCACCTCCTCAAGAGGGAGGATGATTACTTTCATGATTTATATCATTATTCATGTTATAACATGATATTTGAGTTGATTCCATTTATGAACATGAGAAAAATATTATTGATACATGATTATTACCTCATACAAGTAAGATGATATAAGTATGATGAGAGCAAAATTAATTAAGGCCACTGATACATAATATTCACCCCTTGTTTCATATCCCAAGGTGAGGAATTGAGATAGAGTGCTCCTGGGGTTGAGGGAAATTTTTACAATATGGAATTATCCCTATCTATTACCCACCAGGTTGGAGTAGTAGCTCACCCTATCTTGGTTGTCGAAGAGTATACCCCGGCTGGCATCATACCCACAAGATTGGGCTTGTCGGGATTATCCCTCTCCATATTGCTAATGGATGAGGATGCTTGGAGGCATGTGATCCTTACCTCTTGGTAATTATGGTATCTCATCCAAGATAGATTATAATGGAAGTGTACTATTGTTTGGTGCAGGAATTGCATTTCAGCGAACTCCTTAAACACATAATTATCAACCCGAGTTTACGTAAGCTTAGAGGCATAGCACAGGAAATGCCAAGAAATGATATGAAGCTTTTTTAGATACATAATATATCAAATTTGAATAAGAAAGTATCCGGGTATTCATGAAGCTTCTACAAAATATATCAAATTCAAATAAGAAAGAATATGGGTCTTCACGTACCTCACCGTGGAAATAAGGAAGAGTTGATGGTGGAATATTCTTCATTTTCACTTCTATGTCTAGGTCCATGATTGGAAATCCAAAGGTGGATTTCTCCTCATTTACCTGATTCTTGCTACTTCCCTCAGCATGGTCCTTGTGATCTACCATTTTTATACTCCCGATCAAACCACTCCCCATAGTATGAGAAGGTTGACTATGGTTCAAATCAGCTTTGACTTTAATGGTTCCCTTCTCTCTCTTCTTTGGTTGTGTCACACCTGAACTGTTGTTTCCAGAGTCCAAGTTGACAATTCCTGCGTGATGGTTCTGTGTTTGTTTCGAATTTCTACTTGCAAGAGAAGGCCCAATATGAGAAATAGTTTCAGATTTATCAATGTTTCCTCTACACTTATTTAGCTTTAGACCTCTACCCTTTTTAGGTATTAATATTAGAATAATAAAAACCAAAAAATAACAAAACTTGAAAGTACAAGAAAAATAGTAAACAAATGTTGTAAATAAAAGTTCAACACTAAAAATAATACTTTAAGCAATAGAAGCACACTACAGAAAAAAAAATAACAGACTTCCCCCTACTGCAGAAAAATTTAGAAAATACTTACCAATATTAAAACGCCTCCCCGACAACGGTGCTAAAACGTTGGGTGGAGGAAGTGCAATTCATCGAACTCCTTCAACACCTAATTTTCAACCCAGGGCTATATAAGCTTAGAGGCATAGCACATGAAATGCCAAGAAATGATATGAAAATTATTTATATCTATTCCTACTTCTTTAATTACGGTTTTCATAATCAAAAGAAAAGATCACACGACAATCAATACCAAGAGAATTCTAGTGCTGGAATGAAAAGAAAAGTACTTTGCAGAAATTCAAATAAAATGGAATATCAAATCTTCATGAACAATCCCAATCAATAAAAATAAATATTTGAGATTATATTTAGTGTGGTCATAAGACACAGGAAAATTTGAACTGTTCGGGATGTATTCCTTTCTCAAATATTTTCCTCCTACACTAAACTGTTGTTCATGAATTGTAACAATGTTGTTGTAGTAGAATGTTTTTCCTGCACTAAAACTAGGTTCCTGCACTAGAAGTATATATTGTACTTGCACTCAAAATTTTATCCTTTATTCAGGAGCTTTGAGTCTTTGTACCCAAGCACTCTCTTCCTATACTAGGATATAGATTCCTCTACCAAAACAGAGGTTACTGTACCAATAAGCCAATTTTCCTGTACACTTTCCAAATCACTCAGAAGAGAAAAATCCTGTTAACTAAAGAAATAAATTTCAAGTTGAAAACAATTTGAATATGAAATTTCACAAGAAAGAATAATCTTCAAACTAATCACATATTCAGAGATGAAAAGTGCTTTAAAAAGGAAATTATTTCTTAAAACAAGAAACTTCTTACATATAAAAAAGAGAAATTGTCTAATCCAAATACCAACAAGCTTCTTCCTCAGATGATTGTTTGTTAAGTGAATCAGATCTGCACTTTATTATGAATAAATTTTTTAACTCGGAATTGCCTTTAATAAATGTAATGTCAAGTTAAGTCTATTCAACAAGGACAATGAGTGAAAGCACATATCTATATAATAAAATAAGTTTTCATTGAAATCTCTTCAATATGAGTAAACCCTTAGACCAACTTTGAATTATGAGGATGATTTTACTCATAAAAAAAACACTATTTGCATAAAGGAACTAATGACTTGCAAGAAATAGAAGAAAACTTGGAGAAATTAAGAAAGGAAACTTTAACTTGTAGAAATGGAAACGCACTGGTGCAAGTAGCTAAACGCACTCTTCTTTGCAGAAAGGAAATGCAACATGCATCAAAGGAAGGAATGGAAAATGTGTGATAAACATAGTCAAACTCACATGCCTCGGATCCAAATCACACAACTCATAAAGAAGTTAAAGTATATATTTTATGAAAGAAACCAAACACAACCTACCTCAAACCTTGCATAAAAGAAATAAGTTTAACACACCTCATGAAAAGGGGAAAATAGGTGGGTTGTTTGGGCCCTAGCCATGCATATCATTACCCTTCTATGAGATCTAGATCTTCAAGTACTCAAATGAAGCATCAGAATAATATTAAGACATGAAAATGCATAACTAGTGCAGTCCTTTGTATTAAACTTCAAAATAGAAAATATACATCATGGATACCAGATTCAACCCAGAAAATGGAAACACCAAAAGGTCACGGTCTATGTCAAAATTTCTCACAGCATCATTATCTAACATCTACTAGAAAATCCTATTAAATACATATTCTCATCCCATGGATGCAACAGAGAATACAACAAAATTTTATCTTAAGCCTTGCGAATCTTTAACAAAAGACTAAACAAAGGTTCACAACCGAAGTCCTAATCTGCACATCCCTCCTGTTCCTCTACGCTTCAAGCCCAACAAAGATAACTGATCTTATAGCAAGATATTTGTGTGATTTTTGGGGTTGTCTGGACAGTATGTGGTAAACCAAGCTAACGTTGATAGCTACCTCGAAAGTGAAGGAACGCCAACTAGTACAAGGATTATTACTGCACCAACCATCTCCCATATTGATTAATAATTTTTCCCTCTCCAATTCCTTAGGAAAAGATAACATATTAGTTGCGAAGTCAAATAATATATAAAACCTATTAATTTAATGATTAAGTTCATATATAACCCTTAATACGAAAAACATGAAAATAGTGTAGGAATGAGTACAAGTTTGGAAGGAGTACAAGAATAAATATGCTTCTAGGGTTAAAACAGAGGCTTAGGTACCATGTTCAAGGTAATATACAAGTTTAAATTTAATATAATTCTGCCAACAAACATCTACCACATTACTATTCAGGGTTATTCTTGGGAAGATCAATAGGAAATAGGATTAGTTAAGTAATAGCTTCCGTGTATCTCCTATTTCTTGATATGGGGTCATAGTAGTAGCTCCCCCATGAGAATATGAGATGAGTAATAGCTCCCTGATGTGATTTCATGCTAATTTTTTTCTCCCTGATGATATGATCTATGATGATGATTCACATCATATATTTGACTCCCCGTCAATAATTCCGAGTAGTAGCCTGTCGACTTATATTCTCGGTAGTACCCTGCAGACATATATTCCAGGTAGTATCTCACTGCCAGAAATTATAGGTAGTATGACACTGGAAAATGTTTTAGGTTTTATATCGATGAATACATGGTTGTATCTTAAGCTCCCCTCCGGTAGAAAATTCTTCTTCTTCTAGATTCGATAATATTCAGCATATGAGCAGGAACAATCAAGTACAAAGTAATTATCAAGAGATGTACATTCATGATATAGGATGATGATATACTTGAGATGGGATGAATTTCATATTGATTGATGGTCAGATATTAGAAA
Organism: Pinus albicaulis; assembly: GCA_034641835.2. Lineage (NCBI taxonomy): Eukaryota > Viridiplantae > Streptophyta > Pinopsida > Pinales > Pinaceae > Pinus > Pinus albicaulis. The sequence goes on from CM076581.1 coordinate 575,411,556, forward strand.
TTGGAATTCTCCCTAATTGAGAGGGAGCATTAAAATTAACCAACTACAGTCAAATTCCACCTTCAACATCTCAGCTAAAAAAGATGACGATGACATTGAATTCCTCCTTTCGATAGTACCAAAATCAACCTAAATATCACCTCGTCTAGATAAGGAGAAGTTTGTTTTTGAATTTACATACCCACCCATGTATATTGGATTAGGTCAACCCTATACACATATATCATTGGACAGGTTGACCTCAACATCAAGTGGACCCTCATGAAATCCTATAAATAGAAGACACCTTAGACTCATTTAGTCATGAAATCCTATAAATAGAAGACACCTCAAACTCATTTAGACACATTGATTAAGGTCTCTTCTTCTTGTATACTTTGTCATGTCTCGCACATGTTTGAAAAAGGAGTTTTCCCAGGGTCTGAAATCATGGGCAGGAGGCTCGCTTCGATTTATGGTTTTCATGATCTTAGTTGTAGGCTTTCTACCAACCTTTTTTTAGCCATAGCCATAGGAATAGATTGTTATGGTAGCATCTAGGTACCCATAGTTGCAGAAACAGAGTGTTATGGTAGCGATTAGGGCCTCAGAAGGTATATCGGGTTGCGCTCACCAATAGGCATAGACACATAGTGCTATGATAGTGGCTAGGGACCCATAGTCATAGATTCATAGTGTTATGGTAGTGGATAGGGCCTCAAAAGGAAAATTTGGCTATGCTCACCCATAACCATAGGCACAGAGTGCTACGGTAGAAGCTAGGGACCCATAGCCCCAGATACAAAGTGTTATGGTAGTGGCTAGGGATTCAGAGATGAAAATACAATACTCTGAAGTTTCTTCTCAATGAAAACATTGTTCAATAGTATGCTACGAGAAGTGACAATGTATCAAAAACATCCAATTTCTTTTTTTTTATTTTTAGATGTGTTTCGTGGATATTTTAGTTGTTTTGAGGATATAGATCACTGTGCTCTATTTTTTTGAATCATTTGATAACAATCAAATAGAAGAATAATTTGAAAGGGTTTCCCCCATAGTGGGTTTTCCCCTAGTCTCTGACCAATCTTGGTGTCTCTATGTGTGCATGATTTTCTTCATATGTTCCTTTATGTTCCACTACAGTGATGATGATGTTATTTTTCTTTCTACATAGTTGCATATGGTGATGAATAATGATGTAAATATGAATAGTGTTATGATGTTATGGGTTGAGCTTAATGTGTTAATGATGAAATGTAACTATCAAAGAAAAATATCAATATAGCTCTATGAAAAATTAACATAAACTACCGAATTGGGAACACTTATGGTCTAATTTGGTATAGGAGGAAATAAGGTGAAATACCTAAGATGGGACCTCATCCAAAGGCAAGGATGAAGAGAAATTTACATTGGTTGGAAAGGGAAAGAAGGGAAAAGGGAAGAAATCTCAAACCAAACTAGAATCCATCCAAGGGGGAAAGAAGAAATACCTGTAAATAATTAAATGCTTCCATTGTCATGAATACGGGAATTATCAAAGGTTAGACCAATAAAATTGTTTTGGAAGGAATCTAAGAATGTTTTACGGTACCTCAAAGCCACTACCTAGTTTGGACTATGGTACAAACATGTAGAGGGAGTGAAGTTTGGTAGCTTCACATATGGATATTGGGTGTGAGGTCCATCAAACCAAAAGATTACATCGAGTGGAAATTTTAGTGTTGGGTACGCATATATTTCTTGGTACAAGAAGAATAAAATATTTTTGGTGCTCAACTCAGCAGAAGCAGAATACATGGCTGCAAGTCAAGCAACATGTGAGGCGATATGAATGAGAAATATACTTGTTGGATTGTTTCTTCAGATGATGGATCCAACTATGATCTACTGTGATAATCATAGTTGCATCAAGATCTCTGACAATCATTTACTCTATGATCGATCCAAGCATATAGGTATTTGATATCACCATTTATGGGATTGTGTGCATAGGCGGATAATGTTGCTACACTACATTTCGACAGAGGAACAATATGTCGACATTTTAACAAAATATTTGTCAAGAGGGAAGTTTGAGTTCCACATGTGAAAGATAGGGGTGGTTGATAATCTATTTCTTGTTGAGAGGGATTATTGAAAAATGTAGCAAGAGTTTCTCATTTTTAATTTGCCTTGATTAAATTGAGAAATTTTTAATTTCCACATCAGCACGCAACTTGGATATAGTTAACTTGTGTGACATGGCTTGTGTCACTCAGTTAACTTAGTAAATTCGAGTTGGAGGAGTTAGAGTTTATTTAAGCATGTGTGATTGATAATTTGTAGCAATAAAAGTCGGTAATCTCAAGTTTTTTTAGTTAAAATAGTTCTAACTGTTAGAGGAACCATTGGAAGATTAGTTGTGCAGTGCAACTTCATTCAGATGTAGTGATCATTGAGTTAATTGATCATTCATCCCAAATATATAGTGCATGGAAATAATTTGAGTTACCCACCTATGGTAGAGATTCCAAGGCAATGTAACATCATTTTTATAGTAGTCTTGAGTGTACAAGTGTTGAATGCAGTCAGATGATCAACCTTGGGAATTGTGTAATCCATTTGGTAGAAATTCCTAAATAATAAGGGCCTAATATCTCAAGGAATTTCACAAGGAAATATGGGCTCAAGAAGAGGTATAAATTGACTAATTATGGGTCAGATATTCTCACTAAGAAGAGGGATAAGGTATTCACTTTTAGGTTGTGCTTAGTTGAGAAAAAAAATTGTAATACAACTCTACCCATCAAATTAATGCAAGCATGCATTGTGGTTTTAGTAAGTTTCTTTCAACATGAAAAATATTGTGTGCATGTGTGTAATAATCTTAAGTTAGTTGGAAGGATAGGGAAAAATGTCCCATCAAACACTTAAAAAATGGCCCATCGATAGTTTTAGTGGGGAAGAAGTACTTCCTAAAAGTTTCCTTCAAACCGAGATTGGCTAGGTTGAAATCCTGAGAAATTCATGTTCAACAAATACATCAGACTTAATTGTGGATAGTAATTAGAGATGATGTGCAAATACAACTCACCATGGAGTGGTTCCTGATAATGATGGGGACATAAAGAAAGAGATTCAAAGTTCAAATCCCCGCACATTAGACAAACAAACAAAAAAGGATGGGGACAAATGCCATATTCTTGATTAAACATACCTTAGAATATGAAGAGTATTTCATGTCCTCACTAACTATCTTGGGAGTTATGTAATAGTTTCGTGCATGCACGTCATCACTAACTATGTTTTGGGAGGTCTGCACTAGTTCCTTGAAAACTTCTGTTTGTCAAGGCTTAAATACATTTGATCTAAGATGATCACAACAATCTGAAAGTCTATGGCACTCTACAAATCAAAATTTATTAAAGGATCCAACAGAAAAACTTGAGAGGGAGATGACAAGGGAACAATGTTATTGGAACTAGACTAGAACTAGTGGAATTGGCCGGTCCCTATGGTTTCAGAGTTGTACTAGTCTAGTTTGGTGGTTCATAATGGCTAAGGCTGGTCTTGTATTGAACTAACCTTAAAACACCAAAGTCACTAGTTCTCTACAAAACTGACCAATTCCGAAGAATGTAGTGGAACATAGATAATGACCACCAAATATTAAAATTTTAATAAAAAAAACTTAAAAGGAAAGAAAAATATCTTAACCCTAGGGGCCTACAAAACCTAACCCTAGTAATTAATGGTAATATTTAATTTTTAAAATAAAATTAAAATTTGGCATTCTCCTTATCTTTCCTTTTTGAAAAATAAAGATAAGGATAAATTCAACTTTTGCTTAAGTTTTTAATATTAACATTACTTGTTTCAGATTGTTTGAGAGTTTTTCCAATTTTGTTCGATTTGGATAAAGTCAAATTTTAGATCCCATTAAAAATTAAACAACGTTAAATAGTTTTCATGGTTTCAGGATTAGTAGGATTGCAAGGTTTCCACTGGATTCTATGATGTATGATGGTATGGAATTGGCATTGAATGAAGAGCAGTAGACCCATGCACCTTGATGTTGGTTGCATTGATTGTTGAACTCCTTTGTCATGAAAAGAGTGTCTCTATGGCTTGAGTGAAGGTGTAAATTTTCACTAGTGTCATGACAGAGGATTTCAACAATCAATGCAAGCATAACCAAACACAAGTACCATATGATAAATTCTAAATTCTAAATTCTAGGCTCTCAACAATGTTGCTATAGTTACTCACTAGTAGTATGCTTAGTTTTGGACTCTAGAATTAATTTAGAGCCCCTTTGTTGATTTATTTTGGTTCAAAGATGTATTTAGTTCATTTTGTTTTGTTTATATGCACTCCTACTTACTATAAGAATGAGAAACATTGTATATTTGTGTGATTCGGGTTCCTTCAACTACTGGAATTATCGAAGACCTTTTACATTTGTGATGTTAATAAAAATATTTTTAAAAGAGCATAAAATAACCACATGTGCATGCTTAGACAAGAGGAAACGTAATTATGATCATCAAATCAAGAACACGACACATTTGAGTTCACCTAGTGTGGGCTACGTCTCTAGACTCATTGTTAAGATAGTGGAGGTCGCTTCATGTAATCCTGTAAATGATAATGATGTACATGGAGTATTATTCGTCATAATAAGGACATAAACCCTCAGTAAGAGTGGTTTGTATCTCCTTGAGAATTTCTCCCTATAGTAACTCTCACTCAAAATGAGCTTTCCTTTAGCATGACAAGCTAATACTATCTCACAATAATGTCGCAGCAAGCATCCCTCAACATAGTAGCAAACATGGATCTCAAGAATAATACATCATCTCAGCAAAACAAAATGATGCATAACATAAATGCATCATGTACCTCCACAATTTAAGATGGACAAAAAATGAAAGGCTCAACTATAAAAAATGTTTACACCACTAAATTTGTGGCGATGAGTAGTGTAAAATTGACCATCAAATCGTTCAATTCTGACATCGTCAAAATCTAGGCCTTTGGGAATCCTTTATATTCCCCATGCTTTGAAAAATATTATTCTTCATTGGCTAAATAGAGATCCACTCCTCAGATAGAATATTTGATCATGTCATCACAATCCTTGTGAAATTTTGAGAAATTTGAGTATAAAGTTAGTTGCATTCTGACACGCGAAAAATTCAACCTCCAAGGGAATCTTTTAGATTCTTCAGTATTCTTCAAAAATTCCTCATTGTGGAGTGCTTGATATTTTTTTTGTTATATGGTGAATCTGATTTCACGATCATGCTTTGTGCGAAATTCTATCAAAATTTGACTATAAACTTGATATCATTCTGACAATCTGAAAAATTTACCTCCCAAGAAAATTCACCAAGTTCAGGGTTCCACTCTTGCATCTGGGTAAGGTTCCACCTATCATGGTTCCGCACTTCACGGTTCCCTCCTTCTACTACTCCATGTTCCTCTCCACTGCCCCAATGGTCAAACAACATCTGGTTAATATATCTTTGTGAAGGGAGTGTTTGCAAGTCCAAATGGGCTGGTAGGTTGGTTAAAATGTTAAATATGGTGGAGGGAAAGTCAGAGGTTTAGTCTCCCTGCCTGACCTATTTTTAACTCCATTGTATCGATGATTTTTAATTTATATTAAATATGCAACGATTTATTCTAACCATCAGTGGCTTTTATGTGGCAGGTGGTCATCACATATCTTTGTGGCTTGGACATTCCCTATATAGTATTGGCACATTGTTGAAATGGTTTGGTGACATACATATTATGGGTGGTTTGCTAACCCTACAGTTTCGCTGACCATGTTGGAAAATGTTTAAAATGATATATGATTTTCAACTGCTAGAATTTTTGGTGGGCCTTTAATTAATATGTGTTTTTGGGGTCGTCATTTGTGGGACTGTCATGTGGGTGAGGTCAACGGACCTACCAGCCATGGGTTCGAATCACACTGGTCTCGTAACTGTTTGTTATATATATATATATATTGTGACATGTTTTGATACATAGTTGGTTGGGGGTGGGTGGGTCCAGCCAGCTTGACCCGCCCCCCATTTTTTAAATATTTTTGTTTTTATTTAAGTAATATTGCTTATTTTTTATTTCTCCAAAATTAAGGGATATGAGGAAAGTTACCTATCCAACGAATTCTCTTTTTCTCGGGAGCTAGCTTTCATGCCTCGGTGTCGATCAAATTTTAGGGACCTTAAACCTAGCCCATTTCCCACTTTGACCAAAAATTTGACCAAATCTATCTCCTTGATATGAGATTGGATGGGAGTGTCATTAACACCATTGGAATCAGGGCAATGAGCACTTCGATATGGACCTAGTTCGAGAGAATTTTGGTCATTTTTAACTTTGAGCTATATAAGCCCTCTTTGACATTTGAGTGTGTCTGGAGCCACCTGGAACATTGTGTATAAATGATTTGGATCCACATGGATGCAGATGAATAGATATGGTTTTACCTAAAATTTGAAGGTTTTATGTATTTTTGGAAAACACTTTTTCTCTCTTTTTTTTAAATTTCGGGTTCACATTTTGGGGTTGACCATATGGATGCAGATGAATTTCCATGATTTTCCCTAAAATTTGAATTCTTTATGTGTTTTTTGGATAACTAAATTTTTGGTCTAGTTTTGTTGGCTCTAGTCTGGTTCAAATTTTTGGGTTTGGTTTTGATAGCATGGAATCAGAAGGCCCATTATTGTACCTCTTCATGAGTAATTTTTTTGCCTTATAAATATAATCAAGGATACCTTATCTTCATGGAGAAACAACTATGGTGAATTAAGATCAAAAGTGTAATCGGTTTCCCATTCAGAAATATGAAACATAATTTTGGGCTTGCTTTTATGTTCCTTCTCCGATAAATAAAATACTTTATATTCACAAAATTTTACATCAATAAATTTTGATATGTCCGGTTATACCACCTATACTTTCCTCAATTTCGAGCCCATATGAAAATTCTTGGCCCTGATTTTTGATTCCATAAAATATAAGTTCTTTTACAAAATCAAAATTTATTTAGATACCATTCAAAAAAATATTGTCAAATATTCTGACTGTCCCATTTAAACTATAACATTTTTTACTATTTCTACAATTATATCTTCCTCAAATATTTAATATCATTAATATCCGTATCTATGAACTTGAGTGTTGGTGTTTCTTGCCCTAGGTCCTTTACTTACCACTTTTGTAATGTCATCATTCAAATCACTTATACTCTGTTGTATTGTTCCTTGTGTTATGATTTTGTTTAATGAAAATATCTCCCTAGTAGGCATGAGTAACCAAATTCAAGTGCTTACTGAACTCTTGTGTTAACATTCTTAATTTTTAGTTTCAAATTCTAGTGTGCTTGGTTTACTGGTTGACTACGGGCATTCACCAAGTGTTTATTGATTATCATAGTTTAGTTTAGAGTGAACATTGGACTTTGCCTTGAAAGAAAGCCCCATAAATCTACCATCATAATGGATAATTTTAGAGCTCGTGATTTTCTACAAAGGAATACATTATTTTCATTCATCAAGAAAATATATATGAGAACGAACCAAGTCGTTATGATTTTCAACATTTTCACCTATATTTCCTATCTATCGTTTTCTTATTCAATGGGAAAGTTGGTTTTTTGGTAATTTCAAATTAAAGTTCTACTCTGGTGGTGTTCGTCTCGTATATTGGTCTCCTTCTAAAATCTTGTTTGGTATTTGAAAAATAACCATTGGTGCATATTTTAGTGGTGTCATTTTTAAATATATGCAAGTTATATATTGATTTAAGAGATGTGATGCTCAATATCTACATGATACTTTTTCTTGACATGCCATTCATATATTTGAAATTTGTAACAAGTATGAATTTTACTAATTAATTATTATATTGATAATTACAAAATTGAGGAGATTACGTGTCAAAATTACATATTGTTTATACTACACAGGATCCTTGAAACATTTTGAATTTAAAATATATTAAATAAATGTTCTATAATATGATTATAGGAAACACATTTCCTTATGTCTTTTGGAACAAAGGTTGGACTCTTTTAGATTTTCTTCAAAATCATAGAAAATAAGTGTCTTCAATGTGACACCTTCATGTGTACTCATCTATAGAATAATATTAGTGATTGTTTTTTTCATATTGAGCACTATTTATTTTGAATGTAGATTGGTGTTTATTGATTACATCTATGTTTATTTGGAAACATCGTTTGTTTCCTCAAATTTTCCTTTCCTATAATTATTTTATAGGGGTGTTTATTTTGAGTTTTTTTTTTTGTTAAGTGGCCTCAGTTGGTCAGAGATTTGATCAAGCTTAACCTGTGGCTTGAGAAACCACGACATAGGGGCATTACAATATTCTGAGATTTTGATTTCCTAAAATTATCATATTTTAGTTATAATCTAATTTTAATTATATTATTTTGATTTCTATCAGGTGTTTCTTAAATATAATCAGCTAACATTAAGTCATGGAGAACTATTTATAAAAACACTAAGAAAATCAACATATGTATGGAGACTCATTCGAGAGCTATGAATTTAAGATTTGTTTTGACTGGGGGTTGTGATTTGATTAATTCATATTAGGGAAAATAACACTTGAAAAACTTATGCATTTGATACTCATCCTAGGCTTCCAACTTTTAAAGTATCCCCAAGATTTTGGTTGTTGTTTGCATTGTAAATGTCATGTTGGGAGGGAACAAGGTTCACATCCAAGCTTGTGTAACACAAAAAATTCAAATAGGCTCATAATTCGTTACTAATTAAGACATTCATGTAAAATGATACCTATCATTTAGTCCTAAAATTTTCATTTTTTCTCAACTATTTCATTTTTTATTATTTTAAATAAAGAATACCACACAAACTCTTTTCTAGACCGCTTGAATATTAAATATTCCTTCGAATTTGACATATGCAAGAGAGAATGCTTGTATTTTTTATTCAGGACAAGTCAAATGATCAAACAAATTTATCATTCGCACATGGATTATTAGGGCATGCACTTTTATGAAGAGAAATAAAAAAGGCCACCCATTTCCATGGTCAGCCCACAATTCCAAATATTGTGCTTCTTAATAGGAAACTCACAGTGCTTCCACCAGGAGCTCGAGGACAGTTCAAGTTTTATCTCTTCTAAGGTTGGGTGATTTTATGTGTTGTGTAATGAGACCCAAAGTTACTTACATTGCTCTAGCAACATAATACCATGGGTGGAGAATAATTGAACTAGGATCCCACCAGTGGAATCAGTGCGACAAGGAATCATCCAAGGCCACTAATGTGACAAGGAATCAGCCAAGGCCACTTATGTGAGTGCAAGAAATTTTCAAACCACGAGATTTTGGATTTTGAGATCTGATATGATGAAGAAACCATGTTTATTTGCGGCTCCATGGACAGGGTGGAACAAGGGTCTGATCATCTGGGGGTACATAGAGGTACCAAAAGTAGTGGTAGAATCCCAATTTATGATAGGTCAGTGCATAATTTAGGGCCTATAGCTAAGGTAAATACCAGGTATTGGAGTCAAAAAAAGGCTTCAGAAATAATGAGGGTGTGCTCATCATGGGTTGTGATTATTTTAAATACATTCTCTCGAAGGAAAGAAATTATTTGCTTGGATGACAGGTTCTTACCATTACCGATAATAATCGGTCTTCCCAAGTCCTATAAATACCTATATTTTATTTTCCAGCATGAAAAATAAACATAGTTGGAAGATGTTGAGCTTCTATTCGGGGATTCTGCAATTAATGGATAAAAAATTAACAACATGTGGTGTTATCACATGAGAGAGCATTAAATAATATGTAAGTGAAAATTTCCTTAAAAAGTGTCTTCCTTAGAAAATTGTTTAACCCCATTTCCTATGTGGAAATATTTTTTTAAACCTTAAATAAATAATTCAAGGCATTGATTCTTACAACTCTTTGGGATGCAGAGATGTATTGGATGTGTCTTTCTTGTGAGGTGGAGTTCGAGGGAACCCCTAAAAAATAATATGATGCAAAGAGTAGAAATAACCCCTGGAAAAGTTGATATCAAATATATTAAGTTTGAGGATGTGGATTGAGCTTGTAAGTCCTATTTGTTTAGTCTAAAATCCTTTCTTAGACAATTTCTTAATCATTCTGCCCATTTAGGAATCCTTTATTTCTTAAATAAAAAATTTAGGACACTGATTTTTACAAATCTTTGGGCTCCAAACATGTAGTGGAAATGTATTCTTTGGGATGTGGAGTTCCAGTGAACCCTTGACAAATAGCATGATATATAGAGTAGAAAGAAGCCATGGAATAGTTGGTATTAAAGATCATGGGTTGGTTACGCCTCAACACCCTGGTTGGGATTTCTAAATCTGGCAACCTCTACTCCACCAGAATAGATATTGGAGATGGAGCTTGTAAGTCTTATTTATTCTCTCATTGTATTAATTCTTAGGTGTAAGCAGAGTGTTTGTATGAATTTAATTTATTAGGTTCGGAAAAAATAGTACTTTTATGGGATTTATGAAAGACTAAATTTTGAGCACACCCTTTGTTGAATTAATATATGTTAAATTGCTTCAACTAGAAAAAAATTTCCAAGAGGGGAATATCATTTTTGAATTTGAATAGTAATGCTTTGGCTTTATTCTTTGATCAAAAAGGAATTTTATCTATTTACATTAGATAGGGACCTAAAACAAGGTTTCATTATAATTCCTTAGGAGCAACTTAGCCTCTCAAAATTCTACCCTGATATATTTATGTGTATGGGAAAATACCACATTTTATGATTTGCTTGTCAAAGGTTAGAGCTCAAAAATTGACTCCATGCTTACTAGTCACCCATGTGTTCACCTTAGATTTGGATTCCTGCACCATCTCTATATGCAATTTTGACCATGATCTTCTAGCCACGTACAGTTTCACTCATAGTGATCCTTCTAGTGACTCGGGGAACTCTCTAATTCACTATCCCTAAAAGGATCCTAGACTTTTGAGAATGACATATTATGAAAATTTATAAGATCTGAAGTTCGAATACTAACAAGATAGGGATATTCAACCTTTGGAATAATTGGACTTATAAAACTTCTACCCTTAAAATTGGATTTCACCATATATATAATAATCTTAGAAGATAAATAGACTTTGTAGTAAATCATTATCCTGCTACACATAAGACACCCCTTGTGGAGGTAAAAATTTATTAACCTTAATATTAAGATGATGTTGTATAATTTACTCGAGGCCAATGGTAACTTCACTTCGTAATCATTATTATTGCATTACTAGGTTTAACTTAAAGCAAACCTAGTCAACACTCAATTATTTTATACTGAGACAATTAATGTTGACCTAGTCATCATAGTGGGTCCATATCCTCTCATGAGGAAAGGGTATTTGAGTTATTTATAAACTCACTTGTCATTTTTAATATCATTTCAATGATACAAGTTCCCTATTCCTTAGGATATGGGCACATATCATGTGTTGGGATCTATTTTGATGGTCAATCTGTCTCCTCTTATGGGTATGAATTTGTTTCTCTCTTTCTCAGTTTGTGATTTTTTATCCTTTAGCTTGCACACTAGTTGTGGTTCATCTTCTAATTGTACATATGTAGGGCTTGTGGATCAAAGTTTTTCTACTAGTTTTTTTTTATCCTATCCTTTTTTTCTATGGATCTCTAACATTGTATTAGAGAAGTTGTGAACTTCCTTCATTTTACTTAGTGCATATGATTTGAATATTGTTGGATACAGGAATTAAACTAAGGGTTATGGATCTACTATTTTTATATTTATTTCTTTGTGTAGGGTTTCTGTTTAGTCAATTTAATGTCTTAAAATTATATGATAAATTATTGACCGGAGTTAGTAATCTTGTGAAGTGCATGTGCACTATATATGCTAGAAGCCTTTCTTTCTTAATTCGTTGTGTTGATTTTATATGTTGTTTTTAGGATTTTGTGTTTTTCTTTAATGTTTAAATGAAATGGAGAAACTAAGAATTGAGCTATGAAATGAAATCCAAGCTTAACTAACAAAGCTGATGATGAGAGTTATACTTTTGGATTGTAAATATGAACAAATGATTTCAGGAGAACTAGAAATGAAAAGAAACTTCAAACTTTTTGTATGTTTTAGAGATTTTATATACATGAAATTTAAATGCATGAAAGTAAATACACCTATAGAAGAATTTTAGTGTTTGAAAAATAAACTTAATGAAGAAAAGGAAATGTATATTTAAGAAATAAAATTGATCAATGAGAAATCTATATTGCATAAAAATAAATCAATCTAAATGATCAATATTAACTATGTTAGACTATTCTATGCCGGCAATTATGATGAAATTATCTAAAAAATATATCTAAACTAATTCTAAATCTATTTGATTAAAGAACGAAAATATCTACCTAAATCATTTTTAAATCTAAACAAAGCATCCATCCAAACTATGTCTAAGTCTATCAAAATATATATATCAAAACCTTATTGTATATACCAAATGAAAACATCTATCTAAATTATTTCCATGAAAACAGAGTATTGACTTAACTCTAATTCTATTCACTAATTAAAAAAAACATTTATTCTAAGTTCTATGAAATAGAAATATTAAACCTAACAATAGTAAATCTAAATGACTATGCTAAGTAAATCGAAGGGCTGATTGAAATGAGAAAAGAAAACAGAGTATTCTACCTACTGTGCAAAGCTAGAATTCCCATCTTATCTGAAATATGTAATTATTGTGTGAATGAATGTGAGAAAGGTTTCATTCCATGAGATTCAAATGTTAACAAAATTATGACATCAAGATATTTTAGGAAATAAAAACAATTGGAGCATTAAACTATGCGAAAAACACAACATTTCACTTATAAAAAAGCACAACAATTAACTTATGCAGAAAAGGAAGAATTAAACTAAGAAATAACATAAGTTTAAACTATGAAACCTCTTCTGTGTAGGGGCCCTCTGGGCCATAATGGCTTGAAATTCACTTGTGACTAATTACGCATATATGGACTTGAACACGCCTTCTCCATGAATTAATAAAAACAGAGTTTTATTGTGTGACAGTATTACAATCAAAATTAAGCTTATCTCTAGTTAAAACAACCCACTATTTATAACACAGTCAAGTTCAATTGTTTGAGATGATCTCACCTAAAAATATTAATGAAACTAGGAGTAGAATTCTAAACATAGATGTAGTCTTTGCAGCTTTCATGATTTTCTACGTGGAGAGAAAATCGTGTAGCTTCCAACTTCTCGTCCGCTGGTCTCGGCCCTCTGCCTGACTGATCCTTTGATCATGATTTTAGGCATTATTCCTCTCGATTTTGGATAGGTAAGTACGAAAAAATCCATGTGTGGATCATTTCCAAACTACCCATGTGCTTTTCTCCTCCACTTCCTCTTTGGAACCTGTCAAACAATTTCAGTAGCTGTAGAAACGAAGATTAGTTACAAAATTGCATGAACTTTGTAGCTAAATACAAAATTTATTCAAATAATGAGAAACATTAAAATACAAAAGAGAGATCACCTAAATGCCTTCTCTGACTGAAAATGTATCAATTAACAATTATTGAGCTTATGAATTATGTCAAAAAGGAAGGAAAAGTAATGAGATTGATGTCAAAAATAGAGACAGTCTTGAGGCTCAACATACCCCCACTAAGAGACCATTGCATTTCCTCATGCAATTTCAAAATTGTGATTCTTCACCTCATTACTGCATATTCTCTCACACTTCTTCTAGGACATCTAACTTCGTCTTATTTCCTTTCTTTGAAGTCACTGCTACTCTTGTTTTATTCATTCGAATTTTTTACTTCAAATTTATGATTTGTCTGTTCAGGTATCAGTTCTTATTTTTCAATTTCTTGTTATTTTTAAACCATAACCACAAATGTAGAAGAGTATTTTCATTGATGGTTTTCTCAAATTGGTTTTGAATCTTTAGAGCTTCATTTTCTTGCTTTATATGCCTATTTAGCGTCTCTAGCTCAAAAATTTCTTGCTTTAAAGTATTTGCTAGAGGTTCTTATGGACTAGAAGGTTGTTCATCAATTTTTGATGTCTTTTATGCATTTCTTCTTTCCAAAGACTCAATGTAACCATAAATCTCTTGTTGAACGAGATCGATATCTAGAGTTCTTCTACTTAGATCCTGTGTGGGAGAAGAAATAATATGTGATGGCACCTCAATATTTTCTTCCAAATCAACTAGTTCTATAGCTTCTGCGAGTATATTTTTGGCTGTTTTGAAAAGTTTGGAGCTTCTTCTTATTGGCTATGGAATGTTCTGAGTTTGTAATTTTTCTGTATATATAACTTTGCCTTTTTCATTCATGTTGCTTCCTTTATTTTTATCAATTTGTTTCTTAACATTTCCAAACAACTGTGCAATGGGACTTTCATCTTATGATTTTGTTTGAGGTGGTTTTTCATCCACAACAAGGTTCTCATCTTTTCTCTTTCTGCCTCTTTTTCCTTTGTTGTCGCTTGGTTTCTTTTCTTGTTTTTCTTGAAAGTGATTTCAGGTTAAGAAATCTTCCCAAGTATCTCCTATGCTCTTTAAATGAAATTAAATAAGGATTTGTATCATTGCATGATGATGGATTGTGTTATCTATGAACTGAATCCTATTTTGAACCATCCCCATCATCTTCCCTAGACTATTCATTAAAAAATATGGAAGGTTTATCTCTTTATCTTCTGGAAATTTCATCAGTAACCTAGCATGATAGAAGAACATACAACCAAACCTTCCTTCACTTGTAATAAATTTCTGAATTATCAAAATCACGTGTCTCCATTTACCCTTAAGTTTTTTGCTAGGAATTCCCTTCTTAAAAAATTTTGTGTCCATGCTTGGTTTTTCAAGAAGGCTTTCCGTTCTTCTCCACTGATTCCTTTGTTTTTGAACCATCTTTCACATGTCTTTGGAAGTCTAGTAGCTTCTGCGACTAAGGATTTTGTGACTACAAATTTGATGGCACAAATTTCAACCTTTACTCCGTTGAACGCTCTAACAAAATATTTCATAACTTCCTTGTGAAACCCATAAAATTTCTCTATGAAATTAAGCCATTGTGCCTTCTACAGTATCTCCTTTAATTGTGGATATCCCTCCATCAATTTATTTCCTACGGGCTCTATTCTTACAATCAAACCCTTATCTTTGTTGAGATTTTTACCTTCAATACTATCTCTTCCTGACTGGGTGAATTGATGGTTTCAATCTAAGCTTGAAAAAATGGAGGAGTAATGTCATGAAACGGCAGAGACGTGCAGGTAAACAAGTGAACAAGTAAGGTTTTAGGAACGTGAGTGAGGTTTTGACATGGGACATGACTGTTAAATTATTAATGGATGAGATCATATTTGATCATGGAGGAGATTATGATGTGGGTTTGGTGGAAAATCATGACATTTAGATTTTTATTTGGCATAATCAGTTTTAATGATGACATTTTGAGCTGTTAGTATACTCTCATCTAATTTATATATGTCAATTTTTTTAACCTTATTATTTAAACAAATTTTGAATCATTCCTTGGATACAGCTAACAATTATTATTTATTCTTTGTCTTGATTTCTCAGGTGTTCTTGAGTACATTCTTCAGTATGATCTTCAATCTTGTCTTTAGATGATTTTTCCAAAAAGTCTTGTTTATCTTTGCTACAGAGGTGTATAAGAGTTGAGAAATGTCATGATAGCTGCAGAAATGCAACAATTCTATAGCTAACCCTTTATTTTCTAAAAAAGAAAGGGAAATGAAAAGAATTTGGGATTTTTAGAATTGGAATGAAGAAAATATAAGATGTCAGAAATAAATTTTGATTTTCACCTTGTATTTTTTGTATAAGGATGCCAATCAATGATTGGCTTTGATACTTATACAATTTTTTTTCTTTTTTTCTTTTTGAATAATATATATATATATATATATATATTATTTTTTAGATATGAAAAAAAAAAAAAAGACTAAGTTAGGGAAGAAGAAAGATTATTCTTCACCAACTTCATATCAGCGTTATCTTGAAAGTTTTTTACAAACTCCTCTTTTGTTAGTGGCTTATGATAGACCTTTAGTCAATGTCCATTTACAAGAAGAGGAACCTTTTCTTCATCGATGATCCTTATCCTGACTACTCCATTATCAAAGACTCTTTCGATCTCATAAGGTCCAATCCAATGTGTTTGAAATTTCTCTTGGAATTCTTTGAACTTTGAGTCAAATAGAAGTGCCCAATCTATTGCCTAAAATTTTCTTTCTTTTATGTATTTATCATGCCATATGGAACTCTGTTGTTGAATTAGGCTGTTCTTTTGAATTGCATCTTTCCTTATCTCTTCAAGCTCATTGAGTTGTTCCATTCTATGATTTTTAGCTTCTGACAAGTCAAGTCCCAATTTGACCATTGTTTTGAAGGTTCTGATTTGGAACTCTATTGGAAACAAGACTTGCTTCCCATAAACAATTTCATAGGGAGTATGTGGTGTTGTATTCCTCCATGTAGTTCGGTAGGCCCCTAAAAATTTAGGAAGTATTTATTCCCAATCCTTTCTATGTAAATGTGCAATCGTTGTGAGGATTCCTTCAATCACTTTATTAGTGGACTCCACTTGTCCATTTTCATGTGGATGGTATGGAGTAGTCTTTTTGTGCTTGATTTTATATCCTTCCACGATCTTTTGCACCATTCTAGATGTAAATTGAGTTCCCTAATCTGTAAAAAATTCCCTTGGGACACCAAAATGAGTAAAAATATCCTAAAAAGGAAATGAAACTACAACATTTTCATTATAAAAATAAATTTCCTTAGCTTCTACCCATTTGGTGACATAATCAGTGCATACAAGAATATACCTCTTTTGTCTTGATGGTGGATTTATTGGTACAACAAAATCCAAAGCCCATTTTTCAAAGGGTTCGATGAGTACCTATGATTGTAAGGGAATTTCATCTGTAGGGACAGGCTTCCCCATTCTCTCACAACTGTCACATATTTTAACATACTCCTTGGCATCCTTGAAAAGGGAAGGCCAATAATACCCTAAAAGAAGGATTTTATAAGCAGTCCTTTTATCAGAAAAATGTCCTCCACATAGCTCATCGTGGTATGCCTTCAGTATTTCAGGTATTTTATCTTCTCTAAAACACCTTCTAATGATGAGATTTTGACCTTTCTTGTATAATTCATCATTTACCCATGAATATAATGCACTTATTTGAATTATCCTTCTCTTTTTTCTAGGAAACAAATATGATGGGACTCTTCCTATGGCTAAGTAACTGGAAATGTCTGCAAACCATGGAGATTTAGTAGATATTGCAAAAATATATTCATCAGGAAAACTATCCTCTATTGGTGTATCATTATTATCATTTTGAATTCTAGACAAAAAGTCAGGAACTATGTTTTGTTTTCCATGTGGGTCTAAAATTGTGATATTGAATTATTGCAAGAGTAACAACCATCTTGTGATTCTACCATTAGTGATAGACCTATTCATTAGATATATATTTGAAGAATGATCTATGTGAATGAAAGTTTCATAGCTAATGATGTAATGTCTAAACTTGTTAATAGCATGGACAACATCTAGAAACTTTTTTTCAATAACAATATAATTTAACTCAGCAGGAGTCAAATTCTTACTTGTATAGTAGATAGCATAAGGGGTCAAGTCTTTTTTCCCTAGTACAACTCCCAGATCTATATCCGAAGCATCAGTTGAGACATGAAAAAGTATTTTCCAGTTTGGTCCTCTCAAAATGGGTGCTTCAAATATCTTTGCTTTCAAAGTTTCAAATGCCATTTGGCATTCAGGATTCCAGCTAAATTCACAATCCTTAGTGAGCAATTTGAAGAATGGAGATGCAATTTTTGTGAGGTTTTCTATAAATCTCCTATAGTATCCTGTAAAACCAAGAAAAATCCTGACATATTTTGGAAATTTGGGATTTCTAATTTGGAAATAACTTCAAATTTAGATGAGTCCACCTTAATTCCATCCCCTGTGTTAGTATGAAATCTTAACGCAAGTGTACGAAAATAGATCACTTTAGCTGCACGTGACAAACAACTGTAACAAAAAAAATGGATGTCAAACTTCTTAGATCTATAATAGACGGTCAAAAAAAATGAAAAATAAACCCATATCTATGAAAATATAGCAGCTAGACAAAAAAATGAAATAAGAGTTTATCCAAAATATCCAATGGACAAGACAAGCATTATAAATACTTTTTTTTATTATGTAACACTAGGAAAGATAACTGCTACAATTCCTCTCCACGCGATGGGTTCTTGGTTGTCCTCAACTAATTCAAATACAGAGTTTCTCTCTCAATGGTTGTAGAATAGCCGAGATGTGTAGAGCTCAAAGGGAGCTTAATAAGCGAAAGGAAATAAAAGTGGATCAAAGATAGAGAATGATAAGAGAATCAAAGTATGTTCAAGATAAAAGGATCAAAGGTAAGGAATGAATGTGAAAACCTCCTATTTATAACAAAATATTGATTTATCTTTGATAATGGCGCATAGTAAAATATTATTAACCAAAATCTAGATCTAACCACTTGGAATATTTTATTATATTTTGTTGGAGGAAAAATGAATTTAAATTGGTTAAATTGTTAGGTCCCTAAATTAATAGTATAGTCCCTTATTATTGTTAGTGTAACCCCCTTATTGTTATTATTGTACCCTTGTAACCCCTATATTGTTATTATTGTGCCCTTAAATTATTATTGTTAAGTCAGCTAGGATTATATTGTGGCCCCACTAGGATTACATTGTGGCCCCGTGGACTCCTATATATAGAAAGGAGGTTTTGTAATTTGAATCATCCAAGAATTGTTCATTCATGTAATGTATTGGAGGTTTCCCCGTCGAAGTGGCTTATTTCTAAGGTGTTGATATCTCTTTTCTTCTATTTTTGGAGCTAGTTTCACAACATTTGGTATTAGAGCTTTGAGATTCTAGGGTTTCGCTGCTCCAAACAGGTCAGCGTGGCATTTTCACTATAAATTTTTTTCTACGAAGGTTCAGAATATGAAATTTTTAGAGTGAAAAGCCAAAATCGTGACGACATCGTCAAAAAATTTCAGAGCTTGGTTCGCAATATTTTCGGAGATATGATCTGTGCAAGTTAGGTCATTTTGCAGGCTCCTGAATTTAACCTAAACAGGTAATCGTGGTATTTTCATAATAATGTTTTTTCTACGAAGTTTCAGAAGCTAAAATTTTTAGAGTGCGAAGCCACAATCCTGAGGAACATCTTCAAGAAATTTTAGATATTGGTTCACAATATTTTTGGAGATATGATATATGAAAGTTAGGGCTTTTTGAGGCTTCTGAATTTCATCTCAAAGGGGTGATCGTGGGAAAATCTTCATAGCTCTCTCTCTGAGCATCGGTTTGGAATTCTGTAAAAAGTGGCTGCAATTGCAAGGATTTTTGTTTTTGGTTTATTGATTTCAGAGCCAAAGGAGGAAACAGTGACACATGGCAAGTCGTACAAGTTCACTCTACTGAACCAGTCCAAAATTGGGTCATTGTGGGAGATTGGACATAACTTTTCCTTGAAGAATCCAAATTAGATCATAACTATGGCATTTGAAAGAAGCTTTAGATAGCTACTACAGGGTTGAATTTCAGATATTAATGATCCGCAATTATATAGATAATTCAATTTCAATATCGAGCTCCTCAAAAGCAAGTAAAAGGTGTGTATTTTTTTCCGAATTGCATAAGTCTTGTTTGAAGAATCAAGTTGAATTGATTCTAAGGGCATATTGTAGAATAGATAATAGTATTGGATTCTAAAATGGCCCCTAGAAAGAATTAAACAGCCATTAAGCCTTCAGAAATCCCTACTATGACTCATGAAGATGAAGAATGGCAACATGACATATCAAAATTACAAGAGCAAGTGCAACAAATTTCGCTCTCGCAAAGAGCAACAAAAAAAGACATGGAAGTTTTCAAGAAAGGCATGGAAACTAAGATGGATGGCTTGAAGAAAGGCGTGGAATCTAAGATGGATGGTTTGAAGAATGGCATGGAATCTAAGATAGATGGCATGAAGGCTGGCATGGAATTTAAAATGGAAAACATGAAGAATGATCTAAAATAAGTCATGAAGGTTTCGCAAAATTGATAGAAGAAATGTTTCCTAATGGTGAAAATATATTAGAGGAAACTCATGATAAGAAAAAAATAAATTTTAATCATGATTTCATAAAATCTAATGTTGGCGGGAAGAACCACCATATTCCAAAAATGGATATGAGGAAGTTTGATGGAAAGGATCCTGTAACATGGATACTATAGATGGAGCAATATTTTGATCTCCATAATGTGAAAAACACACAAAAGGTATGCATTGCAACGTTACATTTAGAACAAAATACATTTGTATGGTATTGGTGGCTTTTCTCCCGTAAAAAAATTGTCACTTGGTCAATTTTTATGGAGGAAATGATAGCACAATATGAGGATACAAAGAGAAACACCTTCTTTAGCCAATTGATACATCTAAAAAAAAGGGTTTAATGGGGAGCACATTGAGGACTTCCAAAAATTGAATATAAGGGTAACTGATATTCCGGAGGAAGACATGATTGATCTCTTCATAGGTACTTTAAAGGATAACATCCAAGATGAATTTCGTGTTTTGGAACCTGATTCATTGGAGAAGGCATTCAGGTTGGAAAGAAAAATTGAATGTAAAATTATGGCGACAAGGAATCCTGCCACTCACTTCTATAAAGAGGGAAGTGTTGCTAATCCTAGATTTCCACAACCTACAAGGTTGACACCACAACAATTGGAAGAAAAAAGAGTAGAATGGATTTGCTACAACTGTGATAGAAAATACACTAAAGGTCATAAGTGTGTTGAGAAGAAACTTATTTTACATAGATTTTGAAGAGGAAGAAGAAAATGAACAAGAAGAGGATATACACCAGGAACCAACCCAAGAAGAGGAAGAAATGAGTCCAACCATATCATGTAATGCATTGGCAGGAATTACCACTCCTCAAACTCTCAAGATAGAAGGACATACCAAGAAGAAAAAGGTAATAGTGTTGATTGATTCAAGTAGTACCCATAATTTTATTCATTGTAAGGTAGCCAAGGAATTGAATTGTTTCCTATACCCAGCACCAAAATGTCAAGTGATGGTTGCAAATGGAGGAACCATAAATTGCTCTAGAAAATTCCATAATATCAAGCTAACCATGGGGGAATATGTATTGAATAGTTCAATGCTTTCCATTCCTATGGGAGGTGCTAATGTTGTACTAGGAGTACAATGGTTACAATCTTTGGGGATGGCAACTTTTAATTTTCAAGAACTTTTCTTGAAATTTTTTTCAGAAGGAAAGGAAGTCGAATTACAGGGTATTGCAGGGAAGCCGGGAAAGATAATAAGCTCTAATTTCATGACAAAGCTTCTAAAGAAATAACATTGAGGCATAATTGCACAATTATGCTCACTAGAAGTTCCAACATCAAAATCATCTATTTCTGCAGATCTCCAAAAAATCTTGGACAATCATTCCAAGGTTTTTGAAACTTCAAAAGGACTCCCACCTATTCGTGATCATGATCATCCTATTCATTTGATTCCAGGAAGTGTTCCTCCAAACATCAGGCCTTATAGATATCCTTACGTCCAAAAGAGAAAAATTGAATGTATGATTGCAGAAATGTTAGAGGCGGGTATAATTCAATGTAGTCAAAGTTATTTCTCTGCTCCTGTAGTATTGGTACACAAGAAGGATGGATCATGGCGCATGTGTCTGGATTATAGGGAGCTCAATAAGCTCACCATTAAAGATAAATTTCCCATTCCTGTGATTGATGAATTATTGGATGAATTACATGGAGAAATTTATTTTACCAAATTGGATCTTCATTCAGGGTATCATCAAATTAGAATGAAGACTGAAGATATTCCGAAAACAACATTTCGAACTCATGAGGGTCATTATGAATTTTTGGTCATGCCTTTTGGCCTTACCAATGCACCTTCTACATTTCAAGGGCTGATGAATTCCATTTTCAAACCCTTCCTTAGAAAATTTTTGCTAGTATTTTTTGATGATATACTAATCTACAGTAGGTCTTGGAAGGATCATGTTGAACATGTTGACAAGGTGCTCAAAATATTGCAGGAGAAACAATTATATGCAAAAACATCCAAATGTTTCTTTGGAGTACAAGAGGTGGAATATCTGGGTCATATTGTATCTCACGAGGGTGTTAAGGTAGACGCTAACAAAATTAAATCCATTAAGGAATGGAAATTCCCCACAACCATAAATCAGTTGCGAGGATTTCTTGGGTTAACAAGGTATTATCGAATGTTTGTTAACAATTATGGGAGAATAGCGGCACCTATAACAGCATTATTGAAGAAAGATGCATTTTCATGGACTCCTGAAGCAACTAAGTCCTTTGAACATCTTAAAGAGGCAATGTGCCTAGCACCAGTCTTAGCTATGTCAGACTTCACAAAAAACTTTATTGTGGAATGTGATGCCTCATGAAATGGAATTGGTGTTATTTTAATGCAAGAAGGAAGACCCATTTCTTTTTAAAGTCGTCCAATCAAAGGAAAGTATTTACATAAACCTATTTATGAGAAGGAAATGTTAGCAATACTGCATGCATTAAATAAATGGGGAACTTACCTAATGGCAAGAAAATTCAAGGTAAAAAATGATCATGATAGTCTTAAACACTTTTTGGAACAAAGACTATCTTCAGAAGAGCAGCAAAAATGGCTCACAAAGATGTTGGGTTATGACTTTGAAATAATATACAAAAAATGGAAGCTAAATGTTGTTGCAGATGCACTCTCAAGAAATAATGAAGAGGTGGAAGCATTGCTTTGTGCCATTTCTATTATCCAACCTAATTGGATAACCGAAGCAAGAGATGAATGGAAGAAGGACAAAGAAGTTTGGACACTCATTCAAAAGTTGTAGCAAGATCCTAGTACATCTGATACATTTAGTTGGAAAAATGATTCCTTATGGTACAAAGATCGCTTATATCTTTGTAATAACTCCCAACTAAAACAAAATATTTTTTTGGAATTGCACACTTCTCCTTTAGGAGGACACTCAGGATTTTTAAAAACTTACCACAGGGTGAAGAAATAATTTTTTTGGGATGGCCTTAAATCTGATATTCAAAAGTTTGTGGCAGAATGTTTGGTTTTCTAACAGAATAAAGTTGAGACAATTAAGACCCCGGGTCTTCTACAACCTTTATCCATTCCAAGTCAACGTTGGGGGGAGATTTCAATGGATTTTATCACTGGTTTACCTAAGTCCGAAGGAAAGAGTGTCATCATGGTGGTAGTTGATAGACTTACCAAGTATGCACACTTTTAAGCATTATCTCATCCATTTAAAGCAAGTACAATTGCTACTACATTTATGGACACAATTCAAAAGCTACATGGAAACCCAAGGGTTATTGTGAGTGACAGAGATCCCATTTTTACTGGAAATTTTTGGACAGAGTTATTTTCTTGTTTGGGTACTCAATTAGCTCATAGCTCATCTTATCATCCTCAATCCGATGGTCAAAATGAGATAGTAAATAAATTTTTGGAAGGATATCTTCATTGTTTTGTATCTGATAAATAAGCACAATGGGTCAAGTGGTTACGTCTAGCTGAATGGTGGTATAACATTTCCTTCCATACTGCAGCAAAAATGACCCCATTTATGGCACTTTATGGATATCATCCACCATCCATCACATCATATTTAAGAGAAAATTCGAAGGTTCAAGCAGTGGAAGATCACATTGAGCATCAACAAGAAGTTCACCAACTCTTAAAGGAGAACCTGAATTTGGCACAAAATCGAATGAAACAATAGGCAGATCAACATCGCAACGAGAGAAGTTTTGATGTAGGAGACTGGGTATTTTTACAGCTACAACCATACAAAAAAATGTCCCTCAAGCAAGCTAATAAGGACAATAAATTATCGCCAAAGTACTATGGTCCTTACAAGGTGTTACAAAATATTGGTACTATGGCATACAAATTGGAGCTTCCTGCTTCTTCACAAGTGCATCCAATTTTCCATGTTTCATGCTTAAAGAAGGTTATAGGTGAAAATCTTCCAATTCAAACAATATTGCCAGAACATGATGAAGAAGGAAAATCATATTGGAACCTAAAGCGGTCACAGAAAAAATAACTCAACAGCTACGGAACCGATCAATTTTAGAGTATCTCATCAAGTGGAAGAACTTAACCACTGAAGATTCTACATGGGAGGATGAGAATTTTATACAAAAGCACCCAGAGCTACTCAAGATTTGAGGACAACACTTTTTTGAAGGAGAGGGGCATGTTAGGTCCCTATATTACTAGTATAGTCCCTTATTTTTGTTAGTGTAACCCCCTTACTGTTATTATTGTACTCTTGTAATCCCCATATTGTTATTATGGTGCCCTTAAATTATTATTGTTAGGTCGGTTAGGATTACATTGTGGCCCCATGGACTCCTATATATAGAAAGGAGGTTTTTTAATCTGAATCATCCAAGAATTGTTCATTCATGTAATGTATTGGAGGTTTTCCCCTCGAAGTGGCTTATTTCTAAGGCGTTGATATCTCTTTTCTTCTATTTTTGGAGTTGGTTTCACTACATAAATCCATTTATTTAGAAACAAAAATAAAATAAAATATTCATTTATTATTTGAAGGATGGGATAAAGGAATAATTAAACAAATATGATTAATTTTATTACTCCTATATGACTTAGTCAAATTTAAAAAGGAATATAAATTAAATAATGATTTAATTAATTAGTCCGAGAGAATAAAAACATAAATAATGAGTTATATAATTATTTCTCATTAATTGGGTTAAATATGACCAGGAATATTATTAAACATAGGTTTAATTAATTATTCCTAGATGAAAATCAAATAAATAAGGATTTACTTAATTATTCCTCATGGGGTTTTCTATTTGGACCATAAATAACTTAATAAACAATGGTTTATTAAATTATTTCTTAGTGAAAGCAATTTTACTATGGTAAAATTGGTCTTACATGGTGTCTTTCGATCCATATAATTATACATGGTTAAATGACCAAAAATTGGTGTAACAGATTGCCCCCCAACGTATGAGCATTAGCAGCTAATCGTATGATCGAAGTACGTTGTAAGAACACAATCACTAGACACCTAAGGGGAGTCATAGAGAGAGAGATACGTAGGATAAGTGAAGAAAGAGAGGATAATAACCCTGAGGGGGCGAGACTGACAACCATAAGTCTCCTTTAATGGTTCAGTAGATGTATACAATGAGGCGAGGGAGGCATACCTATGCCCGTCGGGATAACAAAGTACAAAGAATAATGGTTTTCCCAGTAAAATGAAACTGAGCTATAAAGTACATGATATGTTGGTGTAAACATGGGCCGAATAAAAATATAATGGATCCCACATACATATTGCACCTGAGACAATAGTCATGACTGAATACAATAATATCCGAATACATGAGATATAATAACAACTAGAGAAGCCCCGATAAATAAGAAAGGGCTCTGAAAATATAAATGGATCATCTAAGTGATACATCCATGCTATAGGCGTTGCAAGAAACTGGGGCTAAACCCATCAAATCTGCAGAGCTACATCGGAGGTTGTAGAAGAGAATGAGGTCATCCGGGAATGTGTGGGGCTACTTGAAGTGCCCCCCCATCATGAGGTCTGAAACATCTCACACACCTCCGGAGTCACTGGATCAATCTGTTGGATCACCGAACTATTGAGTATATGAATCTCGATCATACTGAAGTGGAGCGGATGAGAAACAATCAATTGAAAGGACAATAAGGAGTCCCTTTGCCTGATCTGAGGCAACAAACAATGATGGAAGCTGGAACAAAGATACACCGTGCTCTAGACCTATCTTCTAGAATGAATTTTTTGATCTCAACATAAGGGGGTCTGCCATAGGTGAGACAATGAGGGTCCTCAACTAAGGCATGAGGGAATATAGTAGAGAGAATAATGGACTGATACCAGGGATGATGATGGAATGGGGGAAAACTTAGTAGCTAACGGACGACTTCCCTTGTCGGAGCATAAAAAGCATGGATGACCTACCAGTGATGACTTGACTCCTAAGGGGATGGAGAACAATGGGAATAGAGGCCAAAATGGGCTACACGAGAGAGGTACAAAGCATGAATGGAAAAAATACTATGACGGGAGGCAAAAGGGACTCAAGACATACTGCATGAATGTGATGATGATTCAACTCAAATGCTCTGAAAAAGGGCAACTCGATGATGAAGCTACATAGAATAGGCCCAGTGGGGACCATAAAATCATGAGAAAAAGATGGTTACTCATGACGAAAATCGACACAAGCATCAACAAGTATGAAGGCTAAGTGGTGCCCTAAGTATAAGTGACGCAAGTGCAAAAATTCAATTTTGGAGGTGGCGAAGTGACCCTTCTTGGAAAAAAGGCTTCCAGATGAATTATCCCATCACCAAAAATGAACGAATACCCATTTTATAGCTCAGTGAGAGCTTTCCAACGGTTCTGATGATTCGTCAAACAGAGCTACAGTTTTGTCACAATTGGCGAAAGAAAAATTAGGGTTTCTCTTTTAATAGGGTGACTTCCCTCCAATTTGATTAATTTGCAAGTGTAGTTGTGGTGAATATGCAGAGGAGAAAATGTCCCTAAATCTTTCAACGTTCGTAACGGAAAAATTGACTGTCAAAATTGAGATCCATCAGTTGCAGGTAGGTGGCCTAACCATACTCTTCAATTTCAGTGGTTTATAATTTCAGGTTAGGTGTGCAGAGCCTAGGAATAGCACTCTTCCCCTTATCTCAGTAACCTCATACCTTTTTGGGCCTATTTTGTGACCTTGGTAAAAGGTTTCAGGGTAGAAACTGTGACCTCAGAGGTACAAGACTGAAAAAACTGCGAGTTGCCAAAAGTTGCTTTTTTTGTTGATTTTGGCTGGGAACTGGGCCTTGATGTTTTTTAGATAGTTTTTGCTTCCTATAACTCACAAATTGTTGGTTTTGTGTAGGTATGGTAGAGCTAATGATCAACTAGGGAGAGAGAGATCTTGATATGCTTCATTGTGAGATCCAGGGGGTCAGGTTGTGTGATGTGCACTGGCAAGATATGGGGTGCTCAACTTATTTGAGAACCTTTTGATGAGGGTAGGAGAGCCCTTGTTAGCCAGTATAGTCGGCTATTGGGAACCATACCTAGAGGTATTTATAGTGTAGGGGCACCAAATCAAGCTGACTATGCATGACATTTATTTCCTAACCAGTCTCCCACCATTGGGGATGGTGGGAAACGTACAGCCAATATTTTTGTGAGGGCAGAATATTTCTGAGTTTGTTGACCACCATTGTCAACCAATGTTCATGTCAAGGGAACAGCTATACTGATCGGATACCTACAGAGACTAGAGACTCGAGTTGTCGCCATAGCCATGCTACAGATCTTGGGCAACCGGGACTTCCACCACATCACACGAGGGTAGATGATGCTTGTTGAGAGTGTGTTGAGAGGGAACTACTATGGGTGGTCCCAGATGATTCTGCTATCGTTGAAACAAAAATTATCGCTATGCAAGCGATAAGTCAACCATGACTATGCTTTTGGGACAATGTTGTTCTCATTATTCTTTGAGAATATCCCAGTGCTTCATCCTCATGTACAGCTCTCGGATGGGGGCCCACAGGAGCCCAAGATGTGGCACTAGGGGCGGCTACTAAGGAGAGGAGTAGGCGGGGGAGTCGGGTAGATGTTCTGACCCAATTTTTCTACACATTATGACCAAATGCTACTCTATATAGACAAATATCCATACAGTGGTATGAACTATCAAGGGGACCTGGACTTGCCACTTCCGCCCAATTGAGCATGGGGACTAGATGGTAAGTAAAAATTTGTTATATTTCATGATGCATTTAAATTTTTTTAATGATGTATATGGTACTAATTCGTTACTTTTGGTATGCCGATATATCACTGGTGAGACCGATCAGGTATATAAGACTGCCTGTAGCACTAAGGGCTGCAGGGTCTAGTACAACTAGGGGAGCTAACTAATGAGATTCAAATACACTATTGGAGGATGTCTACCACATATCAAGTCTTGATGACCAAGTTTTGAGAGTGCGGCTAGAAATATCTAGATGACCGCTACATTGACGCATGTGTTGGTCTACCCTCGGAGTGGCTAGGGGTCATGTGGTGCATGGCAATGTTTGGACAGGGTATGAATATTTGCGAGCTCTAGGAGCCAAGCCATTGGCTCAGGACCCTCAAGAGAGTGACTAGATGTAGGGGCATGAGGTGCCCCAATTTTTTATTTTTATAACACGCGATGGGCATGTCGAATGTATTAGATTAGAGGATTCTAAAACATTTATGATTTTGTAGACACACACTCTAGATATGCATCTTTTATATATGACGAGCATGTGCCTCAACTTTTGTTTTAATTTTATTGTCTTGTATTAAATGCATGTGATAAGTTCCAACACAGAATATTGTTTGCAATGTTATATACATGGTGATTTAGGGATCTAGGTACATGTATGAATGTAGTGGTTTAAAATTGATGCATTAAGAGCTTCACTCATAAATATATTCTAAAAAGGACAAGTTTATGCACACAATAAATTCCATTTAATTGTTTGACAAGAATTAGGGAATCTAAACGAACATGAAGATGAAGGATACGATGGTGTAGGGCGTCGACTAACAAACCTATCACTACATCATATTTGTCTTGATTATTGGTGGTAGATCCAATACATATGCCATTGGAAAAGAGTAACGAATATATGTGGGTAAAAATGGCCGAAGTTTTCAAGGCTAGATTCCGTTAGTAGCGACTTGCACTGTCGGAATAGAAGATGTACGGTGTGGATGAAGGATCCATCTGAAAGGCATCACAAGACAATAAAGGCGAAGATGATGGAAAATGCAAGAAGCCTCAATTCATGTTATAAATAAAACACGCATTAAGGATTCTATGGGTAAAATTTCTATGCCCCTTACACTTTGTAAAGATATTGTTGATACATTGTGTAGGGAAGCTGTCATGGGAAAAATCTTTGTTTAGGTCACAAAAGTCCATACAGACACGAATGGTGCCTTTTTTCTTGAAAACAGTATAGGAACAACCATTCTGCTTGAGCTTATCGATTGCATTTTTTAGAGCCTCTCATCGATAAATGTGTCTCAACTTTTGACGGACAGGGTAGCTATCAGGCCATGTGTCGATATGGTGGCTGACAGCGACAGGATCATGTTCGGACCTCTCCAAATACGACATGGCAGAAACATTATGGAACTATTTGAGTAGCTTGGAGTAAGACTTAATTTCTTCTCAGGCATTAGGTGCCCCTAAGGTAATGTTTTCTTCATCGAAAGCATCGGGCATGGGAATGAGATTTATAAACCGATCAACCTCATCGGAGATAAAGTCTTTAGACTCCACATCATACTGGTCAAGGGACTATTGCAGAAGGAAGTACACACAATGGTGCATATCATCCCAAGGAAAGTATGGGGTGGTCATTGCTTCCATGATGTCTTCATCAGAGTGAAATATGGGGGGACTGGAAGAATAAATACCACATGACGAGGCGGGGCTACATGACGCATCCTCATGAGACATATGGTTCACATACACATTGCTACGGGGGGTAGAAGAAGAACTAGTAGATGAAACATCTACCGATGTTAAGCCTAAGGCGATCGCTGAAGGAGGTTCAGTGGAAACAAAAGGAAACTCCCCGGAGGGGTGTTCCACCAAGGATCTCATGGATGATAACATATAGAGAATGGTGGCCGAAGCTTCCGTCATATCGACATCGAGGGGAGGTATGACAATATCCTCTGGTTCTACTGAAGCAGAACACATAAGTAGAGGGGTACAAAATCCACTATGAGTGGCCTCTATTTCACGAACAACTTCAAGGGTGTTGCAAAATTCATCGAGATGAGGAAAAAGGTGAGAAAAGTGGCCATAAAGATCACACAAAGCACAAGGGTGGTTTGTGTGCAACGATTTGAGTCTCTTAGCTGAATCTGGTAATTTAACATGGACCTCTAGGATATCAGTTTCAGGAAATGACTCGCTGACCATAGGTTTGAGATGAGGAAGTTTGGGATAGTTATGGGTGCAATTCCCAATGAAATCACACAAAGCACACGAAGGTGACTTCTTTGGAGGCTTAGGAGGAGCAGGAGTTGTTTGGGAAGCTGTATCCTTAGGTTCCTTCTTTCTGGCTTTGCCCCCCAGACCAAATGCTCTCGCAATGGGAATATATTCCTGTTGAGGTGGCTGACACACTGAAGTAAAGGTAGGAATCGTGGTGACCTATTGGACCAAGATCAAAGGAGTATAAGGTTTGAGTTGACCAGGCGGAGTTTTGGCTAGTTGGTCGATGTACTAGATAGGGATCTTGAGGGTCAAATTGGGAAGGCTCAACGTAGCTGTAACAGGCACCGAAAAGACTCCAAAATGGGGAGAAAGAAATAGTATTTGACCAGATGGGTAATGGCCTAGCGGAATGTCTCACAACTATTTAAGGCTAGGGGGAACCATTCCTAGTTTAAAAGGAGTGGAAGAGACACCAAAATTAGAGGAAGGTACTTGAAAGAAAAGGCCTACAGGCTCCGTTGAGTGACCACCAGTAGGTTGCAAAGGCTTAAGTTGTTGGGTTGTTGTACCAAACTGCTTATGGCTAGTCCGAGACGATTGCATCATGCAAACATTCGACGAGATGGGATCTGCGATAAGAGGGGGGAGACCAGGGAATGCACCAAGTAAGGTGGAATATTTATAGACTCCAAGTGATACACTAGTGAAAGGTGTGACTAATTTTTCATCGGCCATTGAAGATATGATAAAATCGGGATAGAGATGAGACTTCGATTCGTAATATGTCAACTGATCTATGGTAATGATATTTCCATTGTGAGGAAAGAAAATCTTATGGTGAGTCGTAGATGTGACAATAGACATCGCATAGGTATACCTACGACCGAAAAGGATACTGTAATCCAAGGGGGTATCAATGACTTCAATGTCAATGCAAACAGTGTTTCCCGCAAGAGTGATAGGGAAATTGCTGAACATGCCAATGGGCTGAGAAGAGTGATCGTCCCAAGCACACAAAGTGATAGTTGATGGGAATGACTTGGGTGATCCGAGCTACTTCCAAACAGAGGTGGACATCACATAGGTGGATGTGACCATGTCAATGATACAACGCGAAACATGATCGTTCTGAATCTTGACTGGTATTTGGACGGCGACAGGTGGAGGTAAGGGGGGTTTTTCTGAGTTGTCAACATAAAAGATGAACAAATGATCATCTGAAGGATGCATAGCACCCATAGAAGATAATATATATTTATGTTGTGAAAGGAATGACTGGAGGACTTCCAATGTTGACATAGTAGCAGTAGATTGTGCTAAGTCAACTATTATGATGTAAATATGGGCAGCTTTGGTGGAAGTAGCAGTTCAACGTAATGGCCCATTGGGGATCTTGGGAAAAATCTCTGCTCATGACTGAGGGATATGTAAAGGGGAATCAGGTGTCAAACTGGACTCTATGGAAACTTTGGTTTGAGACTAAGCTACTGAGGAAGTGGCAGGCTTTCCATATTGGCGTGATCGAGTTTGAAGGTTGGCATTAGCTTTATTAACCACTTTAGAATTCATCATGAGAATCTGGTAAGCATAGGTACCAGAATGAGAGGTTTGAGGGGTGGCCTAACCTTGAGGGGGTTGGGCAACCATATATCCTTGCTAAGGAAAGGGATTAGTAAATACAGCCGGTTGAATAGTCGCAGTATTTGGAGGAGCCGAAACCAAGGCTTCTTGTCCTCTAGATTCTGCTTGTGCTTCCCACAACTGATTCATTTGGGGTAGAAGGGTAAAATCGTGAGTATAATGGCCATGCACACTACAAAAATAATAAGACTTATTCATATGAAGAGGCATGTCCTACTTGGGCTAAGTTCCATGATGTTAGTTGTTAGTGTTAGGAAGATTAGGATGGCACCCTTAGTTACCTTGCATTGGTTGATTTTGGTTTCCTTTCCTCTTTTTTCTTAGATTTTGGAGGATCATTCGCGTTTTTTTGCACATAAACCTGACTCAGATGGGGAGGTGGTTGCTGTGGCAGAGGTTGAGAAGGCATAGGAGGCTGGGGTGCTAATGTCGGAGGGGCTGGAGCACAGGCTGTTGATAAGGATATAAAGGAGGTTGAGCAACATTGGCGTAAAAATTTGGAGCGATTGCAGGCCCTGGCATCGATTGATGCAATGTGGAAAATATGCTTTGTCTTGGATACATGTTGTCGGGAGGGGGATAAGCACGAGAGGAGATGGCC
Organism: Pinus albicaulis; assembly: GCA_034641835.2. Taxonomy (NCBI): domain Eukaryota; kingdom Viridiplantae; phylum Streptophyta; class Pinopsida; order Pinales; family Pinaceae; genus Pinus; species Pinus albicaulis. The sequence continues at coordinate 575,444,060 of CM076581.1, forward strand.
CCTCCCTAAGGCATGTGGACTTCATAACGGGATAAATACCATAGAATGTGGGTTCATATTGGGGGATATATAATGAGGAAAAAATGACATAATATATTTGGGGATATATAGGGGGTAAAGTGTTTTTATATTGGCAGGTATAAAAAATGGAGCTCAAAGTTAACGAGAAAATATAAAGGGTATAAAAATTTTAATGAAAACATTGATACCTACAATATATAGTGAAGGTAGGGGATTTTTAAATTAAGATGGTGTATTGGTTTTATATTGGTAGGGGGCTAAATAATGTGATTTTTAGAGGTATTTTCCAATATGTACTCAAATGAACGGTATTGTTTAATATGATATGGTCGCAGGTGCTATGTTAGAGGTTCATTAAGTGAATCCCCTATGCCCTAGAGGAAACCATAACCCATGGGAGGATGAGTGTACAGATGTGAAAGAGCTTCTGAGATATCACCGACAGCGTGAGATGCCCCTGCTGCGTTGGCACCACCAAGTCTAGGAAGATCCGGTAAGACGGTATAAACATAACCAAACTAGGCGTAGATGAGGTCATATTTCAAAACGATTTGGAGAGCTTCTTCCTCTTTTTCAAGAAAGTTATATGTGACATCTTTACCAATAGAGGGAAAATGTGTCTTGAGAAAGAAATCCATATAGACACGGTCGTCGAATGTGGGAGCTCTACATAAGCTCCTCCTTCTACGAAATTCTTGGACATGCTCAGAAAGGCGGGTGGCAGAAGTTTGATGAAATGCGGTCAAAAACTCGATACCAGTATCATATCGGAGAGGTAACTGGAATTAGGACAGAAACGCTTTCGCAAGAGTTGCAAAAGTGGAATGAGAGGTAGAGGCGTGGTCGACATACCACTTTGCAATGTCTCAAGTGAGTATACGTTGGAATAACCAAAGACAGATAGAGTCATCAGTGATAGAATTGGATGAAAACCACATGTGGAAGGAGCAGACGTGATTATTAAGTTCCTCTCCAACATTCCCTTCAAACTTAGGGATGTCATAAGGAAGCTTAGTTGACATAACAGGCCAACCTAGATCATTTTGTATAGGGTCGTTGATTAACTGGCTGAAATCGGGGAGGCTCAAACCTCCCATAAAAGGTAGCAAGGGAGTAGTCGAGATAGTTCCGGTATTGGTTCCACTACTAGCAGCTCTAGATTTAGGTCCAAGGCTACCACCAGCATTAGGACCAGTACTTGCATTAATACCTAACATGGTGGGAGAATAAGGTAGAGGGGAACCGGGTTCAGAATCAAAATGAAGGTCTAATGGACCATAATCAGAGTTGGTATAGGGACTTGGCGGAGGACTAGCTTGGTGTCGACAAGGTGGAGTAAGTCTTGCTAATGGAAATGGAGGATGAAGGCCTACGAGTCTTCTAGATAAACTCCTTGGGGGCTCAATGATCGTAAGACACAACTACCCAAATAATATTAAAGAGAAATAAACAAAGGCACAAAGGGGAAGATAAATTAATTACGATGTTTATGTATTGTCTTGGTGGTGTAAACCAAGCACTCTTCGATTTAGGTGTGAGTGTGTGTTATTCATGTGTTAATTTTGACTAAGCCCAGGCGGTTTGTATAAATAAAAGAAAAAATGCCGTATAACTGTAAATAAAGTTGAAGCGACAGTCAAATAAATAGTTGAAGATGCATAAATTCTAACCCAAAAGGAAGGGCTCCCAAGAAATTTTTCGAAATGGTGAGCAAAATTGACTCAAAACACACAAAAAGGCCAAAATATCTAAGGTCTAAAAGACAGGGATCTAATGACTCAGATCTACTGAAAAGAGGTGTAGAAAACAACAAGAAACCAAAGGGAAAAATGTTGCAAAATGGGAGTCGACAGGTTACAAAACCTAAGGGAAACAAGAGGGACCATAAGGGAGAGGTCAAACAAGACTCAAGGGGGAGTTCTAGATGAGATAATACACGATGTGAATAGGTCTGAAAGAAAGAGGGATCAAACTCTGAAAAATGGTTGAAAATGCTACAAAATCTCAAACTACCTACTCAGCTAAACCCTTCCTAAAAAAGTGGAAGCGTACTGAAGCCCTAAGAGGCTTATTCCCACTTCAAAAAGAAAAATTGAGCATATCCAGGCCTAAGACAGCCGGAGACAGAGATCATTCAACCTTGAACAATGCTTGCAGAAAACCCTGAAAATTACATAAGAAACCCCACAAAAACTGCAGCTCGCAGGTACTGACCTGTTTGTTGGTGAACTCGTAGTTTTTGGCCTAACAACTATTATCTGAGCCTTGAAATCGCAAGTTTGGGGTTGAAAAGTGAGAGCTATACTTCCGAAAGTCTCAGCGGTAGGTTGCGGAAAATGTTTTCTGTCTGTGTCGTGGGTGATACCTGTTCCCTGTAGAAAACACCCAAAAAAAGCGAAAGTTAGATTTTTTACTGTTTTAGGGCATAAAAGGTAAAAAAACAATGTTAAGAAGCTTAAAAAAAATATTAATAAAAACCCTAGGTACTGAAGCAAATGGCCACATAGGAAAATCTGAATAAAACCATGTGGAGTCGCCAATTGTTAGTATGAAATATTAACGCAAGTGTACGAAAAGATGTCACTTTAGTTGCCCATGACAAACAACCCTAACAACAAATATGGTTGTTAAACCTCTTATATCTACAACAGACGATTGAAACAAATGCATAATAAACCTAGATCTATGCAAATAAAGATACTAAACAACAAAATTAAATAAGAGTTTCTCAAAAATTTCATTGGACAATACAAGAATTATAAATAATTTTTTGTATTATGTAACACCGGGAAAGAAAACTGATATAGTCCCCCTTAATGGGATGGGTTCTTGGTTATCCTCAAATGCTTCAGCTTCAGAGTTTCCCTATCAATGGTTGTATAATAACCAAGGTGTGTAGAACTCAAAGGGAGCTCAATAAGCGAAAAGAAAATAAAAGTGAATAAAAGATAGACAATGATAAGAGCATCAAAGTCTGACCAAGATAAAAGGATAAAATGTAAGAAATGAATGGAAAATCCTTCTATTTATAACAAGTTATTGAGTTATCTTTGATAATGATGCATAATAAAATATTATTAACCAAAATCTAGATCTAACCACTTGGAATATTTTATTATATTTTGTTGGAGGGAAAAGGAATTTAAATTGGTTAAATCCCTTTATTTAGAAACAATAAAAAAATAAAATATTTTTTTATTATTTCAAGGATGGGATCAAGGAATAATTAAACAAATAATGATTTATTTTATTATTGCTAAATGATTTAGTCAAATCTAACAAGGAATAGTAATTAAATAATTATTTGATTAATTATTCCTAGAGAATAAAAAGATAAATAATGATTTATCTAATTATTTCTCATTGATTGGGTTAAATGTGACCAGGAATATTATTAAACATAGGTTTAACTAATTATTCCTAGAGGAAAATCAAATAAATAAGGATTTATTTAATTATTCCTCATGGGGTTTTCTATTTGGACCATAAATAACTTAATAAACAATGGTTTATTAAATTATTTCTTAGTGAAATTTTTTTTGTAAAATTTATCTTACATGGTTTATTTCAATCCATCCAATTACACATGATTATATGACCAAAAATTGGTGTAACACCCTGAAATATGGTGTCCTAAAAAAAATCCTTTAGTAAACATCATAAAACATTTTCCGTGACTTAATGAGAGATTTTCTTCTTTGCATCTTATTAGAACTTTTTCCAAGTTTTCAAGAGCTTCTTCAAAACAATTTCCATAGATTATGAAGTCATCCATATACACTTTCACACAATCACGTATTAAATAAGAGAAAATTCATAATAGTGTCCTAACGAGTGTTCAAAGCAGAAAATCACGTTGCACATAATGTTGGATTCCAACTAGCTCAGGTCAACAGCATCCACATAGATCAAAATACTAATTGACAATCTTTTAAAAGACCCACAAACCTTTCTCAGTGCACAGGATTTAATGACAACCCATAATGTTGTATCCTAAGTGACGAATGAATACATGCTACAGTCACTCTACTTAAAACTCTTCTGCGTCAAGAGAGACATCGTGCAGCTTTACTCATATACACTACAAGTTTAATTCTTCCATTAGGATGCCATTAGATAGTTTTTGGATCGTATCGTGTTGGAGTGACCGCAAAGTCAAGAAAAATAATCGGCATAGATTGGAATGTAAGAGGACATAGTACTGTCAAGCTAGACCATGGAAAACCTAGTTCATGTATGCAGAGAAAGGGGAAAGTGGTTGATTCAAGATGTGAATGAGGCACACAAAAAAAATGTTTCTACACAGGAGAAGAGATTGAGGGGTGTGTCTATTCATTTTTTTTATTTGGAACTGTTTGTAGAAAAACCAGCTCAAATATAGCTCAAAACTGATGGGGGTTATTTCATGTAGAAGACTGTAATGACAATTTTTCGGTAGAAGAGTGTAATAACAAAGAAATTTCCAACGTTATTGTTCAAGAAGGAATCAAGGCACAAAGAGATAGGTGGATAATGACAGAGCCATTAATGTGGACATGAATTGGAAATTTCATTACTCACAAGATCTCACATTCTAACGGAAAATAGGTTGATATGACTCGTATTTTCTCTTAAAAATACTTGGAAATGGACAAAACCAACAAGGAGGAGAGCGCAGGTTCACACAAGCCTAAAAACCAAGAGGCTCACATTAGAGTCGGGTAGGAGAATACTGGTTGTGATACCATGTTAGACATGCATAAAATGTAAACAGACATGAATGATAAAAAAATGAATTTCATTTAATATTAACATATATGTACATTTATAATACATTCTTGTGATTGTTGTATTCATCTTCCAATGCTCTTATATTCCCTTTGATTGTCCAACTCCCACACCTTAACCCTTAGCTGACTAGGTGGGCAACAATAATAATTGGAGTGTTTTAGAAAGGAATTGTTTATTTCGAAAAAACATTAACTCTAACTAATGAAGATATCATTTACCTAAATGTAAAAAAATAGGTTACCAATTGAAAACTTATGAAAATTTTTATATATGCATGATTTAACTATTTCACATTTTAGTTTTTTTTCTCTTTTTTTTTTTCCCTAATACAATTGTGAGAAAAATTGTGATTTTTTTAAATATTGTTAATTCATAAATATTAATACATGATAAACTCTTAAAACACTTAAATTATGCAAATTAAATAACACAAACATAAAATTACACCAACTCTTGAAAAAAAAAAACCACAATTTCCATAGTTATTTTCTTTAAAATAAATTATAATAAATTTGTATAACCTTAAATTTAAAAATATACACATATTACCATTGCATAGACTTAAAATTCTTCTTAAACCCTTGTTTACATATATAAACATCAAATACCCTTCAAACTAGTATTTTAATGTACTATATAAGGAAAGACCGTGACACACCTCCCTTTAAAAGCGTGTCTCATTTTTTAATCTACTAAAGTAGAAATAGTAGTTTAATTACTTAATTACTTATTTTAATCATTAAATAATTTTCACTTAATTATATATATATATATAATTACCTCCCACATGCATTGTTAGACAATCAGTTAAGTGAGTTAGTTAAGCTAAGTGATAGATAAATTTGGTGAGTGAGTTAGAGAGTGAGTTAAGTGAAAGCTGATCAAGTTGAGTTATCTGAGAGTGTGTGCATATCAATTTAGGTTAAATACCCTTCACTGGATTCATTGTATTCATTGTGATTTAGAGTGATTGAAGATTAATTGAAGATTCGCGACTCATTGTTTTGTGTGTGAAATACTTGTGTTATTTGTGTGTTTGAATCCTCTACCTATCCAAAAAATTGGTATCAGAGCTGAGGAAGGATCAGAAGCTCTGTGCACGAGCAGAGCTAGAGAAGAAGACCAAGAGCAGAAGGCCGACAAATTTTTTATTTATTTTGCAAACGCGAAGGTTCGCACTTTTTCAGTGTAGCAAAAGCAGAGATCCACAACTTCTCCTTTGAAAACCTACAGAAATTTCATTTACCTTATTTTTTATTCAAAAATTGGTTTATTACATGGTTTTCTGTATTGATTGCGTGCGGCAATCGGAGTAAGACCAAAAGCTGACAAAAGTCAAAGAAACTGTTTCATTTTGATACGTGACCATTAGCCTTTTGAAAATGTATCATACTTTATTTAATTCGAAGTCACGTGGGTGGCTTGTTTGGTTTTTGGGAAATAAAATAAAATAAAAATACGTGGATGAGGCTTTTTGATTTTTTAAAAAGTTTTATATAAGTTCGAATGCAAGGGCTTTATTCATAAGTCTTTTTTAAGAATTTTTTTTTATATAAAGTTTTTTTTTATATATAAATATTTTATATATATATATATATATATATATATATATAAAATCGAAGGGTTTTTTATAAACTTTTATAAAAATAAAATTAAAAAAAGGAATTTTTTTTTATAAACCTAGGGTTTTAAGGTTATTTTTGGAGCTTTGTAAAGTTCATAAAAGAGAGAAATTTAGGGTTTTTATCAGAGAATAATTTTTTTTTAGGCAATATGGCCACATCAAGTTTTCAGCCACAAATTTCTTCTTTCACTGGGAAATATTATGATGTGTGGGGCTATTAAAATGGATACCATGTTAAAAGCGCATGATGTATGGCATCATGTCAAGTTTGGGTTTGTAGAACCTCATAACGATGCAGAAGAACGAGCACTCAGTAATGCAGACTGGGAGCAATGGAAGAAAGACAAGCGAAAGAATGCAGAAGCATTGCTTTTTATCCAGCAGGGAGTGGACTGAGTAGTGTTCGAGAAGATAACGATAACTTCTTCAGCAAAGGAAGCATGGGAAACTTTGGTGATGAGCTATCAAGGTATGGCCAAAGTCAATATTGTTAAATTGCAGAATACTAGGAGAGATTTTGAAAGTCTACAGATGAAGGAGACAAAGGACATTGATTCTTTCATGGATAGGGTCATGTCTGTCATCAATCAGTTAAAAATCTATGGTGAAGATATTAAAGATCGAACATTGATTGAGAAGTTTCTTCGATCTCTGTAGAAACCATAGAAGAAGAGAAGGATTTGTAAAAAATTATAGTTGATGAGTTGATGGGATCCCTTCTATCGCATGAGGCAAGGATAGACATAAATATGTATTACACTTTAGAAACTGCCTTCAAAAGTCATGTTTATATTTCAAGAGGTTGAAGCAGAGGTCGCTCGAGAGTTAGAGGACAAGGAGACAACTATGGTGGTCAGAGAGATGAACGAGAAGAGCATGAGCATCAAAGTGGAAGCAACAACAGTAGAAGTTTTCACAACAATCAAAGGTGAAATTTTATTATTGCAATAATTTTGGTCATTATGCTCGTGATTTTAGGAAGAATATGGCTAATCAAGGAAATCAGAGAGCTAATGTTAGTACAGAGAATACTAACTCCATGTTCCTAGCATGCAATACCATGCATGAACCATCTGATAAGGCCTGGATATTAGAAAGTGGTTGTAGTAACCACATGACAGGAAACAAGAATTTGGTTGCAAATTTGGATGTATCTGTGAAGACAGAGGTAAATTTGGGGACTGACAAGACTATGGATGTAGATGGCAAAGGAGTGGTCAACATTGTGACCAAGCAGGGGGAGACAAAGACCATATCATAGGTATATTATGTCCCTAGACTCAAAAACAATTTTATAATTATTGATCAATTGACGCAGAAATGATACAAAGTTATCTTTCAGGGGCAAGAGTGTGTTATTTATAACAAATCCCCAGGCAAGTAGCTGATAGCAAAGGTGCAGATGATGAGGAATAGACTCTTTCCTGTAATTATGAACTACAATGATCAGGTTAGTTCTTTTACAGCTGCATGTTCTAATGATTATTAGTTATGGCACTTTCGGTTTGGACACTTGCATTTTTCCGGTTTAAGATTGTTGCAGCAGAAACATATGGTCAGAGGTTTACCTCCCATCGAAGAACCTGCTAGCACTTGGGAGTGTTGCATCTTGGCAAAGCAACACCATGAAATTTTTCTAAAGGGATTTTATTATAGAGTAAAGAAACCACTTGAGTTGGTGCATACCGGATTGTGTGGACCTATGAGGACATAGTCGATTGGTGGAAGTTGTTACTTCCTCACTTTTATTGATGACTATAGCAGGAAGACTTGGGTTTACTTCTTGAAGAAGAATTCTGAAACTTTTGCAAAGTTCAAAGAGTTTAAAGCCTTGGTGGAGAAGCAAAGTCATCGACAGATCAAGGTATTGAGATCAGATCGTGGTGGAGAATATGATTCGAAAGCATTCCATGAGTACTGCAAACAACATGGAATCAAAAGACAGTTTACAACTGGATACACAACGCAGCAGAATGGTGTAGTAGAGAGAAAAAAAAAAAACAATAATGAACATGACAAAGAGCATGTTGAAAGTAAGACACTTGTCTAATAAATATTGGGCAGAAGTCGTTGCATGCGTTATTTATGTGATAAACATATCTCCTATAAAGAGTGTGATGAAAGGATTACAAGAAGAAGCATGATCAGGTATGTCATGCAGTGTATCTCATTTCAGTGTTTTTCGATGTGTAGCCTATGCACATGTGCCTAAGAAAATAAGAGGCACATTAGATGATCAAAGTGAAAAATGCATATTTATTGGTTATAGTGAGCAGTCAAAAGCTTACATATTGTATAACCCTATCACCATAAAGATAATCATTAGCAGAGATGTTGTGTTCAAAGAACAAGGGTCATGGAATGGGACTGTAGACACACTAACCGATGCATAAGCAGCATTGATGGAAGAGGATGATATAGCAGAAAAAGAGAAGCAAGAATCAATAGACAAGACACCAAACAGAGTCACATTAGCATGGACTCCAAGATTTTCAGAGTAGCATGGATCTTCAAGAATATCAATAGACTGGAATTCTCCAAGCAGCCAATCAGGTAATGAATCAAGCAATGGTAAGAAAAAGATGAGAATTCTGAAAGATATATATGATGATTTGGATGTTAGTTCAAACCTTTCATTGTTGGCATTCCAAATTTCTTCGTTTGAAGAACAATCATAAATGAAAATTGGGTGCAAGACATGGATGAAGAGATGGATTCTATTGAAAAGAATGATATATGGGATTTAGTTGATTTACCAAGCGATAAAAATCTCATTGGTGTGAAGTGGGTGTACAAGACAAAGTTGAATGAGAGAGGTGCGATTGAAAATTTTAAAGAAATAATTGTAGCAAAAGGATTCTCGCAGCACCCAGGAACATAATTTGGGGAAACATTTTCTCTAGTAGCCAGATTGGATAATGTAAGAGCATTTCTAGGACAACAACTCAGAACAAGTGGAAAGTATATCAGATGGATGTCAAATTAGCCTTCTTGAATGGAGTTCTAGAAGAAGAAATTTATGTGCAGTAGCCTCCAGGATATGAAGTTGAAGGTAAAGAAGATAAAGTTTACAAATTGAAGAAAGTGTTCTATGGACTTAAGCAAGCACCTAAAACATAGTATAGCAAAATTGACAGCTACATGATCAAAAATGGTTTTCGCAGAAGCAGCATTGAAACCACTTTATACAAAAAGGTAAATGAGCATGGAGATATTTTGATTGTTTGCCTATATGTTGATGATATGATTTTTAGAGGTGATCTTGAGTGAGATGAGTTTAAAGAAACCATGATGAAAGAATTTGAGATGACAGATCTTGGTCTCATGAAATATTTTCTTGGCATTGAAGTTGAGCAAACTGATAAAGGAATTTTTATTTGCCAAAATAAGTATGCTAGATATTTGTTGAAAAGATTCAGGATGGATAATTGCAAACCTGTACCTACACCAGTTGCAACAGGTACAAAGTTAAGGATGATGAAAGAGCAGATGTCAATACAACTCTATTCAAAAGATTGGTTGGCAGCCTCATGTATCTCACAGCTACAAAACCAAATATTATGCAGGGAGTAAGTTTGATTTCCATATTTATGGAGACTCCAAAAGACACACATTGGAGTGTTGGAAAAAGAATTTTGAGATACATAGCAGGAAATAGAGATTATGGCATAATGTATGCAAGTACAAAAAAGAAAGATTTGATTGGATACATAGATAGTGATTTTGCAAGTAGTTTGGGTGATCGAAAGAGCACATCCGATTAATGTGATCTATCTTGGTTCAGGAGTGATAGCATGAGCATCTAAAAAGCAGCCTATTGTGACACTATCATCAGCAGAAACAGAATATGTAGCAGCAACTTCAGTAGCATGTCAAGCATTACGATAAAGAAAAGTATTGGATGGACTCAAGTAGAAAAAAGAAGGATCAACAACGATATACTGTGAAAACACATTAGCGATTGCACTATCCAAGAATAGTGTGTTTCATTAAAAGAGCAAGCATATTGATACTATATATCACTTTATTAGAGAACTTGTGAGCAATGGAGAAGTTCACTTGAAGCCTTGTAAATCGAGTGATCAATTGGCTTATATATTTACAAAGTCATTAACAGTAGATTTGTTTGAGTTTCACAAAAGAAACTTGGGTGTTGTAAGCCTAGCTAAGATAAAGACTAGCATGGATGTTTGAATTGTCATGAGTTATGTTTTAGTTTAGCGGTCGTAATTAAGGGGGAGCATATGTAATTACCTCCTGCATGCATTGCTAGACAATCAGTTAAATGAGTTAGTTGAGTTGAGTGATAGATAAAGTTGGTGAGTGAGTTAGAGAGTGAGTTAAGTGAAAGTTGATCAAGTTGAGTTAAGTTGAGCTATGTGAGAGTGTGTGCATATCAATTTAGGTTAAATACCCTTCACTAGATTCATTATATTCATTGTGATTTAGAGTGATTGAAAACTAATTAAAGAGCGGCAACTCATTGTTTCGTGTGTGAAATACTTGTGTTATTTGTGTGTTTGAATCCTCTGCCTATCCAACAATATATATATAAACTTCAAATTGTTATTTAACTATATTATATAAGGAAAGATAGTTAATTTAATTACTTATTTAATTAAAGAGAGACATCAAACCATTTTCACTTAATTATATATATATATATATATATATATATATATATATATATATATTATTTTAAGGTATTATATAAGGAAAGACCGTGACCCACCTCCCTCTAGAAGCGTGTCCCTTTTCTTAATCTTATAAAGTAGCAATATTGGTTAAATTACTTATTTTAATTATGCATAGACTTCAAATAATTTTCACTGAATTTTGTTTATTAACCAATGTGATCAGTTAGTACTGAGCAATATTAGTTTTTCCATAATTATGTATGGATTTTTATTTGTCTATTTTAATATCTAATTATTGTTAATTTTTATTTACATTTTTATTTTTTTCCATTTTGATTACATTTTTGTATGGAGGAAAATTTGAGCCTGGAGCAAAATCCTCTCTCACTAAGAGTCACCAACTGGGCTGCTCAGTCGGAGGATTTCAATTTATTTTCATTCTTATGAAGGATCGCCATCAGTTGATACTCAGCGATATTATTTTAGATAATTAAGATATGAAAATAACAATCGCAAACAGTTGCGCTGATTGCGCCTTTCGACGCAACTGTCAGATAGAAAAGTGCGCCGACCCTCTTGTGCTTAGACACACCAATATCTGAGACTGTGAGCCAGGTGTTACTGCAGTCCACCTGCTCCTGCGAGCACAAAGCTCCCGTGTACATGTTAGCCACTCAGGCAATATGCCACCACCGGGCAAGTCTGATCTACCACCACCGAGCAAATCCGCCAACTTCAATATGCCACCACCGGGCAAGTTCGATCTGCCACCACTGGGCAAATCCGCGAACTTCAATATGCCACCACCTGGCAAGTCCAATCTGCCACCACCGGGCAAATTCAGAACTTAAATGTGCCACCACCGAGCAAATCCTGTAGCCACTAAGGCTCTGTGTGTGGTTTCTGGCTCACCACAAACCATCACTTTACAGTGACAAAAAGATGGTTTCAGGCTGACCATAAACCATTACAAAGTGGTTTTAAGATCACCACGAACTTTCAAATTCCTTTACAAGGCTTACATTCCATACTTCAACATTTGGAGTTTCTGGGTACATACAATGACCATTACAACAACCAACTAGACTTTCTTATAACATGCTAGGGAGTCTATTCCACAAACCACACTAACTCAAACAAACATCTACTTAGTTGTCCACCATAAACGTTGTTGCTGCTCCTTTATCCCATCTTTTCATAGTTCACATCTTGGGCATCTTTGTCAAATAAATGCTTGGAACTCCATGCTTAACCTGTCATTCGTTAGAGTCGCGAATTCTAACCAAATAACTTTATCTACATTGAGTTAGCTAGGCTCAATAAGGCTCAATAACTTTAAACATGATTCCAAGAAACTAAATAAAGCATAAATTCTTCACGTTTAATTTCTCTATCTCTGCCCATAGATGATTATTTTCCAAACATACCAGCAGCCATTTTTCACCAAGGATACCTGTGAGGGGTCTACTGATAAAGAAACGGAGTGACGACTTTTCAACTGGACTCAATGCAGTGCATTCAAACACTGATGATCCAAACATAGGCACACAACCATACGAAGAGAACACAATTTTCCCTTCAAAAACTAATAATCCAGGACTCCATGGTCCAATCCTCCATCGTATTTCAGTATCCAATTCTCCCGACATCGCAACATAATGCCACTTCCCCTACTCACAGTATCAAGGCTAGTCACTACTCTCAAGCATACTGCCTCATGCTCGCTGACAATCTGCAACACGATCTCGATCATCCTCCAATCTCTGATGTAGCTCCAATTGATGTCGTTTTCATTTTCATGTGTTCATGATTCCCTGCAAATTTGCTTAGTGTTGGAATGACCAGTTCCAACACACTCAGAATTGTGACAATAGTTGGTCATACTAATGTCACTTAAATTACAACCAGTTTCAATATCATGACAGTTAATCAATATATTGCAACATCATCAGAGAATTAAAAAAAAATACATTTCGACAATGGCATAAACTTCTATATATATCAAGCAGCTCCAACACCCAAGCAGTCTTCAACACAATGGCCACACAAACTCTCTACAATCTTGATTCCAAGGAGTTCATCTCCTCGGTCAGCATTTTCACAATGCTCTCCACATTCGTCCACACCAGCCCCCATGCCCACCGATCTGCTCTTGATCAGCTGCGGCGCAAATTCAGTTGCAATGGATAACCCTATGAGCTCTAGGGTTGATTTTCCATAGATTATTAAGGGGAGCGCTTGTATGAAGTTTTCCATCATGCCACTGTTGGCCCGTGGCGGCCATTCCATTCTACAACAGCCTCCAAATATTGCCCCATGGTACAACAAAAAATGAGACCCGCTAGAGATATCACTGCGCAGAGCAAAGCAGGAATAATAACCGAACTTTTTGCAGCCTGCGAACTTTTGTCTGACAAGTCCACTGCAGGTAACATAACAGTTCCAAACTCTAACACCATTCTTTCTTCATTAATCTCAACGCTTCTTACTCTAATCCCCGGTTGCTTCAAAAATCCACCAGCTTCACTGCGCCCAAGAGAACTGTATGTTTTACTTCCTCCATAGCCCATACTTGATTGGCGTCCATCATATAAGCCATACGAGTCCTGTCTAGCACTACCCGTATAGCCTAACTGGGAGCCTCTTGCAAGTCTAGAGGATTCACCATAATCCCCATAGTGTGATGCACTAGCACCGACACCGTAGTCTAAGCGCGCCCTTAAATTCCTCATATCTGGTTCTTCACATCTAGGTGGTTCTTCCACTGCAGAATATGGATGTTTTGATCCAGAAACATTGTCATAATCACGAGCACGGCTATCACGATAAGGCTTATCCATGCGTCATCCATAGCTTTCTTCTGGATAGGGAGGTCTACGGGACGCAGTCCTTGACACTTCAAAACTGATATTATAATTCTTCAAATACCGAAAACAGGTCACCATGGATGTAATCATTGTCCACAACACTCACCAAGTAGTAACTATTTTGTACCTCTTCAAGGATCTTTCTTGAAGGATCACCATCGGGATACAAAGACGCCCATTCCTGGTTCCAGGCCTGGAATGCTTCATTCTTCCAAACCATGAAACTCAGAGGATCGACGACAGTAGGCTGGATGACCTCCTTTGCAGGGAAAAAAAAAACTCCCCAAGTTACAGCATTCACATCAGTTGGCCCAATGTTAGCTGCTGTTACACCCGAAACCCGCCACCAATTGGCATTTTTTCTTCTCGGAAGAAAAACCCAAGATATCAAACTTATAATTATAGCTCCGGAAAACTCCAGATCTGCTGCCTGAAATCATCGATCTGCAACGATTTTGCCTCAAAATTAAGCGTAAATACTCCTAAAAACCTTCAGAATTTAGCGTGAAAAAAAACTTTTAAAACACTGAAATGTTAAGGGAAAAACGGTGGATCGAAGCCAAACATCGATGCGTAGGCCAAGGGTTTACGACCCGTAAGGAGCCCAGATGTAGAAAATTCTGTCCTGCCTACTCACAATATAGTTGATCACAACACTTGAGATTTCTATTAAAAAATTGAATATGACATGATATTGAAAACAGACATTGAACTCGGCAGAGATCCCAAATCCTTATTAGGTAAACTTTTCAAAATATACGTTGATCTACAACGCCTTCAATTCATACATCAAGAAGGCCAGAAGCTATCATGGCGATAGAGAATTTAACAGAAATAACATTCTGTGCGCGGATCTGCATTCTACCACTGTGCTTCTCCTCCAACTCGCAGAAGGGAATCTTCTGCACACCACAATCTGCAGTTAAACCTCAAACTTGCATTCACCTAACAACAGCGCTTTAGCTCCGGATGGACAACCAAAAACTAAACTAACAGAGAATTAAAATAATGCAAATACAGATATTTATATTCCTATGCCCAGGAAGGGCCAGAGGCCCTTACGGGCTCTGAAGCTTTGATACCAAGATAAAATGTCACACACTCAATATATTCTATATTATGAATCAGAAGTTACACACATATTTATACAAGCAAAAGTCTCAAGATAGGAATTCTATCTTAGACGTACAGTAGTGTGGTTGAGAGATTCTCTCAACCACACACTAAACTAGGAGAAACTATATTCTAGCTAATTCCTATTATGTAGGAACAAACTCCTGAAATGGAGAATTACAACTATAGACAAGTAGGAATTAATTATTTCTAACTAATTATGCATAGGTTTGATATAATTTTCACTCTTATGTTATTTATTCATTTATGAAAGAGCCCAGTTAGTTGAGACTTAGTAATATTAGTTTTGGAATTATGCATAGATTTCAAATATTTTTCACTCTTATGATTTTTATTTCTGAAAGAGCGCAATCTTAACAATCTTTTATTCCTGGTAGCAATCTTAACAATGTTGATCATGTACTGTTATATATATCTCTTAATATATACAGCGTTTTTTTTCTTCTGAAAAAAAAAATCTTTTATTCCTGGTATAAAGGGTCTAGCGTTTCTCCATGCTCTAAAGTCGGTGTTTAGCAATTTAATTCACTTAATATTTTAATCACAAAGAGACTTCAATCCTTTTTCGACGAATGTGATCCGGATTGAAAGCTTGCCCGCCTTTCTTGATGCTATAAAGTCCGTATATAGCAACTATTAGTTAAGTTCAGATATCCTAATCCTGCATAGACTTCAAATTGTTTTATTAATGAAAGAACGTGATCCGCGATAAAAGCGTGTCCCTTTTCTCAATGTTATGAATTCGATATATTACATAACCGACATACTTTAATCATCTGTATGGGCTTCAAAATTTTCGCTCTATTTTATGTGATAACACATGATAGCGTGCAGCGTTATCGATGCTATATAAGTTCGATGTTCAGCTTTCTACGTTCATTTGCATATTTTAATTTTGTATAGACGTCGTATATTTTTCACTTTATTTTATTAATGGGAAAATGTGATAATGGGTAAAAACGTGTTGTGTTTCTCAAAAGGTGTTGCGTTTATGATATTCGTTAGCGATGCATTGTTTGCCACAATCCATTCAGAATAGTCAGGAGATCGCAATTTCTCGTTATATTATATCCTCGCCAGTTGTTCGGTATTTCACTGATATCGACAGCTCTTAAATAATCATGAATCAACTCCCACACAGCTTTCAACTAGTTATGCGCCTTTTGCATTGAGCCATCCATGACATCAACATGTTTCCTTCTGTGTCGCATAGTGCATCATGGGATTAAGATAGCCATGCCCTTTTAAAAATTGGATGTATCATAGAGTTTCTTACACTTACACTTCAAGATCTCTTAACATTATCAAACCCTCTACAGCCATCCCATCATCTAATTCAGTTTCCAAAACATCATTGCAACTGAGTCATTTATTAATTATTTAGCAGAAAGACTCATTGTATGGAGAAGCTTATTGAGCTTTATTGAGCTTCATTTTACAACTCATTATGAAGGGATGTATAAGTTTTTCTTTACTTTGATTTTTCTTTAAAATTAAAATTATATTTTAAATAGAAAATTAATGTCACCTATAATTAAAAGAAGTGAATATGCTGTAAAGTAATTAGAAGTAAAAAATATGCGAGTAAAATGTATAAATCTTATACTTTTCAATAAAATATTTTAACAAAAAATTTAAATAAACTATTTGAAGATCTATGTTAATTAATATGTGTTAAATATCAACTTCATATATATCTCTATATAAATAAAAAAATTGTTAAAATAAAATATTTTAATATGCTATTTTAATAGGAATTAATATTGGCATATATCTAATATTAATACTAATAAAATCTTTTAATCTGTGTGATAAAATGTGTGAATGTACATGTTATCTAAAATATTTTAATGTCAATTACTTATAATTTAAAAAAATATAAATATATATCATGAACAAATTAAGTTTTTATGGTTAAAATGTTTATTTGGTCGTATATATACTCTCCTTAGTATTCACATTTTGCACTTTAAAGAAGTTTGCACGTGAAGAAATTTGATCCAACTTAGTTCATGTTAGATCGATGAAAACTTCAAAGTCAATCATCTCACCACAAATGAACTTTCATAATAAAAAACTCAGCAAAATAGATCCATCTCTTCTAAACTCAATTTCAAGAACATATGCATAGCTCTAATTTATCTATATAAACAGGAATCACATTATTAATACACAAGAAATAGATCCATTCTTTTAAATTCAATTTCAAGAACATATGCATGACCCTATTTATCTATATAAACAAAATTCACTTGTAAAAATTCTAAGGATAAGATGAGACAATCGATCTCAAAGAATAAATACAAGAAATGCAAAAATGACATAATTAATTTAATACACAAGAATCACATGATAAATACAAATTTTTTAATTACTTTAAAGTGATTTAATAACTTAAAAAATACTTACTAAATCCATTTTCTCCACCATAAAATACAAATATATAAAAAAAAATTATTTTTCTTTTAGTATACGCTTAAAATAACTTACATGTATAATAAAAATATATATAAAAATTTCAAATTTAAACTTAAAATAACTTATAGGTATAATAAAAAAAAAAAAAAAAGTAACATTTCAGTGAAAATCACAATAGAGAATTTTGTGTCGAGGCGTTTCGAACCAGCCAGTGTGGTTCATCATCAGGACAAGATACGAAATCCGATCAAGGACGCAGCTTAAATAGAAAAAGAAGCTCCATATAGCCGTTGTACAATAACGGCTACTTTGACAATAAAATAAAATAAAAAATAAAATAAATAAATCATTAAAATTAAAATTATCACAAATATATAAAATAAAATAAAATATAAACAATACCAATAACAGCTCGTTATAACCAAAAAATAAATCATTAAATAAATCAAAATAGAAATAAAAACGAAGCTCGAAAGAGAAAAATTAGCTCCAAATATAAAAAGCTCCAAATAGCCGTTATACAATAATGGCTAGTTTCACCATAAAAATCAATAACTAAATAAATCAAATAAAAAAGAAGCTTCAAATAGAAAAAGCAGAGCCAAATAGAAAAAGAAACTCCAACTAGCCGTTGTACAATAACGGCTAGTTTGATCCTAAACAATAAAAATAAAATTTCACAAATATAAAAATAAAAATAAAATATAACATATAAAAAATAAATAAATAAATTAAAATAAATAAATAAATAAAATAAAAATAAAAATAAAAATCAATAAATAAATAAATAAAAATAAAAATAAAATAAAATACAAATAAAAATAAATAAATAAATAGATAACCATATCAGCTAGTTTAACCAAAAAATAAATAAAAATCAAATAATTAAAATTAAATGGAAAAATAAATCAATACAAATAAACAATAATTTATCCTGATGATGAACTACAGTTGGTAGTTTGAAACGCGTCGTTCCTAAAACTCTCATGTGATTATCCGGAAGATTTATATCTAATAATTTATTCCTTTATATTTTTATTTTTATTTTATTTATTTATTTATTCATTTATTTTTTGTTTTTTATTATTATTAAAAAATAAAAAAATAAAATAAAATAAATGAATAGATAAAAAATGAACATTAATAAATGAAAATGTTAATAAATAAATTAATTAATTAATTAAATAAATAAAATCAATAAAATTTTTACATTACTTGAAATAATTTTATTTTATTTTATTTTTATTTCTATCTTTTATTTTTTTTTAAACTAAATTAGTTCCTTTATTTTTACATATATATACACATATATATTATTATTTATTTTATTTTATTTCATTTTATTTATTTATTTATTTATTCATTTTTTAATTAATTAACAAATTTAATTTATTTCTTTATATAAACAATAAATTAGTAAAAATTATTCTTTATATAAACAATAAATTAGTAAAAATTAGATTATAAACAAATAATGAACAAGACTATGCTAAAAAATAAATCAAATATATATATATAATAAAAAATAAAAAATAACAATAAAAATAAAAATAAAAAAGTAACTAAATAAATAAATAAATATAAAGGAGAAAAGCAAACCAGGATAAGAAGGGAGAAAACGACGATCTTTAGACAAACCGAAAAGCAAAAACTCAAACAGCTACGAATGAAGGGCAGGGATCCAACATCTGCTCACACTCCACCCATCATCTCTGTTCAGGTTAACAGGCCTCTTTTCAATCTCAAGGGCCTCCCTAAACTTTCGATGGTGAAAATGGTCCACCTTTGCAATGACCTCAGCATCTTCAATGCAAATGTGATGCTTAGTTTTTTCAGCATGCTCTGCTAAGGCAGAGGAGCGAGATCTATTATGCTTTAGGTCAGCGGCATGTTCATGAATTCTTTGACTGATAGATCGACCCGTTTCACCAATATAAGGGGTCCCACATGAGCACGGGATCAAGTAAACACCCTTACCCTCCTTCGGGCAGATTGGGTCCTTAACAGATCTAAGCGAATTTCGAATCGTGCGGAGGGGCTTGAATGTTGAAGGAACACTATATTTCCTTAGTATCCTGGCGATCTTATCAGTCGTTCCCTGGATAAAAGGGAGGTGAACACCAGCAGACCTGTCATAACTATCAATTTTAACCCTATGACCTTTTTCCGCTTTTTGGAAAGCTTTACGACAATGAATCTTGCTATAGCCATTTTTAAGGAAAACCTTAAAAAGATGAGATTTCTCATCTTCAAGGTGGTGTTCATCAACGATTCTCAGGGCACGAGTGGCTAAGGTGCTGAGAACCCCTAATTTCTGAGCTGGGAAATGATGAGAGTCCGCATGTAAATACTGCTCAGTATGCATCTTCTTTCTAAAGACTTGATGAAAGAAAGAGCCTTCTTCATTCCTAGTAATAAGGACATCAAGAAAGGGAAGACTACCAGCCACTTCGAATTCCATGGTAAACTTAATGGCGTTAGACTGAACATTAAGATGATGAAAGAAAAGGTCCAACTTTTCTTTTCCATGCGGCCACACCACACAGGTGTCATCCACATACCGCTTCCAAAGTTTAGGTTGAAAAAGCGAGGTGGAGAGGGCTCTAGATTCAAAGTCAATAATTAAAATTAAATGGAAAAATAAATCAATACAAATAAACAATAATTTATTCCTTTATATTTTTATTTTTATTTTATTTATTTATTTATTCATTTATTTTTTGTTTTTTATTATTATTAAAAAATAAAAAAATAAAATAAAATAAATGAATAGATAAAAACTGAACATTAATAAATGAAAATGTTAATAAATAAATAAATTAATTAGTTAAATAAATAAAATCAATAAAAATTTTACATTACTTGAAATTATTTTATTTTATTTTATTTTATTTTTTATTTCTATCTTTTATTTTTTTTTAAACTAAATTAGTTCCTTTATTTTTACATATATATACACATATATATTATTATTTATTTTATTTTATTTCATTTTATTTATTTATTTATTTATTCATTTTTCAATTAATTAACAAATTTAATTTATTTCTTTCTAGAGCCCTCTCCACCTCGCTTTTTCAACCTAAACTTTGAAAGCGGTATGTGGATGACACCTGTGTGGTGTGGCCGCATGGAAAAGAAAAGTTGGACCTTTTCTTTCATCATCTTAATGTTCAGTCTAACGCCATTAAGTTTACCATGGAATTCGAAGTGGATGGTAGTCTTTCCTTTCTTGATGTCCTTATTACTAGGAATGAAGAAGGCTCTTTCTTTCATCAAGTCTTTAGAAAGAAGACGCATACTGAGCAGTATTTACATGCGGACTCTCATCATTTCCCAGCTCAGAAATTAGGGGTTCTCAGCACCTTAGCCACTCGTGCCCTAAGAATCACTGATAAACACCACCTTGAAGATGAGAAATCTCATCTTTTTAAGGTTTTCCTTAAAAATAGCTATAGCAAGATTCAATGTCGTAAAGCTTTCCAAAAAGCGGAAAAAGGTCCTAGGGTTAAAATTGATAGTTATGACAGGTCTGCTGGTGTTCACCTCCCTTTTATCCAGGGAACAACTGATAAGATCGCCAGGATACTAAGGAAACATAGTGTTCCTTCAACATTCAAGCCCCTCCGCACGATTCGAAATTCACTTAGATCTGTTAAGGACCCAATCTGCCCGAAGGAGGGTAAGGGTGTTTACTTGATCCCGTGCTCATGTGGGACCCCTTATATTGGTGAAACGGGTCGATCTATCAGTCAAAGAATTCATCAACATGCCGCTGACCTAAAGCATAATAGATCTCGCTCCTCTGCCTTAGCAGAGCATGCTGAAAAAACTAAGCATCACATTTGCATTGAAGATGCTGAGGTCATTGCAAAGGTGGACCATTTTCACCATCAAAAGTTTAGGGAGGCCCTTGAGATTGAAAAGAGCCCTGTTAACCTAAACAGAGATGATGGGTGGAGTGTGAGCAGATGTTGGATCCCTGCCCTTCATTCGTAGCTATTTGAGTTTTTGCTCTTCGGTTTGTCTAAAGATCGTCATTTTCTCCCTTCTTATCCTAGTTTGCTTTTCTCCTTTATATTTATTTATTTATTTAGTTACTTTTTTATTTTTATTTTTATTGTTATTTTTATTTTATTTTTTATTTTTTATTTTATATATATATTTGATTTATTTTTTAGCATAGTCTTGTTCATTATTTGTTTATAATCTAATTTTTACTAATTTATTGTTTATATAAAGAAATAAATTAAATTTTTTAATTAATTAAAAAATGAATAAATAAATAAAATGAAATAAAATAAAATAAATAATAATATATATGTGTATATATATGTAAAAATAAAGGGAACTAATTTAGTTTAAAAAAAATAAAAGATAGAAATAAAAAATAAAATAAAATAAAATAAAATTATTTCAAGTAATGTAAAAATTTTATTGATTTTATTTATTTAATTAATTAATTTATTTATTTATTAACATTTTCATTTATTAATGTTCATTTTTTATCTATTTATTTATTTTATTTTATTTTTTTATTTTTTAATAATAATAAAAAACAAAAAATAAATGAATAAATAAATAAATAAAATAAAAATAAAAATATAAAGGAATAAATTATTGTTTATTTGTATTGATTTATTTTTCCATTTAATTTTAATTATTTGATTTTTATTTATTTTTTGGTTAAACTAGCTGGTATGGTTATCTATTTATTTATTTATTTTTATTTGTATTTTATTTGTATTTGTATTTTTATTTATTTATTTATTGATTTTTATTTTTATTTTATTTTATTTATTTATTTATTTATTTATTTTAATTTATTTATTTATTTTTTATATGTTATATTTTATTTTTATTTTTATATTTGTGAAGTTTTATTTTTATTGTTTAGGATCAAACTAGCCATTATTGTACAACGGCTAGTTGGAGTTTCTTTTTCTATTTGGCTTTGCTTTTTCTATTTGAAGCTTCTTTTTTATTTGATTTATTTAGTTATTGATTTTTATGGTGAAACTAGCCATTATTGTACAACGGCTATTTGGAGCTTTTTATATTTGGAGCTAATTTTTCTCTTTCGAGCTTCGTTTTTATTTCTATTTTGATTTATTTAATGATTTATTTTTTGGTTATAACGAGTTGTTATTGGTATTGTTTATATTTTATTTTATTTTATATATTTGTGATAATTTTAATTTTAATGATTTATTTATTTAATTTTTTATTTTATTTTATTGTCAAAGTAGCCGTTATTGTACAACGGCTATATGAAGCTTCTTTTTCTATTTAAGCTGCGTCCTTGATCGGATTTCGTATCTTGTCCTGATGATGAACCACACTGGCTGGTTCGAAACGCGTCGACACAAAATTCTCTATTGTGATTTTCACCGAAAGATTTGATAATTAATTTATGGATCACAGAAATCATATTTCTAGTATACATTTCAATTTAAACTAAGTAATATAACAATGCAAAAATACATAAAAAATTTCTTACTATAATTTTAAATTTTTTTATTATATGTATTTTTGGAAAGATAATGGTAATTTAATTTAATATGATAATCGTGGTATATTATGGTTTATAAAATATATGATTATGTATAATAAAAACTTAGTTATATTGACTTTTACTTGTTAGTCAACAGATTGTATTGGTGTTTACAACTCATTAGCGCACAACGACATTTTCCACTAACAATTAGCCGTTAACAGTTAAGTACCTGGATACGTGGGTTATTCTATTTTGCAACTTGTTCTATTCTGCACATTCATGAATCCCGTGGCCAGTAGTCGAACTAGCCGTAGTCTAACTAGCCAGAGGAATTGCCCTGAAAATCATGAAAATTCGGATAAGATTTTCAGAAAATCCAGCAGGAATTTTTCTAAATCTATTTTTCTAAATCCATGTTATAACTATCAAAGTTTAATATTTTGGGTGTCCTACAGGTTTTTGATGGTGCTGAATCCATTTCCAATGTCAAAATCAAGATTCAAACACTGTTTCTGTAAGATTTTTTAATTTTTTTTGGCCCAGATTCTGGCCGTCCGGGCAATTCCTCCAGCTCGTTAGACGACTCCAATTTTAAAATCCGACAACGTTAGTGGGTCTAAAAGGTAATCTGCATGAAAAGTGCCATTTAAGTCAGGGAAAATGCTATGAAGGCTAGCCATTATGGAAGGACAGCGTGACGTCAAGCGGAGTCTAGCTCTCGCTCTCTTGTATTAATCGTCGCCGGTTTTTTGTTCCTTGACTCCTATGATGTCAATATGTTCATATCGTTTATTTCGCCACAATCCCGCACTAACACAAATTATGGATTCCCTTCGCCTAATTCCTGATCACGAGTCCCACTCCAGAGTAGCCTCAGACGAAGAGGTTGTTCCTTGTTTAAGGGATTTGAAAGATAACCGATTTTTTTATGTTCGTTTTAGAGTTTCTCTCCTTTCTCTTCTTTAGTCGGTTGAGCCAACAGGTCGAAACACCATTAAATGCAAGGCTGAGTGCAGAATGAAGGTTCTAATAAAGATGCATGCTTCATAGTTTGACCAAATGATTCCAATTTGGAGCGAATCATATTTTTCGTTCAGATATCGTTGACTTTAAGACGTGTAAACCCAAAATAGTGAAGACGCCATATATAAACCAAGCATTGTTTTTTGTCATGGTTTCTCGTTTCAAGTTTTTCCATATTTCCTTTGGGACCAACGGAGTATCTTCAGGTGATTCTTTTGTTCAACAAACTAAAGGAAAAGACATGACACGATAAGAATGTAAAACCGAAGCACAAACAAAATAAACTCAACCAAACATGATGCATGACAAGAAATGTAAAATGAGGAAGGGGTGAGTCCGAAATAAGCTAAACCAAACATGATGCATGACAAGAAATGTAAAATGAGGAGGGGTTGAATGCAATAGAATGAAATTTCCAATGAAACCACCTCACTTGTTCGTAACTTGCATCCATAATGATACAAATAGTTAAAACATATATAAATTAACTTGCAATCGAAAAGATTAAAAAAAAAAAAATGTATAAAACTTGAATAATTTGCACAAAATTCTGAAGTTATTACATGTGGGAAGAAATATGTATCACAAACACCACTTTCATCCAATTTACATTCTTACCTCTATGATGGAAATCATATTTCAACAAACCTTGGAAGCTTTTAAGGTATGTGTCTCTGTCTACTCCGAACTCCTTAACAAGCACGAGCGAAGATCGAAACTTGTTTTTTGTAACAAAGCTTTCCAAGTAAGTCTATTTCAACCATTCAACGATTAGATTGTGAAATTCATGATAATACTCTTGAAAACCCTGAAATCTTTGAAAAGCTGAATTTTCACTTAGAGGCATGGAATTACGATGTGAATCTTATTAGGGAAAATAAATATGATTCTATTCAGTAGTCATGTGAGGACAACGAGGACCTGGCATAACCATCTGCGAAGGTTGAAGTGCCTCAACTGCTTGACAAAAATATGAATAGTTAGATATTCAACGATGAAGATAAAGGAATGTAAAACAACTGTCATTGGATATGGTGATGAGAAAATGATAAAAAGAATGACAGCCATGAATGACAGAATAATTATCAGATGATCTTAAAAATGGATTAGATTGTTGGTTTGAAATAAACAAAGATAAATACTATTGAACAGTTATGTGGATGCTCTGATCAATTGAACCAACTTCCTCGTAATCCAAATGTAAAAAGCTATTTTCCTGTAACTGGTGACAAACTAGGTACGCATCGTAATCATCAAAATAATTTAAAAGGTGCCAACACAACAAATACAAGAGACGAGTGAGGACACGATCGATGGGGAAAAACTCTATCCGTGCGATAAATTGTGTATTCATTATCACTCAAGGGGATTTTCGGTGCAATGAAAGTCCTTGGAATGATCAACTTCTCAATTCCATGACTATATGAGAGATAAACATTCCAAACCTGAGTTTAATGCAGGAGATTTGCATGAAAATGAATGAACTGAAAATGATTCTTGAATTCGATCAGAAGTAAAATATTGAAAAATTGAAAGATCAGACCTAAAATACCAAACTTTTTTCAAAAGTATTTTTTTATTGAGTGAAACCATGCAAAGAGGATGATTGTATGGAGTAGACCAAATTTGGCTTAGTTTGTGGGCCTTACCATAATCATGAGATCCTCATATGGCCATCAACACGAGTTGAAGTGCCTTGACTCTCTGGAAGGTCCTGGAACTTCCCAGGATTATAAAATCACATATTGAATATTGTACGAGATATTGCATGGTTCGAGGATGGTTGCTACCACTATTTTCAATAAGACCACTACTCATGGGATGTCAACCAAATTTGTCACTGATTTTACCGGTTTTTCCAAATTCAACAACCAGATTACTCTAATCACAAATTGAAGGATGAATGAATCGAGGATATTTCGTGAGTAAGTTGATTTTAAGAGTTGTCTTCATGCAAAACAAGAAATGATGCAGGATGGAAAGGACACTCAATGATCTCATTATTTTATTTCTCATTGTGGACAACCTCACTACCTTGTGTTAATTGAGAAGTGAACTCATGTGATGAAGAAGTTTGAGAGCATGGAATTTATTCACCGCATGCAGATGCATCACAAACATGAGAGAACAAGGGATAGTGGGATGAACATGAAGTTTAAACAAGTCTGAGAATTTTCTTTGACTGAAACAGATTCCAGATCTAAATCTTCAAAATTTTCATGAGAAACTAAAAGATAAAAATTTGCACCTGGGAATTCATGACTGTATACATGAATAGAGTTATCATCACCGGAATGATTGTTGCTTGAGGCTACGGGTTGGTGGAAAGAATTAATTACATTTGATTCATTACTAAGATTAGCATATTGAAAATGGTACGAGAATGAAACACATCACGTTCACACGGAGTATTTTGGAAAATAGAAGCAAGATTGAAAGAATATTAGCCTTCCTTATCCTCTACCTGTGTAATGTGACTTCCTTGTATCTCATCGTAATTTGAACCAACAATTGGAAAATAAAGATAATCTGAAAAACGGGACGGTGGAATACATTGCCCAAGCGGATCATGGTAGAAATAGTCACGGCATGTAGATGGTAGATTATAACAGAAATCTGAATTAGATTCGAGACTAGAGTTATGAATAACATCATCATCATGTGGAATGGAGGAGTTAGTCTTCACCATGGGATTCATGGACCAATCTGGAATTTCCTCCATTGAATCTGAATTGTGAAAAATGGACGAAGAATGAAAATATGGATTAGGAATTCGATTTGCATATTTTCCAACTTTACAATCACTGCAAGGGACACCCGCATCGGGACTAGAAAAGGAGGAGGAAAATGAACAAAAGGAATAATAGGTTCCTCCTCTATAATGAGGGGTGTCTCCTAGTTTACAATGGTTTGGGATGAAGAAACATGAGGTAGTCTAGATTCAAACTGATTCAAATAAATCATAACTACATCTTGAAACTTTTTCTCATAAAATTCTTGATCCATATCTTCCTCGGGAAACTCATAACATAAATGAAGCAATCTATCAGTGAAATCCTCAATTGATTTATCACGCTCCATTATGAGTTGATGGATTATTTTGTGAGCATATCGATTATCATACCAATCGAAATCTTTATGAACCTCCTTAGTAAAATGGAGAAGAGAATGAATGGAAGTATATGATAAGGTATGATACCAATTCTTATCATCAATTTCTAGAGTGAGGGTGAAAAGACTACACATAACATCTTCATCATCGATTTGGAGAGTTTTAAAAACCTAAGAAAATCATTTATGCCTGGATAAAAATATACCACCCTTGGCATTAAACTTGAACTGAGACATGGGGTGAAAAATTTCCATGGGGATTGAAAGTTTTCTAGGAGAAAGGTTAGAAAACAGACTCAACAGGCTCAAATTTCCATCTAGCCTTCCTTTTAGTGCCATTTCTCGCAGTGATGGAAATTCATCAACCAAGGGGTCTCCCCGATGTGAAGTTGCAATTTGACTGCACACCATTTGGAGTAGGAGCCCCATCTAGAATATTAGCTCAGTTTCCATGTATTCTTATAAATATGTCTTGGATATGGCCATCACTAAGGGAGAGGAGTGCAGATGCGCCTTAGAAAAGAAAGGGGGGTGTGCCTGGTGAGTGTCTAATTGCAAGTGTGTGAAGGTTCTTATACTGTGGGGGAGAGAGAGAGAAGTTAGCCTCTAAGAGAGAGGTAATAGTACCACCCAGAAATATACACACAAGAACCGAAGAGTCCATCTAACATGCAACATAATAGTTCACAATGGATGTGACAGTCACTACAACCAAAAATTGAGAAATATCTGCCTAACATCCTGCGGAATTGTACAAAAGGATAAGACAACAATAAAAACCATTACAAAAAATTCTTAATAATGTAAGTACTAAAATAACCGAAATAGATCAACACCTTAGCACATGTGAAAGCAAACATGAAATAAAAAATTTTGCATAATAGTCTGACAAACATTCATATTCCATGCATAAGACCATATCATCCTTAAAGGCTTTTGTTATTAAGTAAAAGTTCCAAGACACATGTATATAATGAAAATCACTAGCTCCAACAGTGGAGTGTTGGATCCACTCCTTGCTCCACAAAAGAACTTACTTATCTCTCTAATTATTTTTAGGTGGAGCCAAGGTGAAAAAGTACTTTTCTCATACAATGAGGGTGGATATATAGACAAGAGGTAACGCTTCACCATCCTTTTGGCTCTTTGACTACCCTCGTGACTGTTTGAATTCCTATGAATTTTCAATTTACATGACTCTTCATATCTTAAGTGTCCATTGGACTTCCACTTTACAATACATTTCAAATGAAAAATCACATGGTACACAATAATGATGTGGCATATGAAAAATCATTACATGACATGACATGACACTGCTGACATGGATTGCTTGATGATGTGGCAATGTCAAGCTATTATTTTTGTTGTGTCTTTAGTGTCTCCTTTTCACATCCACATGGCCTGGTGATAGGCTATATTCAATGATCTCATGTCTTGGGCGGTGATAACAAACTGATGTCCCTTTTCTTTCTCTTGATCAATCATCTTGCATGCTCAACTAGAAAGGTGTCTCTCAACAAGTTTTCCTTCTCCTTTTCCTTCTTCATCGTGTTTCCATCACATCATAAGGTACCTATATCTGCAATTCACTCATAACAAGGCGAAATTAATCTAAAAACCCCTAACCAAAGATGATTCATTTTGATCCAATAAATGATCCCAAAATGAGTGACAGGATGGGAAGTGAGGTTTAGTGACTGCGTAGTTTCATAGTTCAAGCAGGTAAGGGGAAGTCTTGAGCCTTGATATTGTGCATTGCGTAGTTCTAGAAGGGCTAAGGAACAATACTAGATATTTTACGAAGCCAGTGGGATAAGCTAAAAGGTTGGAACTGGAAGATCTCACTGGGAATTTGTAGGGAAGAAGGAAGGTTGTGCAACCACACAGGTCAAGGGATTAGGTATTGAGCTTGAGGCTTGAGGTTGTGAAGTGTGCAGTTCAATCTAGGCTAGATGTCATGACTGCGCAATTACAAAGGTGAGGGTTAAGGATTGGTCATAGAAATTGTGCAGTGTAGTAGTCCTGGGAGGTAGGAACTTCGCACTACGTAGTTCGAAGTAGCAATGTCAAGTCTATAGGACTGAGAGTGTGCAGTGCACAACTTAGGGAGGCCAGAGGAATCTAGGTTTCTTGTTCGAGAAGGTTTCTGAAAGTGGCTAAGTGTGGGATCAGTGAGATTAGTGTGAATAATGATAAAAAATTGACTATGATCACACAATTTGAATACTTTGAAAACACAATAACATAGATCATTCATGACATATGAACGAATTATTTCCCTTCGTGTGAAAACATTAGGACAAGTTATGACAAGTGCATCGCAAAGGATACACTTTGCAACGACCATGATGACACTTGTGAGAAAATGCTTAAAACTTTAAGAATGAGGGTGACAGATGCTTAAATGGTTAGAACAACTCATTTACAAAGATATAACCTCTTAAAACCACTAGAAGAAGCCTATGCACGCAATACGACAACCAACATGCGAAAATATGACATTTTTCCTACCTTTTCAAAGGGAGAAAAGTACCTCAAGAAAACACGTGGAATGGTTTTCAATGTTTGCAATGACACATGACACTGATGACATAATGATGTGGCAGTGATAAGTTTTCCTTCTTGCCAATTTCCTTTGTGTGAGATATGCATTATTCTTCACATCTACCCTCCAATGGTTTGTAAATCTAATAGATCATTCCAATGGTCTTGATCTTTGATATTATGTTGTAATCGAGTGTTCCTTCATCTTCTAGTCTGATGATCATCTTATCTCCTTGTATTCTTAGGTGTCTTCTAACATTTCCTCCTTCTCTATCTCTTCCTTCATAATTTTTCCATAGCATGAGAAAAATTTTGCATCTGCAATCCACTCATGCCAAGACAACATCAGTTTGATAAACCCCTAGTCTAAGATGTTGCATGAATATCCACTAACTAAGTCAGGACTGGGTGACATGTCGGGAGAGAGGGCCCAGTGACTACACTATTGCACGGTACAAACAATGAAGGGCCAGGGTTGATCATTGAAACTATGTAGTGCACAACTGAGGCCAAATTGAGGGAAAAAATTGTGCGGTCTAGACTGAGGGAAAAATTTGCGCATTTTTTGGAGGAAAGGGGAACTGGGCTTGAGCAATGACGAAATTTTCCAGAATTTAGCTAAGTGGGGGATCAGTGAGACCATTGAGCACAGTGATAGGAACTGACTGTGATCACACTCTTAGAAATTTGACGACACAACATAAATCATCCATAATATATGAATAGATACTTCCCTTAGTGCTAGACATTCCTGCACGATAAGAAAAACTCATCACCACAAATCCTTCCCCTTGAAACAAAATAAAATTGCACTTTTCATGATAAGCAGTAATTCCCATGCCAAAAGACGACACTTTCTATATAAAGATAAAAGTGCAAACAACACTTGCAGTATGCGAATGATGGTGAAAGTAACACATGCCAGAGCAAAGATAACAAGAAAGCGACACTATTTATTTGAAATCAAGTGAAAGAGAAAACTAAAGACATGAAAGCGACACTTGGGAAAAAAAAGGTGTGTGGGAGTGAGAGTTTGCAAAAACTCACCAAAATGGAAATACAAATGTTGTTGGAATGTGAGGAATTGTTATTGTCATTGGGCATTGTCTATCGACATGAATTGGTCATCACATAGGCATAGTATTCATGGAATGTGCTATGATTATTTGAGCTTGCGTGATATAATGCACTCATGGAGTTATTGAAAATTGAGCATGTGTGAGCGAGTGACTTCGACACTTCCAATCCAAGAAGATCAAAATAATCAGCTCACCAAGAAGTGACTATAGAATGATTGATCGCAAGATCCATAGTAGGCTCCAAAATTCAGCATAGGAAAAACATTAAAAGGTGTTTTCATAGCAACAACAACAATCTACAAGTATATCTCTAAATTGACTATTTCCAAGAACTCAAGTACACCTTTAAATCTAAGCATCATTTATTCTTCAACCAAACTAAAATTCTTCTCTCAAAATTGTATTACTCATCCATTGTTTTAGAGTCTTTTGAAATTGAAAACACTCGATAATTTAAATTGTGAACATGGTTATAAACTATGTCATTCATGGAAGTCCATTAATCATTACCCCATCATATTTTTTTTTTTTAAATAAATTTACAATTATGTTAAATATAGTTCTTCTTATCCTTCCTTGTACTATGTTGGATTTTTAATTAAAATGTTTCTTTCCCGTGACTCATTACACCTTTTCTTGTTATTTTATTTACTCATAAAATAATTTAGTTATAACTTATTTGTTTAATTTACTTCTTTCTTATTTATATATTTTATTTTTCTTTTTACTTATTTCATTATCTTATTTATTATTTATTGTTGGATTTTCTTACTTCATTTCTATCTAATTTTTTTCTTCTTAAAATTTTCAAATTTTCTAATCATTTTGATAAGAGCTAATTTACTAATTGAATGTTTATTATTTTACATTGACTACCTTTCCTTGTTTTAGATTTCAATAGTTTCCTCTTATCCTATATATTCATACGTTAATACATATTTCTATTTATATATATTCCTTTTATTTCCAATTATGTATAATAATTGTTAGATACAAATGGAATGTGAACAAACATGAATGATGAAACAATTAATTTCAATTACTATTAACATAGATGTACGTTTATAATACATTATTGTGACTGTTGGATTTATCTTCCAACGGCTCTTGGAATCCCTTTGATTGTCCAACTCCCACACCTGAACCCTTAGTGGATTAGGTGTCCAACATTCCCCCCTTAATCTGAAGGGGTGCGTATGAGTCCAAGAGGAGAGTTGTAATACAAAATGTGAAAAAATTCATGAAAACACTAGGGTGAATGTGCTCATTGAAATGTTGGCCTAAGGAGATGGTTTAAGGATAACCACTGACATTAGAATGCTTAGTGCAGTTCCCTGAACCCTTTCAAATCTAGCATGAAGCTCAATTTTTCTACTAGAGGAAGTTCTCCTAATGATTTGAAGAGGGATACCTTCAACCTGGGAAAAGAGAGGCCTGCAACCTGAATAAAAAAGGGAGAACCTCAATCTCAAAAGGGAGGTCTCAACCTGTGATGGTTTAAGGATGAACACCAACTCTGGAATGCTTAATGGAATTCCTGGAACTCTCACAAAACTAAAAAGAAGCTAAAGTCTTATGCTAGAGGAAGTTTCCACAATTATTTGAAGATGGAGAAGCTCAACCTAAAAAGGGAGGACTCAATTCCTCTTATATGGTTTAAGGTTGACCACCAACCAAAGGCATGCTCCAGGGGATTCTATGCCTCTGGATACAACTTTGAATCTGGTATGGTAGGTTGTGGCTCAGGCTCGTTTGAACTTGTGTGTCTCTAGCTACAACTTTGAATTAAGAAGCATTTTTAGGTTTTGGCTCAGGCTCACTTGATGTGGCTTTGAAGCTTGCATATGTCCAGGATCATGTAGAAATATGTCAAAATGAAGAGGAATTGTTGTTAAACTATATTTATGCTAGTGGGGAACTTTTTTTTAAGTGTGCAATTGAGGTAAAATACACAATACTTCTTGCAGGGATTCTTCATTCCACCCTTGTTAGATACAAGGTGAGAAGATGGAGAAAACTCAAGTGCAAGACTTTTTAATACTCTAGAAGAGATTCTGACATATGACTGAAATATCTTATTGGTATTTGAAGCCCATTTCCAGGAATAGATCCATCCAAAATGAATCTTTTTTCTTTGAAGAAGATTTTTTGCTAATGACCTTGTATCTTCTCACCTTGTATCTAAGTGTCCAACAATAATAAGTGGAGTGTTTTGGAAAGAGGTAATTTATTTTGAAAAAACATTAACTCTAACTATTAAAGGTATCATTTAATGTAAAAAAATAGACTAACAATTGAAAACTTAGAAAAAAAAAAACATGATTTAGCTATTTCATATTTTAGTTTTTTTTTTCTCTTTTATTTCTAAAATACAATTGTGAAAAAAATTATGATTTTTTAAAATATCTTTAATTCATAAATAATAATTCAATACATAATAAACTCTTAAAAAACTAGATTAAATAACACAAGCATAAAATTACAACCAATCTTATACAAAATCCAAAAAAACAAAACATCAAATGATAACCATCATTTGTATAATTATTTATAACCTTTAATTTTAATTAAAAATATACCTATCTTAACATTGCATAGACTTAAAATTCTTCTTAAACCCTTTAACACTTATATGTATATATAAACATTGCATACCCTTCAAATTATTATTTTACTGTATCATATAAGGAAAGACCGTGACCCCACGTCCCTCTAAAAGCGTGTCCCGTTTTTTAATCTACTAAAGTAAAAATAGTAGTTTAATTACTTATTTTAATTATCAAATAATTTTCACTGAATTGTATATATATATATATAAACATTGCATACACTTCAAATTATTATTTTAATGTATTATATAAAAGATAGACCGTGACCCACCTCCCTCTAAAAGCGTGCCCCATTTGTTAATCTTATCAAGTAGCATTATTAGTTTAAGTACTTATTTTAATTATGCATAGATATCAAATAATCTTCCCTGAGCCACCTCCCTGTAAAAGCGTGTCCCGTTTCTTAATCTTATCAATTTGTAATATTAGTTCAATTACTTATTTTAATTATGCAGAGACATCAAATAATTTTCACTGAGTTATATATATATATATGCATACACTGAAATTATTATTTTACTGTATTATATAAGGAAAGACCTTGACCCACTTCCCTATTTGTATATTTTAATTTTGTATAGACTTGGTATATTTTTCACTTTATTTTATTAATGGGAAAACGTGTTGCGTTTCTCAAAGCTATAAAGTCAATGTTCAGCCATCCCAGCATTATTTTCCTTCCCTTATCAACCATCCCAGCGAATTCAGTTTCCAAAACATCAATGCAACTAAGTTATTTATTATTTATTTTTTAATTTTTCAGTAGAGAGGCCTATTCTATAGTGTACTCTAGGGAAATGTGTACATTTGTGGTTTTTTTAATTTTTAAAATAAAATTCATTTTATAGTTTACTGTGAAGAGATGTGTAAATTTGTGGTTTTTTTTTACTTTTTAAAATAAAAATAAAAATTATGTTTTAAAATGAAAAATAATATTAATTATAGTAAAAAAATAAATATGTTGTAAAATAATTAGAAGTAAAAAAATGTGTGAGTAGATGTTTAAATCTTACATTTTTCAAAAAAATATTTTAACAATAAATTTAAATAAACTATTTGAAGATCTATGTTAACTAATTGGTGTTGATATCAACTTCATATATATTTATATATAGAAAAAAAATGTTAAATTAAAATAATTTAATGTTGTATTTTAATAGGAATTAATATTAGCATATACTTAAAATAAATTAATAATAAAAAACCATTTTAATTTGCCTCATAAAATGTTTTTATATACATGTTATGTAAAATATTTTGATGTCAATAACTTATCATTTTATATATATATATATTATGAAAAAAATAAATTTTTATGGTTAAAATGTTTATTTGGTCATATATATACTTTATTTAGCATTCACAAATACAATTTTAACAATGAAAAATAACACATCGTGTTTTGCACTTTAAAAAAGTTTACAGGTAAAAAAAATTGATCTCTCTATTCATATTAGATCAATGGAGACGCTAGAATCAAACATCCTCATAACAAGTGCGCCTTATAAAGAAAAACTCATCATTTCTCTTAAATAAATCCATCTCTTTTAAACTAAATTTCAAAAACATGTACATAATTTTGATTTATTTATATGAACAAAAATCACATAATTAATACATAAAAAAATGGATCCATCCCTTTCAAACTCAATTTCAAAAACATATACATAACTCTAATTTATCTTTATAAACCAGAATCACATTATTAGAACACAACAAATCACATGATTAGTTAAAAATAATTAAGGTATCCACTCATTGAACATACATTCAACGTTACTTTAAATATATATAAAAGATATAAAAATAAAAATAAAAATAATCCTTTTTGGAATATAAACTTAAAATAACTTAACTTACATGTATAATGAGAAAAAAATATAAATTTCATATTTAAACTTAAAATATGTATATACACTTAAAATAACTTACTGTATAATAAGAAAAAAATATAAATTTCATATTTAAATTTAAAATAACTTATATGTATAATAATTTTTTTTTATAAATTTCAAATTTAAACTAAATAATATAATAATGTAAAAATACATAAAATTTTCCTACAATAATTTTTTTATTTTTTTATTATATGTATTTTTAGAAAGACAATCATACTTTAATTTAATATCATAGTCCTGGTATATTATGGTTTATAAAAGATATGATGATGCAGAGTGAATACATAGTTATATTGACTTTTAAGTTACTACTTGTTAGTCAATAGGAGATTGTATTGGTGTTTATAGCTCATTAGCAAATATCATTCTCACCTTGCGAATTCATTGCTGCGCACAACGACATTTTCCAATAACAATTAGCCGCTGTTTGCAACTTGTTCTATTCTGCACATTCATGAATCCCGAGGCCAGTAAATTTTAAAATTCGACAACGTCAGTGGGACGCTAAATATGTTTCGGAGGAAGAGGTAATCAGCATCAAAAGCGGCAGAGAATGCAAGAAGGTTCGGTGTTTTAGTGCCATTTAAGCCAGGGAAAATGCTATGAAAGCTTAGCCATTATGGAAGGACTGCGTGACCTGAAGCGGAGTCTAATTCTCGCTCTGGTATTAATCCTCGCCGGTTTTTTGTTCCTTGACTCCTATCATGTCAATATGTTCATATCGTTTATTTCGCCACAATCCCGCACTAACACCAATTATGGATTGCCTTCGCCTAATTCCTCTCCATCACTACATGCCGCCCTGCATCATCACGAATCCCAGTCCAGAGTAGCCTCACCCTGGACCAAATTTCCAGGTGGAATTCCTTATAGCAGCAGCTCTGTCGATAAGGTGACTCAACCTAATAGCTCTGTGAATCTTTTTCTTTTTCCTTCTAGATGTTGCTCCATGGTATTTTTGGTAAATTTTTTGAGGAATGATAATATACAGTTTGAGTTTGAGTGGGTTTAATGGTGACGTATATGACTTTTTTTCAAAGGTTACAGGTTTAAAATTAGAGAGATTTTTTTTAAAGGTTACAGGTTTAAAATTAGAGAGATAGAGTATGTATGTTTTCAAATTTCTGTGTAGAGGCGAATCTTTTGTCTCATAAACTAAAAGTCTCATACACCACACAAAAAAGTCTTATACACTAAACAAAAAAGTCTCATGTCTAGCTTAAAGATAAGATAATAATAAAGTCTCATACATCAATTTGATGTCTAGCTTAAAGATAAGATAATAATAGATGAAAATATAAATTTTATAGTGATTTTTAACTTTATATTACATAATAGTAAGATAGTTCAGTTTTAATTCAATGGTTTTAAGAAATGTGAATATAAGTGAATTGAATCTTACTGTGGGGATGTAATGGAAGCAGAAGAAGAAGAAGCGTAGTATTCCGAAGGTAGAAATCGGCCTGATACGCGCTCGGGTGGCCATAAGGAAGGCGATTTCACACAGCGAACAGAAAGAGGAGGTGGAAGAATCCTATGATCAAGCAAGCGACCTCTACCGAAACTCCGCTGCCTTTCATCGGTAAAAAATCTATTTAAACTCTCTATATATGAATCTACGAGGATTTCGATGTTCTCTAGATAATGACATATCACTACGAGGATTTACTCTGATAATGATATATCACTACGAGGATTTCGATTTCGTCCACGGTTAGGGAGGCTTATTTGATTTGTATTTATGTGTGTTTATGTTATCAGGAGCTATAGGGAAATGGAGAAGCGTTTCAAGATCTTCGTATATCCAGAGGGGGAGCCGCCTCTGGTACACCACGGGCCATGTCATGATATCTATTCGACGGAAGGCAGATTCACTGAGGAGCTTGAGGTGGGGAATCGATTCGTGACATCGAATCCGGAGGATGCCCATGTTTTCTTTCTTCCCTTCAGTGTAACACTGATGGTCAGTTATATTTACGTGCCCAACACATATGATGTCACGCCCTTGAAACGGTTCGTGGGAGATTACATTAATGTTGTTGCCCACAAATACCCGTTTTGGAACCGAAGTTTGGGGGCCGATCATTTCATGCTCTCATGCCATGACTGGGTAATGTATCTCCTTATATCATTTTCGTCACATTTTCACTATTTTTCTTTTCTTTAAAACTAATCCATGTTGTAAATTCTGAATTCATACAAGAGCGCATTGAAAATGGAAATACTATGGAAATTCTAAAATAGAGTTAATATAAGCAATGCATTCAAAAAGAACATTTCCGGATAACGATCAATGCGTTATAGAGGGAAAAAAATCTCTAATAATACCCTAATGAAATAAAAATCTCTTAGAAGTCACCCAAATTTGATTTTAATATTCTTAATAAACATATGTTGGCCATGTGATGTTGATTATAAGTAAGTTGTACCAAAATTTTTGATTGCAGTGAATATTTTTGTTTGTTTTGGGCATATGCAGGGCCCTTATGCATCTATGGGAAATCCATTATTGTACAATAATTCAGTTCGTGTTTTATGCAACGCCAACACTTCAGAAGGATTCAATCCCACAAAAGATGTAACACTTCCGGGGATGAAATTGGGACGAGGTCGGATGACTGGCTTGCTTGGTGGTCCATCTGCTCTAGAGAGGCCTTTGCTTGCATTCTTCGCTGGTGGAAACCATGGACCTGTCAGAGCCATTTTGTTAAAACATTGGAGAAACGGGACTGACGATGATATACAAGTCCATGAATATCTCCCCAAGGGTCTGTCATATTTTGGTTTTATGAAGAAGAGCAGATATTGCCTGTGCCCAAGTGGATACGAAGTGTCCAGCCCACGAATTGTCGAGGCAATATACAGTGAATGTGTGCCTGTCATAATTTCAAAAGACTATGCTCTTCCCTTCAGCGATGTGTTGAATTGGACAAGTTTCTCTGTTCAGGTTCCTGTGTCCGAAATTCCAAATCTCAAGACCATACTCCAATCTATACCAGTAAATAGGTATGTTCAGCTGCAGAGTAAAGTCAAACAAGTTCAGAGACATTTTACTGTAAACCAGCCTCCAAAACGTCATGACTTTTTCCACATGGTTCTTCATTCCATATGGCTCAGGAGGCTTAACATTCAGATTAGCTCATAAAAAAAGTCCCCTCCATCCTGGACGTTTGCCAAACACTCTGTTTTCATTGAATTGGTTAGTTAGTAGCTAATAAGTCCCGGCTTAAATGTTGGTGATTATTACTCCTACTCGCGATGCCAAAATAGATCAGTTCCCAGTCTATCAATCTTCTAAACATACGTCGAGTGATGTCCCCGAGGAAGAATGATTGGCGTATAGCCAAACGATACACACAGGTCAGACCTAGAGCTTGTTGCTGTCTAAAGTTATTTTAATAAATTGAAATGAAATTGAGCTCTAGTTTGGTTCTGGCAAGTCCTTGAAAGTTGACACAAATAAATAATGGAATGATATGGGTGAGACTCTCCATCGAGCTTCATTGAGTGTTTATTATTGTTTCTCGAAGTTCACCTACTAAAATAATTTTCATTCTCCATTTTTACTCGAAGTGTGTGAAATTTCCCTCTTCAACTATATATATAATCATAGGAAAGTATAGCATAAATAAAAGAAATTGAAAATTTATGCAAGTGCTTTTTAAAAGTTATTGAGTTTCTCATTAAATAAAAATCAATAATCAAATTTTGAAGTGAGAAGAATGCTAGAAAATTTTAGATGTAAGAACTACATTCTCTAATGATAGTACATTTGGGTTTTTAAAGGAAATTATTTTCCTTGTCTTTTAAATAATAGATTCCTTCCCAATAGATTCTTTAGAAATAAATTTTTTTTTTCAACTGATTGTTAGTGTCTTTTGTGTAGTGCTTTCTTAGTCATTGAATTTAAGGGTAGAGGTAAAGATACAACTAGACAAAAAAGAGCAAGTGATTGAATCTCAAATGAAAATAACATTAAAGAATCTCGTCAAATTTTCTCATGCGAGCCTTCTTCAACTGATGAGGTAGTAGGAAATTTCTCGGCTCCAAAACCTCGAGAATAAC
>CM076581.1:575483459-575567658 GCA_034641835.2 Pinus albicaulis
TGGATCTTTTTGTTTCAATTTTTCAATGTTTTGGTCTTGAAAGGATGTATCTTCCTCAAGACTTTTATTAACCCGTAGGGAGTCTTCCTCAGAATTATCTTGTTCTTGTATGATCACAGAAGGTTTCCTCTTCTCAAATATCCTTCCAGACCTAAGTTGAACATCACTAAGGTCTAGAGGAGTAATTAAATAAGTTGGAAATTGTTGTCCTTCTATCATGTATGTATTCTGAGGATTCTTATTATTGGGGTTTGGTATGGGTTGAGCTGGCAATTGATTGGATTTTTGAGGGAATGGTAATGGAAGTGGTTGATTTTGATGTGGTTGGTTCGGATGATGTTGTTGAGGATTTTGTTGAAAATTTTGTTGAAGATTTTGAGGAAAATTTTGTTGAGGATTTTGAGGATAAAAATGTGGATATGGTGGATAGGATGGTGGATACTGATAGTATGGAGAGTATCTTCCATAGGGACTTTGTGTTCCTTGTGCCCAGGATTGAGATTGATTTTGAAATTGGGGCCAAGGTTGCTGCCAAGAATTCCAAGGTGGAGGTTGATTATACATTTGATCATGGAATCCTTGTGTCTGAGGTCCCTGCCAAGGTCTTCTAGATACAAAGTTAAGAGATTCTGTGAGGTCTGTAGGAGTTTCCTCCTGAAAGACAGCTTTGAGACCAGGAAGAGAAGGACAGTTCTTGGTCTCATGTTTTTCGGAACAAATGACACAGGTCTCTACAACTTTTACATCTAAAGGACACTCTCTTAAGGCATGTTTCTTTCTACATTTGGGACAAAAGATTGCCAAGGCATCACATTCAGCCTTTTGCTTGTTTTGTATCTTGAGGGTGTCTATTTGTTCACTAAGACTCCCTAAGATGTCAGACTTAAAATCATCAAGCATGTGTCCTATTTCTGATCGCCAAAATGTTTGGTCTCAATCTAGTCTCCTAAACTGAGCTCATTTAATTGTCAACCAGGATTTGTAAACTGCTGAAGTGAAGTGTACTGTATGTACCTAGGTGCTTGTTTCTTAATGCGTTGTGTGTAGTGTTTTGTGATGTTTTTGGTCTTTTGTGATGATTTATGATGTTTTTTGGTAGTTTTATGTTTGCAGGAAAAATGCCTAGAAAGCTAGTGGAAAGAAGCTGGTGATTAAAAATAGAGTTAAACCTAATTGATGGAATGACAATTGGCAAATGCAATTGGAAACACTGAAGCAAAATTAAATCTAAACTATGACTAAATAAAAGCAAAGCTTGATAATGAATTTTAAGCAAATGATTCAAAACAAAAACTAAACTTGAGGAGTGATCACTAAGTATGCAAATCCTCTAAATAAACAGTGAAACAACTAACTTACAATGATGCAATACTTTTTCCTTCATTAGAGATTTGAAACATAATTAGAGGGAAAACATTGTTATCATCATAAGATCTTCTATTCTAGAACTAGTTCCTATCTCTATTCTGCAATTTAATTGAATGCCACAAAACCTTTACTCAAGAGTTATTGATTTCTTTCCAAAGTAGTCTTTTGAGGAAGAGCTCTGTTTATAAAATGATGAGGAAATTGCAGAGGTACTTCAGGCCTTAAAATGATGTTGTCTTCTGTTCATATGGTTATAGATCAATTATGGATTTAAGAACAAGAAGAGGTTTGTGAATAATGAAGGTTGTCTTGTTAATCCTAACAACTGAAGTAATCTATTGTGCAATGGATGACAATTTGAGTATGAAGTGCAAGTGCAATGAGTTAATATAAGGATGAACTTAAGATGCCACTAATCTAGAACAATGCTGAACTATAAGTCATCATCAAACTTGAAACAAAGTAACTGAACATGAGTTAAGTGCAATTAAACTCTGGAGCATTCTAACTAAGCTACCATGCATTATTCTATGAAATTACACAATCTGTTTGTCCATCATTAATGATATTTTGGAAGAATTCCTTCTTTTGGAAGAGCTAGAACAATTCCGACTGTGTAATTGAGTGCAATTGTAAGCAAATAGACTGAAAGCAAATGAAAAAATAAGATATCACATCCATATCCTACTCGTCATTATGATTTCTTGGGCAAGCGTTTAAGAGCAAGAACAGAGATGATACCTAGTACAAACACACAACTAAATCATTCATTATCACGGTCATGTCTTGAACTTCTTAAGAATTTATTGGAAGAGTTTCTTCTTGTGGAAGAGTGATTAGAACAAGTGTAACTGTGATAGTGAACAACAAAAACTACAACTAAATCCTACAATACTATAGCTATTCATCATTCATCATTATAATCTTTTGGAAGAGTGTCTTCTTGTGGAAGAGTTAGAATGAATATAACTACAGTAGCTAATTAAAAACAACTATGAATTCAACTTCTAATCCTACAATACTATAGTCATTTTCCCATCCATCATTATAGTCTTTTGGAAGAGTGTCTTCTTGTGGAAGAGTTAGAATGAGTACGACTACAGTAGCTAATTAAAACAACTATTAATTCAAATGCAAAACGTAAAGGCAGCTAGAAAACTTATCTAATTTACGCAAAATAAATCCGTGCAAGAGGTAGGGGCCCTCTACCACCTGACGGAATTCAACTCCAAATTTAATCACGCTTTCAAAACGACACGGTCTGCTCCATTAAAGATGAAAAAGTTTGAACATAACACTCTGCGTCTTCAGGAATGTAGCACAGAGTCTAAACAAAATCTAGCATCAAATCTAACATAAAATCTCTAACATAGCTCTCGGTCTCCCGAGTGTTTATAAAGCAAATGCACGTAACAATACTTGCAACAATTTAGGAACACTGTCTTTCCTTATCGGAATCACGTTAGGACTCTTTGAAGTGGCTGCGTGAAGAGGAAAAGACATCTGTACTGAGACAGTCCTAATAGAAGTCTTCCTTTCTAAATGTGTTCCCACGTTCAAAACCATACCCATAATTCGTTTCTTCCTCCATGATGAGCAACGAACCATGTAGACATGACGTGGATCATGCCCATATGCGGTTTTTATCAAGACGCCACCTGGAACATACTCAAACGTGAAGGCAGCTGCAGAATCGCCAGTTAGCTACGGAATGTCTGCATTCTGCAGCTAGTTCCGGTCAAAATGCTTTACAATGACAAAAATCACAAAATTTAGCAAGTCAGTCATGTAAATCATTCTAGAAGTAATTTTAACTATATTCACTGATCAATTGGGTGTAAGATAGCAATGGAAAAGGGAAAATGAGGTAAAATGAGGTGAAGGAAAGCACAATTTTGAGGCTCAACATACCCCCACTGCTGTCTCTTTGCATGTCCAAAAACAGGAGGTGAAAACTAGGTAACCTTTGTTTCTTCTTTGAAAAGTTTTATGCGTATTCCCCGGGAAGATTTATTTAGCAGAGGTAGGGCTTGATTTTCAGAACATCACTTTGCTTCATCTAGATTCAGAAAGTGTATATCTTCAATTTAAACTATCGATCTCGGACTTAGGAAAATCTAAGGTCATTTGTTCCATTAGGAGAACCTTCTGTTTCCCCGTTCAACAAACTCAAGAAGCAGCATCTGTGCTCCTCGTTAAGAACACAAACCTTCGTTTCCCCACAGTGAGTCAAATCCATGGCAGGGGGAGGAGGAGTCTTTAATGGAGAACACACACTATTTGGAGGTAGAGGTAGAGGTAGAGGAGAAGGAGGTAGAGGTGCAGATGGAGGAAGAGGTAGAATAGAAATAGGAAGCTCTTTTGGGTTCCCTATAATTGA
This sequence comes from Pinus albicaulis, assembly GCA_034641835.2. Classification (NCBI taxonomy): domain Eukaryota; kingdom Viridiplantae; phylum Streptophyta; class Pinopsida; order Pinales; family Pinaceae; genus Pinus; species Pinus albicaulis. Next base: position 575,487,208 of record CM076581.1, read on the forward strand.
TGAAGAAACCAATACAACCATGAAAAACATTTCACCCTCTGTCCTTCCAAACTTCTATGGACTTAAAACTGAAGATCCTGAAACCTTCTTATTCGAGTTTGAAGTGCTGTGTAGAACTTATGACTACTTACAAGATGCTCAAAAACTGAAATTATTTCCTTCAACTTTGAAAGGAGCAGCATTGAAGTGGTTTATGAGTCTGATCAGCAGTTCTATTAGAACATGGGAAGACATGAAACAAGCATTTATAGAGAGATATTTGGATTATTGTATGCCGGTTAATCATAAGGAAGAAGTGTTCAAGATGTTACAAAAAGAAGAAATTTGAAGATTTGTTGGAAAGTTTTTTCCCACATAACATAAAAGGAAAAATGGAAAATCTAGATCAAGACACTCTTTAAAAGCTCTTTGTTGAAAAACAATTAGATGATCATGGAGATCTTAAACATGATGGGAAAGGGGATATATCAACTTATTTACTCCGAAATATCCGAGCAATATGCATCAACCCAAAGTGGGGTCTAGGTCACAAAGGCAAGAGAACCCGCTCTTGCAAGGGCAATCCTCGGACGCAGTTTTAGATTTCCCTCTTGAAAGGTTGATACATGACTTAGATATTTCAGGTAATGTGAGTTGTGATATATCCCCTTTTCCCATCATGTTTAATATATCCAACCATTCATCCCTAATTGTTTTCAACAAAAGAGCTTTTAAGGTGTCTTGATCTAGATTTTCCATTTTTTCCCTTTTTATGTTGTAATGAAATCTTTCCAACAAATCTTCCAAATTTTCATCTTCTTTTTGTAACATCTTGAACACTTCTTCCTTATGATTAATCGGCATACAATAATCCAAGTATCTCTCTAGAAATGCTTGTTTCATGTCTTCCCAAGTTCTAATAGAGCTACTGATTAGACTCATAAACCACTTCAATGCTGCTCCCTTCAAAGTTGAAGGAAATAATTTCAGTTTTTGAGCATCTTGTAAGTAGTCATAAGTCCTACACAGTACTTCAAAATCGAATAAGAAAGTTTCAGGATCTTCAGTTTTAAGTCCATAGAAGTTTGGAAGGACAGAGGGTGAAATGTTTTTCATGGTTGTATTGGTTTCTTCATCAAGTATAGGGAACCCAAAAGAGCTTCCTATTCTACCTCTTCCTCCATCTGCACCTCTACCTCCTTATCCTCTTCCTCCTTCTCCTCTACCTCTACCCCTACCTCCACCTCCAAATAATGTGTGTTCTCCATTAAAAACTCCTCCCCCTCCTTCTTCTGCCATGGTTGACTCTCCTGTGGAAATAGAAAGGTTTGTGTTCTTAACAGGAGTTCTTAGATCTTCTTCTATGGCAGGTTCAGTGGATGAAGTAGAAGGTTTCTCTAATGGAATAGGTGACCTTAGATTTTCTAGAAGTACAGGATCAGTAAAGGATGGAAGATTGGTTTGAGTTGAAGGTGTACTAGCTCTGGATCTAGATGAAACAAGTGATGTTCTAGAAATCAAACTTCTGCCTCTGCTGCTTATAAATCTTCCCCTTGAATCTCTCTCCCTACGCATAAAATTGTTTTTGGATGCTAAGAAACAAAGGTTACCTAGTTTTCACTTCCCCGGCAACGGCGCCAAAATGTTTGGTCTCAATCTAGTCTCCTAAACTGAGCTCATTTAATTGTCAACTAGGATTTGTAAACTGCTGAAGTGAAGTGTACTGTATGTACCTAGGTGCTTGTTTCTTAATGCGTTGTGTGTAGTGTTTTGTGATGTTTTTGGTCTTTTGTGATGATTTATGATGTTTTTGGTCTTTTGGTGGTTTTATGTTTGCAGGAAAAATGCCTAGAAAGCTAGTGGAAAGAAACTAGTGATTAAAAACAGAGTTAAGCCTAATTGATGGAATGACAGATGGCAAATGCAATTGGAAACATTGAAGAAAAATTAAATCTAAACTATGACTAAATAAAAGCAAAGCTTGATAATGACTTTTAAACAAATGATTCAAAACACAAACTAAACTTGAGAAATGATCACTAAGCATGCAAATCCTCTAAGTAAACAGTGAAACAACTAACTTACAGTGATGCAATACTTTGTCCTTGATTATAGATTTGAAACATAATTAGAGGAAAGAAATTGTTATCATCATAAGATCTTCTATTCTAGAACTAGTTCCTATCTCTATTCTGCAATTTAATTGAATGTCACAAAACCTTTACTCAAGAGTTATTGATTTCTTTCCAAAGTAGTCTTTTGAGGAGGAGCTCTGTTTATAAAATGATGAGGAAATTGCAGAGGTACTTCAGGCCTTAAAATGATGTTGTCTTCTGTTCATATGGTCATAGATCAATTATGGATTTTAGAACAAGAAGAGGTTTGTGAATAATGAAGGCTGTCTTGTTAATCCTAACAACTGAAGTAATTTATTGTGCAATGGATGACAATTTGAATATGAAGTGCAAGTGCAATGAGTTAATCTAAGAATGAACCTAAGATGCCACTAATCTAGAACAATGCAAAACTATAAGTCATCATCAAACTTGAAACAAAGTAACTGAACATGAGTTAAATGCAATGAAACTCCGAAGCGTTCTAACTATGCTAACATGCATTTTTCTATGAAGTTACACAATCTGTTTGTTCATCATTAGTGATATTTTGGAAGAGTTCCTTCTTTTGGAAGAGGTAGAACAATTCTGACTGTGTAATTGAGTGCAATTGTAAGCAAATGGACTGAAAGCAAATGAAAAACTAAGTTATCACATCCATATCCTACTCGTCATTATGATGTCTTGGGCAAGCGTTTAAGAGCAAGAATAGAGATGATACTTAGTACAAACACACAACTAAATCATTCATTATCACGGTCATGTCTTGAACTTCTTAAGAATTTCTTGGAAGAGTTTCTTCTTGTGGAAGAGTGATTAGAACAAGTGTAACTGTGATAGTGAACAACAAAAATTACAACTAAATCCTACAATACTATAGCCATTCATCATTCATCATTATAATCTTTTGGAAGAATTTCTTCTTGTGGAAGAGTTAGAATGAATATAACTATAGTAGCTAATTAAAAACAACTATGAATTCAACTCCTAATCCTACAATACTATAGTCATTTCCCATTCATCATTATAGTCTTTTGGAAGAGCTTCTTCTTGTGGAAGAGTTAGAATGAGTACAACTACAGTAACTAATTAAAACAACTATTAATTCAAATTCAAAACGTAAAGGCAGCTAGAAGACTTATCTAATTTACGCAAAATAAATTCGTGCAAGAGGCAGGGGCCCTCTACCACCTGACGGAATTCAACTCCAAATTAAATCACGCTTTCAAAACAACACGGTATGCTCCATTAAAGATGAAATAGTTTGAACATAACACTCTGCGTCTTCAGGAATGTAGCACAGAGTCTAAACAAAATCTAGCATCAAATCTAACATAAAATCTCTAACATAGCTCTCGGTCTCCCGAGTGTTTATAAAGCAAATGCACGTAACAATATTTGCAACAATTCAGGAACACTGTCTTTCCTTATCGGAATCATGTTAGGACTCTTTGAAGTGGCTGCGTGAAGAGGAAAAGACATCTGGACTGAGACAGTCCTAATAGAAGTCTTCCTTCCTAAATGTGTTCCCACGTTCAAAAACCATACCCAGAATTCGTTTCTTCCTCCATGATGAGAAACGAACCATGTAGACATGACGTGGATCATGCCCATATGCGGTTTTTCTTAAGAGACCACCTGGAACATACTCAAACGTGAAGGCAGCTGCAGAATCGCTGGTTAGCTACAGAATGTCTGCATTCTGAAGCTAGTTCTGGTCAAAATGCTTTACAATGGCAAAAATCACAAAATTTAGCAAGTCAGTCATGTAAATCATTCTAGAAGTAATTTTAACTATATTCACTGATCAATTGGGTCTAAGATAGCAATGGACAAGGGAAAATGAGGTAAAATGAGGTGAAGGAAAGCACAATTTTGAGGCTCAACACACCTATCATGGAAGCTTCCTTGAGGATAGGGCCAATCCCACAATTGTAGGGATCCCAACTCCCCTTCCACCATCTATATAAGCTTTCCATTTTCCCTTAGCAAGCTAGAAGCAAGAGCTGAATCTGTAGCAAGGAGACTATTGCTAGACAGCCTTTGAGAGCCAAGCCGAAGAGAGAGAGCTTTGTTCCATTTCTGACAAGCTTCATTGAGACATGCTCTACTGTTGACCCCGCTGAAGGAAGATCCAACATCAGAGCTTTGGGTTGTATCTTTCCTTTGTTATTATTAATGAAAAGAAACTTTGATTATGGTTCCATTTATGTGTCTTTCTCTTTGATGCAATGAATTACATCCTCTCTGACTGATGTATGGTTATAAGATTTAGATTCTATGATGTGTATCATTGTGTTTCTTCACATATTTACAGGTGTTTGAACGTGTTAAGTGGAAGGATCGTGATCTGCCAAAGCGGAGGATGGGAAGCATCATCCTTTCTTCGACGACCATTGCGTAGGACCTGAGGTAGGAAACTCGTTGTGTTTTATCGTCTTTCTAACTAGAGACCTACGTCACTGTGTGTCTGATTGTTGCTAGACCTGATCTGGGCTAGTAGGGATCGCCTCTATCCACAGAGGGGATTTACCTCTCCAACAAACTGGTGACTTTGCTAGGGATTTGATTGGAATTTGTTTTGTCTCTTTTGATTGCTTTTGGATTCTATCTACTTAATTTTCTCTTTTGGTCTATCTCTTTCTAGTGTAGAACCTCTGTTCAGCACCCACCATACCTAATCTACTCTCTGCTTGCTCTTTTTCATTCTTGTCCTTAGTAAACTCGATTGGCACACTTTTTAGCCTGACAGTCGTGCCAGCTGGTGCTTGTTGCTAGTTAGGCGCCTCCGCCAACCCTATTTGGTGCTAGGGTTTACTTGTTTTTTAGCTCTCTAAGTCTGATTTTTGGTTTTGGTGTTGTTTTTCCGACTGTCTGAGTGCCTTGAAGTGCTTTTTGACTGTATTTGACCTCCATCCTCCGATTGTTTGCCCTCTACCTCCAGTTTTACATTCTAGCCCTAGGGCATCTAGGTGCTAATGTGTGTTGAGCCTCCCTTAGGAGTTTTTCATTTTTTCTTGTTCGGTCAACTTCATTTTGCTTCCTTGCATTCGTTTGGTTGGTTTCCATTGTATATTTGCATTATTTGAGTGATTGCTCTCTTTTCCATTCGAATTTCACTTTGTCTCATTTCGAGCCTAGATCACATGGTGTGTATGAGTCTTTTGGGATTCCTCTTTGATTTGAGGGATTTCTCTTTCAGTTTGAGCTCTGATGGCGTGTTTTTCATTGAGTGAACTTCCTTGTCTCTACTCTTTCGCTATCATTTCTCAAATCAGTCTCTTTATTAGTTTTTCATTTCGTTTGGTGCATTTTCGCTCTGAAACATTGAAAATACAAAAAACAATTCTTTTTGCTTTTGATTAGTTAGTGAAAATTGAAAAAATTTCTCCATTATTAGTGTTATATAACTCTAAAGGAAAAGCTTTTAGTTTCACTAGTGTGCATTAGAGACAGTAGTTGTTTTTTTGTGATCATTTTTTTATTGTTTGAAAAGCTCTCAACCTTCCCATAGTTAGCTATTCATCGAACAAAGTGATTTATAGTGGCATATAGTGTGCTTTTAGACGATTTTTGAGACATAACATTCGTTGTGGCTTGAAATTGAAACATAATTGAAGATCAACTCTAAAATTTATTCAATTTACCTTAAGGCAGCATTGAAACATTAACAAAATATCTAGAGGTCTAGGCTAGTGACGTGTTTCGGCATCGTTAAACCTAGTAGCTATCATTCGCCTCTTGGCTTTAGACAGTGCTAGTACAGACTTGTGCTCCCCATACCGTCGCGTATATAAAGGGAGACCCCACTAGGTTGCTATCCTTTATCCGTAGGAATCCGAGTCTGTCGCATTATACCTGTGATACACCAGACACAACATTCGAGGAGATTGCCTACACGTACGTCAAGTCCTTGGTTGATTTCTCTTTCACTCTTTATCCAAGTTGTATATTGTAGTTCACAGATATCTAGTACACCCTTTTTCCTAAAGTTCCATAGTAGTCATTTAGATCCTTTCTGACTCATTAAATTTGAAAATATCATCAAGCACTTGTACTTTCATGCTTGCTTCCAAATTGAAAGAGATAAAGTCACCTTTTACTCATTTCTCAACTCTTAAAACATGAAACGGTGAAATTTCTAAGTTTCAATGTGGTAAAATTAGTCACCTACGATAACATGCCCTTTTAGAGATTGTTTGTTGACTGTTTGATTGTTTGCCTTGGTTTTTTCCCATGTGTCTTTGTTTTGATCTCTTCCTCTTTTCATTACTGTCATAGTGGTGGAACCCTCAGTTTCATATACTGGTAGTCCTTACACAAACGATTCATCAGAGGTCTCTCAATCCTCTGCTGAACCTCAACAACCTATTATATCTGAGTTTCCAGACGAGGGACCAGTTCTATCTGAGCTTACCTTTGGTGGACCAGTTGAATTCAATTGACCCTTATCCAACGCTTGGTTTGGATTTGGAGTAGGGGAATATTTCCCTCCTCTTACATCAGGATCACCTTTCTTGGCTACCATTATACCTCCTAGTCCTCGCCGTCTTTTGGAAGATCTAGCAACATGGTCAGATATGGACTCACCCAGTCCTTCTCCTAGTGAGGAAATTCTTACATCTGGTTAAGATTACCAGCTTTTTCTAGAAAACAACCCCGATTATTCTATCATGTCTTCACCTGGTCCTTCCCTTCTAGGGGGATATAGGTCTTGAAGTCAAATTGTGGCCATTGTGGCCTCCATGGGAGTATCGACTCCATCCATGAGGCTAGTTATTCATTCATTAGGGATGTCCCCATTGACACCTCTCACGTCATCTCCTCAGGTCACGTCAGTACCTGTTAGGCCTACCATCTGCGTAGGCGCATCTACACCCACTGTTACTACTCATTCCATCAGGACTGCGTCACTTCTTGAAGACATCTACATAGCGTCTGCTATTCCAGAGAATATCTCTCCTGAGGAGCATGAGTTGTCTTTACAACCATTGAACTCCGAGGTTGGTCAGTCCTCCGAAGATCCCAACTGTCCTTATTTTTCCCATTATGGACCAGATGGTACCCCCATCTATGTTTTTCCATATCAGTACGATGAGCAGGGTAACCCTCTTCATTTTCCTGCTACAGAGGCTTATCAGTATGTCCATGGTTTTCTATCTGCCCAGGCTGGGAAACCTTTTAACACGCAAGGAAAACCCTTCTAGGGCCAACCTTCGGGCCAGCCTAGTTATGTATATGACCCGCAAGGACAACCCTTACAGGGCCAACCTTCGGGCAAACAAGGGTTGTTGTACGGTCCGCAAGGAAAATCCTACAACCCTCAGGGTCAACCTTTAGAACCTCACTCTATGGTCGAACCAGGGCAACCTCAAGGACCCACAGGTCAATTGGGGTATCAACCTAGACTGTTGTACGGTCCTAGGGGCCAAGTCCACCCTTCCCAGCCTATGGTGCAACCTCAGCAACCTCAGTTTCCCATTGGTCCGAATGTTGCACAGCCAGGGCCATCTTATGGTCCTGCCACAAGTTAACCCAGTTATCAGGCACAACCTGGCCCCATCCCACCATCAGGACAACCAACTCAGCCGGGGAAACTTGGTGTCCTTCACCAGCTAGGTCAACCTGTTCAACCATGAAAAATTTTTCACCCAGGTCAACTTGTTCAACCAGGGCAGCCTGCTCAACTGGGTCAACCTGTTCAACCAGGGCAGCCCGCTCAACTAGGTCAACCTGTTCAACCAAGTCAACCTCCACATCCAGTAAACCCTACTCAATAGTCAATTTATTCTATGCTGCAGCCGAATCCGCCTGTGCGCCCAACTTATCAGGCTCAGCAGGGTCCCACTTACCAACAGCTCGCTTGACCCCAAGGTGGTTATTACCTTCAAGGTCAGTCTCGACCAAATTACAACCTGTCCCAAGGTTCTGGTTATCACCTTCAACAACCAGGCTATACCTATACTCAGCAGTCAAATCGATACACTGCTCAAATGGGGCCTACATATAATTAGGGTCAGTACCCTGGTTATCAACCCCCTTACACTGGTTATCAGCAATCGTATCAACCCAATTATATGACTTACACTCCCTATGGTTAGAATCCTCCGGGACAAAACCGATGGGGGCAAAGTTATGCTCAACCAGGGTGGAGTATAGGTACAAGTCCTTATCGAGGGCCTGGTACGCCTTTCAATCCTCATTTACCTTTCCCTGCCACGTTGGAATTGCTGGACGTATCTAAATTGACCAATGATCTGATTCTTCACAATCCTTACTGGCCTCTAGTTCCGACCAAGGTGCCTGGTGACTATCCTAAATTTGAGGGTAAATCTGGAGAGGACCACCAAGCTCATGTCATGACCTACCATCTGTGGTGTTCTTCGAACTCTTAGGTGGATGACTCGATTCGTCTGCGTCTTTTCCAGCGCACTCTTACCGGTGTTGCTGCTAAGTGGTACATAGAGTTACCACGCGATATCTTTCAAGACTTTAATACGCTAGCTATGGCTTTTATGACACATTTCCAGTTACCGGTTCGCTACGAAGCTATGACACATCTCTTGACTTCTCTGAAGCAGGATAAAGCCACTCACATATCTGATCATATTCATGAGTGGCGACGTCTTCGTCGCCTGATCAAGTTCGATATTCCTAGTCAGCTTCTAACTCATTGGTTCACTACCTCCTTTGTTAACAAGATCGCTCAAGATATTGCTATGGGGGCATGTGTAACTGAAGAACAAGCCATCGCTCATGCCCAGTACCTCGATTTGGTGTACTCTCAATCTGGCACGATATATGACATCTTGAATGATGCCCCATGGCCAGGAACCTCTAAAGCACCGACTACCCCATTGGTGGATGGTTTTATTGGTTCCGTCTCTCAGACTTCTCAGAAGCCCTCTAATGGGAAGCAGAAGTCAAATTCTTCCAATAATTCTGCTCTTCTCACCCCACTAGATTCTGGTAAGACCACGAAGGTCAATGTCGTTCAGGCGAATCCTATGGAAAAGGCTCTAAAGGGACTCCGGCCATTCTCAAAGAACCATTCCCATCCCAGCAGACCCAAATGGTTAAACAACCTTCACCATCTGCACCATTTGGGTCCCAAGTTTTTATGATGAATGGTGTTGCACCTGTTTCGATTGCTACAAGTTCGAAGGATTATGCTGGATCACACCAGGCAGCTGGGAAGGAATTCGTTGATGGCCCACCTCCCCCACCTATCTGTGGTCCTTTAGAAATTGAGAAGCCCAGCGTTGAACCCGTTGTAAGGCCACCTTCTAAAGGTGTTCTGCAAAAATCTTCCTATAATCCAAACGCCCATGTCGCTCAGCACTATAGCATTGTTGAGGATTTGGCACAGGCGCCTTCCGCAATGTCTGCGTTGGAAGTGCTTCAAAGTTTCCCATTGCAAAAAAAAGCTCTATTGTTTGCAATTGGTGGAATTGATCCCGTCGATTCTAGTCTTCTCACCTTCGACTTGAAAAATTTTGTCCCTCGACTTCCGCATCAAATTTCTCTCATTATAAAAGTTGGTATCAACGGCCTCAACATCCACAGAGCCGTTATGGACGAAGGTGATTCCACCTGTGTTATGTCATCTGCCTACTAGAAGGCTATGGGCTCTGTAGCTCTTACTTCATCTCCCAATGCCCTAGAGGCATTTGATGGTAGGGAATCAAAACCCTTGGGTGTTCTCGAGAATTTACCGATCACGTTATAGGGTAAGATAGTCAACGTAGAAGTAGAAGTGGTTGATTCCAAGCTCAACTACAATCTTCTTCTTGGTAGCAGCTGGACTCACGCCATGCTATGCATTCTATCCACCCTCTTCTGGCTTCTGAAGTTTCGTCATGAGGCAAAATTATCACTGTCGATCAGTTGTCTTTCTTCACCTCATTCTCCGAGAACAACGTACCTTACGTGGATCAAATCCCCAATCCCCCTGATAGTGTAGGACCCAGTCTTTTCAAGGACCCCATTCTCATGGGTATTTTTCCCATGCCACCACTGCACACCATTCAATTTAACATGATCTCTAGGTCAGATGACCCTTGGATCATCCCTTCACCTGAACAAGTGACCTATTTCGGAGAATCGATGCCTTTGACTCCAGTTGAGATCAATTATTGCGAGATCGCCGCTGCATCAGATCCTCCTCCTTCTGAACATGCTCCTTTGAGCATGGCTCTATATGTATATTCTCAATCCCCTTGGCTCGGGGATGCATATTCGCCTGATCCTTTAAGAGAAGTCTTCCACTCCGACAAAGCTATCATTGATACAATGTCTCTTGAAGATCTTCCATGGAGTGATGGACATCATCATTCCTCGTTCATGCCTGGCCTGGGGGCAATGTCTAATTGTCTAGATCGCTTCGCATCTCAGGTTCCCACTCCGCCTCTTCAAACACTGATTTTTACCCATGAGCATCTTTTGGAGGGAAATTTGAGTAACATCACACAAACCATGCCTATCGACATCTCCATCAAATGGGGGTAGTCAAGAACATTCACGTTGGAGTTACTTGTTCTCTCGAAGAGATTCAAGTATACACAAGACTTTTTCATGAATTCAGAGATGTTTTCGCATGGTCCTATGAAGATTTGCCTAGGATTGATCCCAGTATAGTCGTGCATGAAATTCCCACCTATCAAGGTGCGAAGCCCGTGCATCAGTGTCCACGCCTAGTGCATCCCCGAAAAGCCACAGTTATAAAGGTAGAAGCTAAAAAACTTCTTAACATGGGCTTCATATATCCAATTCCCCTCATAGAATGGGTTTCTAATATTGTCCCTGTAGATAAGAAGCGGGGCACTGTACGGGTCTATGTTGACTACCGAGACATCAATCAGGCCTGTCCTAAGGACAATTATCCCACTCCTTTTATAAATCATATCATCGTTGATTGCACGGGGAGTGAGATCTATTCCCTCATGGACGGCTTCTCAGGTTACAGTCAAATTACTATTTTAAATGTTGATCAACATAAGACTTCCTTCATCTGTCTGTGGGGCACTTTCGCTTACAAAAAGCTCCCATTTGGCTTGAAAAACGTTGGGGCCACCTTCCAGCGTGCTATGTCCTATGCTTTCCATGACATACGTCATATTTTTCAGCGTATTTGGACGATTTTCCGACCCATTCAGCTCGAAGTGAGGACTATCCTGAACACCTCTGCCAGATTTTCCTCCGCTGCAGACGTTACAATATTAGGCTCAATACTCACAAGTGTGTCTTCTGTGTGGATTCTGGTCGTCTTTTTGGATTTTTCATCTCCAAAGATGGAATTTTCCTTGACCCCCTCAAGGTCGAGGCCATCGTTAACCTCCCATCTCCATCCTCGTTGCATCAACTTTAGAGTCTTCAGGGGAAAGCTAACTTCTTACGTTGCTTTATTCCAAACTATGCGGAAGTGGCCAAGAGGATTAGGCGAATTTTGAAATAGGAAGTTCCCTTCCATTTGGACGAGATTGCTCAGCAATCCTTTGATAAGCTTAAAATGTTGCTCATCAATGCTTTTTTAATACGTCCTCCCAACTATCATCGCGATTCTTCCCTTTATTTGGCCACTGCATTTAGCATGATAGCCATGGTTCTAGTACAAGATGATGACGACGGAAATGAACATGTGGTTTACTATCTGTCTCGAAATCTTCTCAACACTGAAACACGTTATGCCCACATTGAGAAGTTGGTGCTTGCCGCGGTCCAAGCCATTCAACGATTCCGCCATTACATCCGGTTGCGTATGGTAACCGTGATTTCCGACTGCAACCCCATGACATACATCTTGTCTCAACAATTGCTGGGGGGCAAGCACTCCAAATGGATTATCATCCTTTAGGAGTTTGATTTAGAGTTCACCACCGCCAAATCGACGAAATCATTGGTTTTTTTTAATCTTATCTACTCTCTCCCGACAGACTCCGTTCCATCCCAATCCGAGGATCACATCCTGGATGAAACGCTCTTTCTTATCAGCACTCATGATCCATGGTACGGTGACATCATCGTGTACCTTCAAACATCCACGTTCCGGTCCGAGTTGACAAAAGATGCTCGACGTCGCGTTCGTCATCAATCTCAACCATACTGCATTGTTGTAGATACCTTGTATCGTGTCAGAGTTGATTATGTGCTTCGCCGATGCTTGACCTTGGAAGAGGCTGAGAAAGTCCTGAATGACTGTCACAGTGGTGACTGTGGTGGTCACATGTCCGGATATGCTACCACCCAGAAGATTCTGCGAGCGGGTTACTTCTGGCCATCTATATTCAAGGACTGTATTGTTGAAGTTCAAAAATGTCATGTGTGCCAGGTCTTTTAGCACAAGATGTGTGCGCCACCCTTACCTTTGCATCCTGTCATTACTGTAGGCCCTTTTGAAAATGGGGCATAGATTTTATGACATGTAACCCTCACTCGGCAGGGAGGCATGCTTATATAATCGTTGCCATGGACTACTTCACCAAGTGGGCCGAGGTGATGCCTACATTAGCTGCCGATGGTAAGACATCCTCTCAATTCATTTTCAACCATGTAATTACATGTTTTGGAGTTGCTCAAGCCATTGTCACCGATCATGGCACTCATTTTTGGGACTAAAAGATGGCAGAGTTGACATCAAAGTTGGGCTTGCATCATGACAGCTCAATGCCATACTACCTTCAGACGAATGGCCAGGTTGAGGCCGTGAACAAGGTACTAGTCACGATGCCTCAACGAACAATTGGTATTCACAGATCCAATTGGAATATCCAATTTTTCTCAACTCTCTGGGCCTATCGAACGTCTATAAAGAGCATAACCGAATTCACACCTTTCCAGCTAGTTTATGGTCTGGAAGCGACTCTCCCGGTTGAATGTGAGATCCCTTTGCTGAATTTGGCTGTGGAATTACTCCCCGACACTTCCCCAGAGGAAGAACGTCTCCTATATCTAGAACGACTGGATGAAACCCGTCGCTTGGCTGCTTTGGTTATCGAAGCACATAAAATGCGGGTTAAGGCTCATTTTGATCAAAACAGTTTCTCCACATTCTTTTATTGAAGGGGACCTCATCCTCTTATATGACCAAGCACACGATAAACTTGGAACGGGAAAATTATATCCCATGTGGCATGGGCCCTATATTTTCAAGCGAATATTAAAAAATGGGGCCTATGAGCTAATCAACTATGAAGGTATTCCTCTGGCACAGCCTAGGAATGTGTTGTACCTCAAGAAGTACTACGCTTGAATTATTCTGGTGTGGTGTGTGTACATAAGTGAGTGATTTCATTTTTGTGCATGTGTGGTTTGGCGTGCTTTGTAAGCATCTTTCTACTGATTGGGTCTTCGTGATTGTGCAGATGTCTATTACTCCTTTTGTGGGTTTCACAGATGGTGCCTCCCGTAGTACCAGGAATCTATCCTCAGCAGCCTAGGTAATCTACAATCCTACTGGTGAGTTAGTCAATTTGCAAGGTGTTTGTATAGGGCCTACTATAAATAATGTCGCGGAATATAATGTCATTTTGGAATTGTTAAACGAGGCTGTTAACCTCGATATTCATGCATTATTTGTATATCTAGACTCATAGCTTGTAGTGTTACAACTCAATGGTCATTATTCATTTAGAAACCCATCCATTTTATGACTATATATACATATTTGTTTACTGGAAATAAATTTTGATTACATTACATATCAACATATACCTAGACACATGAATGGGTTAACAGATGCAGTAGCTAACATGGTTTTAGATAGACATTTATGCAACTTGTAAAAAAATCATCATATGTGAAAGATCCATCCAGAAATATATATATATATATATATATATATATATATATGTCGAAATGTTTTTAGTTTGTGTGCATCACATAAAAATTCAAAAATATACATGTATGGTTTAATAATAGACGGAGACAACATGTCTCTCAAAAATGTGCAATTGAAAAGCCTAGATGACTAATCAGCGTGGTGCTCATGGTAGAATGTCACTACCCTCACCAATCGCCTCAGTAAACGATGAAGGCAACTAGGCACCCCCACAGTGTGCCTCTGATAAGCCAAAGGGACATCTGCTAGACGAGCATAATCTAGGATCCCACAAGCGATTCCCTCTAAGTTCTAAACTACCTCACTCCCCTCACCACCCTTGCCTTGAGGGTCATAGGCGAGAGGGGTCCTCCGTGTGATCGGCGACATCCCAACGGGCCTCTCTGGGCCAATGTCTACATACACATAGGATTTTTTGTTAGAACGTGCATGTATCCAAAAAAAAATAAAAAAATCATAAAGTACATTTTAAAAAAAAGGAGTCTTACCCAGATCCTCATCCCAGTATTCTCCCTCCAGGAGTGGAAGATATGGGTCTCCCATCAAGTCAGTACCGGCATAGGGCTAGTCCTCTACAATGATCAGTTGTTGCCGAAGCCATACAAAGAACTTGGGTCTCCATGAAAATTTTTGTCCCCCTCCTGATCTGGGCATGAGTGCTGCCCATCGAGCCATTCGTGGCTCTCTCAACGGTGGCTCGGCGACTATCGCCCCCTAGCCTTGGAAGATTGGTAACCATTCGAGGATGAATGATACAAAGATAGATCCATACCCAAACTGCTTTAGTTTGGTCTTCTTACACTTAGTCAACTGTTGTTTGATATTCATTGTTACGGTAGTGGCCCAATCGAATAACGTCGGGTTCATGCATTCTAATGCTAAGAGGAGTTGTGTTCTAGTAGACTCATGCGGCACCTACGACCCCACATCCTGCGTAATGGTATGGAGCACCACCATGACTACTAGATCAGGAACTGTGTGGATGTCAACTTTCCTGCTTCCTGATCCTGTCTGTGCCCCTGGGCTCACTCTTTCCATCACCATTGACATTTTCTCCCCCGAGGGCCTAGTACCTGTCATTATCGGGACTGGACCTCTCTAATACAATCCAGTTATGAAGTAAACATCGGATACTTCGAGCTCCAATACTTGGTCTCAAATACTAAACTTCTCTTCGTTCTCGTCCTAGATACCGATTAAGTACTACAGTAGTTCAGGTTGTGCCCTAAGACATGGTATTAAGAAGAACTTTTTTAAGCTGCAATCCTGGAGAGCATTCATACATGCCTCGTTCTCCATGGCCATTTCATCTTCTTCACTATGCTCCCTTTTTTTCCATTCGATCACCATTATGACTGTGTATCTACACCAAAATGGTCACAAACACTTCATTAGATCCCTTGAACTCTCAAAAATCATGTTGATTGGTTCATTTTTTGTAAAAATTGACCAGAAATTTAGGTTGCACCATTGGCGCAACTGTTTTGCTGACAGTCACGCCAACTGTCATGACCCCTTTGCAAATAGGAGCCAATTGGCGCGGATCCGTGCCCGATACCCGCGCCAATTGGGCGAGCCCTAAATTTGCAAATATCCTCTCAGGGATCCAAAATCACAGTGGAATTCTATAAAAAAATGGATTAAAACATGGCTAAGGGAAGCGCCTCTTACTTGGAAAAAAAGAGAACTGAAATGATGCACTGGATTGTCCACAATCATCGCTGCAAGTTCATACAGGAAAAACTCACTGTTGCTCTCCACAAGAGGTAAAAAGTAAAAGTAAATATGTTTTTACTATTTTTGGCATATTTATAACTTTTCAAGATCAAATTAGGTTTTGAAGCTTATTTTTTCCAATATTTTATTATATTTTGTCGAAAAATGGGTTTTACGCTTGCTTTCTTATGAAGCAACAGGTTTTCACACGACTAGGACAATGATATGAGTTGTATTTTATACTTTTTTGGACTCTGTAAAAACACGAAAAAGTCACTACTGGAGTCATCTTTCAGCTCTTTTCTAACTCTCTAAACATGAAAAGATTGCCGAGTCGCTTGTCATTTTGATCTCGTTAAATTGGCTGTGAAATGACATCTACCCAGTATACGTTTACCCCTTTTCGGGCTGGGATAGATTATTTACAAAAAAGGAATACCCTAGCCTATCATGACTAGGAGGTTTTCTCAAACACATTTTTCTACCTTTTCGGATCTGAGGAACTATCTATGAAAAGGGACAGTTGGAGTTTACTTTTTCACTGTCTTTTCAAACTCTCTAAACATGAAAAGACGTCGAGTTCTTCCTTTGTCAGACTCTTTAAAACCTAATGACATCAGACTCCGTCGCAATGATGTTACTCGAGTTCCTCCTTCCTAGGGCTCGTGAAATGTACTAGGTTGGATGTTTTCGAAGGACAAACTTATATCACAAGCATATGCTATCCCCTTCAAGCTTGTTTTCAAAAATAATTAGGGTACTCGCCAGAAATGGTGGGGAAAAAATGAAACTAGTTTCATCGTCATGTTGGTAGTATGTTGCTCTTGAACATGGCACTTGTCTGCATTCGTGTTGGGTTGGGGACATCTCATCTTGTTTTCTGCTTACCTCCATGGTTTTTGGTTATATTTTTGACCTCTCATCTGTTCTTTGCCTCGTCATCATGACCTCAGATATTTTTATGTCAAATACTGCCAAATCCAGTGTCATGCCGCCAATATGTTCAAGAGAAGTTGACCTCTGTAGTTCTCAACCCTCCTCTGATTCTGTATTGATCTTGATTCACAAACATTATGTTCTTCTATCTCATGTCGATGATGTGGGAAACACTATGGCCCACCTTCAATCAAGGTCACTTCCTGTCAACTTTAGCTCATTATCCATGAAGCTGATCTAGAGACTTCCTTCCGGTACCTTAGAGCCTGCATGCCTCAATGGCAGGTTCTTTGAATTCGACACAAGGTTTTCATCATTGGCCTTCGATCGAATGATTCTGTGGGTGTTCGACTCCAGCTCACTGTTCACATTTCGTGGATTGTAGCTATAGTACCTTGAGGGCCATCCTCATTATTGGTTGTTCCTCTCACGTCTGTTAACGACTTTCATCATTGGTTGGTAATTAGATGATGTTCTTGCATGTTCGACTTCAGCCCACTTATTCACAGGCTAGGACTTGTACTCTGTTTGGGTCGAGATGGAGCACAAGACCTTGGGTTTTGTCTGATGGAATCCAAGCTGTGGATTTTGTGGATTATCATGATTGGATACATGACTCATTGATTGGATGGCTGTGACCATACCTAATTCTATTACTGATCCTTACTAGATGGCTGCATCCATACCTTGGATCCTGATTATTGTATACTCTATTATGGATGGCTGTGCCTATACCACATATCATGTATTTGAGATATCAATTGTATTTTTCTACGCAGGTTTCCGACGACAGTGTTTTCAGTTGGGCACATTCTCATAAAGCATTTCACCCCTCTCTCTACCTCCCAGGCCTCATAAATTAGGGGGCATTTGTTACATAGTAATTTGTCACCGTCCCTGCAATCCCCCGTCCCGCACATTGGAGGGCATTTTCCGTGACCTGTGAGCAGTAACATAACCTGAAACCACTTTCATGGCATCCCCCTTGACAAGGACAATCATTCCTCTGAAGAAAGTTTCCTTTGAAAAACCCTAAAACTGATCTTTTGGCCTTGGTGCGACTAGCCATTTCAACCCTCGCACCAATGGGGAAAATCCACCAAAGAGGGCGTGCCAACTAGCGCTCTGTCCCGGTGTCTCACTTGCACCAAGCTTAATAAGGATTGTTTTTTAAAAATAAATGGCGTAGGTTTGATTCCAACAAACTCCTGAACGAGTCTCTAAAATGAGTTGGGAGGTTTATCTCCGAATCTCCATGTATGGGAGGTGGTTTTACGCCTATCATGGAAGCTTCCTTGAGGATAGGGCCAATCCCACAATTGTAGGGATCCCAACTCCCCTCCCACCATCTCTATAAGCTTTCCATTTTCCCTTAGCAAGTTAGAAGCAAGAGCTGAATCTGTACCAAGGAGACTATCGCCAGACAGCCTTTAAGAGCCAAGTCGAAGAGAGAGAGCTTTGTCTCATTTCCGACGAGCTTCATTGAAACGTGCTCCACTGTCGACCCCGTCGAAGGAAGATCCAACGTCAGAGCTTTAGGTTGTATGTTTCCTTTGTTATTATTAATGATAAGCGACTTTTATTATGGTTCCATTCATGTGTCTTTGTCTTTGATGCAATGAATTACATCCTCTCTGACTGATGTATGGTTACAAGATTTAGATTCTATGTTCTATATCATTGTGTTTCTTCGCATATGTGCAGGTGTTCAGACGTGTGAAGTGGAAGGATCGTGATCTGCTAAAGCAGAGGACGGGAAGCATCATCCTTTCTTCGACGACCATTGCGTAGGACCTGAGATAGGAAACTCATTGTGTTTTGTCATCTTTGTAACTAGATACATGCATCACTGTGTGTCTGATTGTTGCTAGACCCGATCTGAGCTAGTAGGGATCGCCTATGTCCGTAGAGGGGATACCTCTCCAACAACATCTCATGGGAACTAGTGTTCACCGAAAGATGAGGCATCAAATGGTCATTGATACCCTCTAATATGATAACATTTTCCTTCGTATCAAGCTCCTCATACACTTCCAACTACTTAGGCTTAGTTTGTTTCTTGATCTCCTTTTTGGAAAAATCATAGATCTTTTTCACCATCAAGACCAAATTGATCCTTTCCTTCCATGGAATATAGTTAGACAATCCATCCAACCTAGCCCCATATCATAGACCAATCGACAATTTCATTGTTGCTATTATTACTTCAAAAACAATGGAACCAACTGCTGCCTGAGCATTGGGTTGTGTTGTGCACAATCTAATTCATTGGCACTTCAAAGTAGCTCTCATACCATGTTGATTTCCATGGCACTCAAGAATTTTGTTTGAGTCTAAGACCTCGAACACAAACACACCCAAATGCCACAACACTTCTACTTTGGATAATGGAATAAAAACAACAATGAATCAAAAATTACACAAGATACAAAATTTCAACCCAAATTTTTTATATTACAAACTTTATTATAATAATATTAGGTCTCCCGTACTAAGGATCATGGCATTTACAATCATCTTTGATACAGGGCAAACTACGAATTGGTATCAACAATGAGTATGATGACCAATATACCCTGAACAAAGTACAAGTAACGTACTTGCTCATGTAGGGTGCTCCACAAGTCCTTTCAGTCCACATACCTAAAACACTTCTAATGGTCATTTCCTTCCAATCTGAAGCTCTGCAACATGTCACTATCAATGAAAACTTCCCCTGTAGGTCATTGAACTTTGGCCCAACTCAATTTTCCCAATAGATTATCCTTTCTCCTTAAAGGACTATAGCACATAGGGTATTCAATAATGCTACCCACTTCTGCATATTTGTTGCTACAATGATGATAGATGTTAAGGCTTTGGAGACTACCATGTTATCTTTGAATAGACCCTCTAATAATCATAGAACTATGGCTTGATATATCAACCATATTGGCTTCCCTTTATTCCTTCAAATGTCAACCTTTAGGACTCCAAACCCTAATCATTAACAAAGACAAGCCTTACCTTTTGTCCTCTATAATAAGGGCTTGAAGCAAGCCACTACAATCATCTAGAAAATTTGTTCTTAGGATGCTCCAAGACTTTGTTCATGAAAATTATGACTATAAATCCACCCAACACTCCTCTTCCTTGAAAACACTACCATTTTATAAACTCGTTCCTGTGGAAACTTCAGTTGAAGATTGTCGCTAACTTTTGTACACGGCCACATAAAATTTTTCCCTTCATCCTCTTCTGCAATAACTGAGAAACCTATGTGGATATCCATGTAGTTATTCACCCCCTTCTCCATAAACTCGACCCAAATTCAAGAAAGCCTCGGTCCTATGCAAAGGGAGGTTCAAGCCTTTGAACAAAAGTATATACCATGTCCCTAGCATAGTTCTATACATAGAAATATTTAGACCATATTCCAATGAAGTTTCATAGGGCATACGCACAGAAATCATCCACAAAACCATTACAACTCTTTCTGAGACTTCCTCCTCCATCCTATACATAAACATGAGATAAGAAACAAATACCACACACATATTTTTTCCTCCTTATCCAAATTAGAACCTAAGGTATGAAACTCCTTGGGCTTTGCTTTTAGTTGGGAGGAAATTCTCTTAGATTTATTTAGATCAAATGAGGCTCCTCTTATTTATATGTTCTAGGGGTGCAACATCTAGCCCTCTTGAGGGCACTCCTCAAGCCAAGTTGGCTTGCAT
This sequence comes from Pinus albicaulis, assembly GCA_034641835.2. Lineage (NCBI taxonomy): Eukaryota > Viridiplantae > Streptophyta > Pinopsida > Pinales > Pinaceae > Pinus > Pinus albicaulis. The sequence continues at coordinate 575,507,505 of CM076581.1, forward strand.
TTTATGCCAATTATCTCATTACATATATACCAACATCATTTCTCTCGCTTGAACAATACCTCCATGGTTTCCTCTGTTGTCCCTTGCTCCGTTAGGGTGCCACACATTTAACATTGGTCCAACCATCAAAATCTTGCTTGCTTTCATGCCCACAGATTTGGGTTCAAAACACACTGCTTGGGTACCTCAACCACAAAGTGCTTATGTGGTTCCAACTCGAACAAAACGAGTAGCTATGGTTGTGGAGTACATCCCAAACTACAAAAATAAATACATTAGACTGATCATTTCTTTTCTTTTCTTTTTCCATTGGTTATAAAGTCTTCCTCAATTCCTTTGCTTTGCTGCATATATGAATCAAACATAAGGTATGAATGGCATCACAAAATGTATTTAAATCCAAGCTCTATGTGTATTAATCCTTGAGGGTGAACTGAGAAATACATATAAGATGTATTAGGATGTACCTAAGGTTATTGGTTATTTGAGTTGAGGACCTGTATTTTGTAATAAACATTTATATAGTTTCCTATCCGTGTTATGTAAAATTTGAGATCTAAACATCCAACTATTATTAATGCTCTATTTCTCATTCTTTGAAAAGCAATCTATTTAAGGTATCGTGATACTTTATGGAACTAGTAGGGTTTTTCCCTGACTTTAATGGCACTAAACACTGAACTTTCTTGCATTCTTTTCCGCTTTTGATGCTTATTACCTCTACCTCCGAAACATGTTTAGCGACTTACTAACGTTGTCGGATTTTAAAATTTACTGGCCACGGGATTCATGAATGTGTAGAATAGAACAAATTGCAAACAAGAACAACCCACATATCGAGGTACTTAATTGTTAACGATGATAACGGCTCATCGTTAGTGGAAAATGTCATTGTGCCCAACATTGAATTGGCAAGGTACCAATGATATTTGCTAATGAGCTATAAACACCAATACAATCTTATGACTAACAAGTACTGACTTAAAGCTCAATATAACTAGGTATTCACTTTGCATAATCATATTTTTTTATAAACCATGTATATTATGATATTCAATTAAATTATTATTATTTTTCCAAAATATATATATAATAAAAAAAATTAACCACAAAAACTTAATTGGTTCATAATATATATATATATAAGTAATTGACATTAAAATATTTTATTATGCAAATAAAAATAGTTTTTTATTATGCAAATAAAAATAACTTTTTTATTAATATTATTTTAGGAATATGTCAATATTAATTACTATTAAAATAATACATTAAAATATTTTATTTTAACATTTATATATATATATATATATATGAAGTTGATATCAACACAATTTAAATCTTCAAATAGTTTATTTCTGCAAGGGCATAACTAGTTGAAGTTAATTCATGATTATTTTAAGAGCTGTCGATATAACGAGAAATTGCGATCTCCTGATTATTCTGAATGGATTATGGCAAACAATTCGAACAGCAATATAAAAAATCTAAATCACGCTACAACATTAAAGCTATGCCCATAAAATAGTCTGCTATTAAGGCATTCTTATTTGACGATTTATTGCTCACCACTTCTTGAGGTTCTCCATAATAAATAGGAGCACAATGACGCATCAACTCCAAAATGAAGTAAATTAACGATCCATTGCTAACCAATATCATTATGTTGAACATTGACTTTATAGCCTTGAGTAACGCAACACGTTTTTACCCATTATCACGTTTTCTGATAAATAAAATAAAGTAAAAAATATAGCAAGTCTATACAAAATTAAAATATAGTAACTGAACGTAGAAAGCTGAACATCGAACTTACATAGCATCGATAGACGCTGGACGCTATCATGTGCTATCACATAGGGAAGGAAGAGTCTGGACTTCTATATTTGCTGAATGTATGAACCTTAAAGTTTAACTATTTGATCTGGTACATTATATAAACTAGAGTGAGCGAAAATTTTGAAGCCCATATAGATGATCAAAGTATGTAAGTTAAGTAATATATCGAATTCATAACACTGAGAAAGGGTACACGCTTTTGTGGCGGATCACGTTCTTTCATTAATAATAAAAGAATTTGAAGTGTATGCACGATTAGGATATGTGAAGTTAACTAATAGTTGCTATATACGGACTTTATAGCATCAATAAAGGCGGCAAGCTTTCATCCCGGATCACATTCTTCGAAAAGGGTTTGAAGCGTCTTTGTGATTAAGATATTAGTTAGGATATGTAAACTTAACTAATAGTTGCTATATACGGACTTTATAGCATCAATAAAGGCGGCAAGCTTTCATCCCGGATCACAGTCTTCGAAAAGGGTTTGAGGCGTCTTTGTGATTAAGATATTAAGTGAACTAAGACTGCTAAACACCGACTTTAGAGCATTGAGAAACGCTACACCTTTTATACCAGAAATAAAAGATTGCTAAGATTGCGCTCTTTCATAAATAAAAATCATACGAGTGAAAAATATTTGAAATAGATGCATAATTCCAAAACTAACGTTACTAAGTCTCAACTTACTGGGCTCTTTCATAAATGAATAAACGAATAAATAGTGAAAATTATATCAAACTTATGCATAATTATCTTAAACAAGAATGGCTGTGGAGCAGAAGTCTTTGCCAAGAGGTAGTGGACTTTATTATTTTGAATGGAAAATATGGGTAAGACCAGCAAGGTTAAGATTAGGCACAAGGTAAGAAGCAAGTTTAAGATTGAGCATAGTTAAACTAAGTTATATATTCTTACTAGGAGCAAATTAGAATTTTGGAAGTGTCAGGTATTAATTCAAAATAGCTATATAAATAGCTATATGTGAAACTCCAGGTGGTTTTGTGGCCAGATTCGTACCTAGGAGGAACAAAGGTGGTTTTGTGGCCAGATTCCTAGCTATTAGGAGCAAATTAGAATTTTGGAAGTATCATTAATCAATTCAAAATATAATTATCAGAAATGACAACTGTGAGGTTGTCTGTTTAGAAACATGGTGGTTTTGTGGCCAATGTTAAAATATAGAATTATTTGGTTTTGTGGCCAATGTTAAAATATAGAATTATTTTCTGTATGTAGAGTTACACAAATAGTTAAGTGAATTGGTTGAGTTGAGTTATAGATAGATTTGATGAGTGAGTTAGAGAGTGAGTTAAGTGAGTTGATGAGTGATGCGAGAGAGTGTAAATGTCAATTTAGGTTAAATACCTTTCACCAGCTTCATTGTATGCAAGAATGTGATTTAGAGTGATTGAGATTCACGTAGTCTACCAAGGCCGCGTTTTGACCCAGAATCCGGTAACGATTTCCAGAAAATCCGGCAAAGATTTGCCCAGAAACTTGTTTACAATTGTTAAACATTAATATTTTGAGTGCCTCGGGGGTTTTTGATAGTGCTGAATCCATTTCCACTATCAAAAATGGATTCCAAGCACTGCAACTACCTGATTTTTTAAAATTTAGTTGATTGGATTCCGGCAGATTTCTGCCGTCCGGGCCAAAATGCGGCCTCGGTAGACAACTCCATTGAGATTAATTAAAAAGCCGCAGTTCATTGTTTCGTGTGTGAAATACTTGTGTTATTGTATGATTGAATCTTCTCTCATTCCAACAAATTGGTATCAGAGCAAGGTTATGGAGAACGGGAGAAAGACAGATTAGCAATCATACTTATATATAAAAAAAAAAAAAAAAATTCCCCCATTTTTACGCTATAATGCAGCGGTTAATCATAAACACAGCGTATGCAGAAAACCACACAGCGTTATACAGCAGAAAACCGCGTTAAAAGCGAAAAACTTATACCGTTTTTGAAGCACACGGGTTTTTTGATATTCCGGTGCGTTAAGGCACTAACGCGGGATCATAGTGTCGAGAGGAGCTTTTGCACCCAGGGCTAACGAGCAACACGCGCGGTAGTGGGTTGTTGACCATTCGTAAGGTTTGAAAATTTTCCTCTTAAAATTTAATACGAATGATTTAAATGGGTCCTACATAAAGCAGCACTTTTCAAAAAAAAGGATTTTCATACGTACTTTGGTTATTTCAAAAGGCTTGAATTATTTCCAAAGAAGGGCCTTTTTAATAATATGAAAAATGTATCAAAAAGGACTTTTCAAAAGAATTTTTTTAGACTTTGGAAGGATTATAATAAGTTTTTTTTCAAAAAAGACTTATTATATAAATTTTTTTATATAAACAAATTTTTTATATAAAAAATAATAAAACCTAGGGTTTTATTATAAGGTTTTTTGAGCTTTACAAAGCATATCAAAAAAAATTTAGAGTTTCAGAAGTGAATTTTATTTTGAAGAAAGATGGCTACAAATAGTTTTCAACCACAAATTCATTCTTTCACAGGGAAGAATTATGATGTGTGGGTCATTAAGATGGAGACCATGCTAAAAGCGCATGATGTATGGGATCATGTCAAGTTTGGGTTTGCAAAACCTCAAGATGATGCAGAGGAATGAGCCCTCAATAATGCAGGGAGGGAACAATGGAAGAAAGACAAGAGAAAGAATGCACAAGTGTTTCTTTTTATCTACCAGGGAGTGGACCGAGCAATGTTCCAAAGATAATGATAACTTCTTCAGCAAAGGAAGCATGGGAAACTTTGGCGACAAGCTATCAAGGTATGGCAAAAGTTAATATTGTTAAATTGCAAAATACTAGGAGAGATTTTGAAATTCTGCAGATGAAGGAGACATAGGACATTGATTCCTTCATGAATAGCGTCACGTCTATCGTCAATCAGTTAAAAATATATGGTGAATATGTTAAAGATCGAACAGTGATTGAGAAAGTTCTTCAATCTTTGTCTACCAAGTTTGATGTTGTGGTAGCAATCATAGAAGAAACGAAAGATTTGGTAAAACTGACAGTTGATGAGTTGATGGGATCCCTTCTATCACATGAGGCAAGGATAGACAGAAATAAGGATTCCACTTTAGAAACTGCATTCAAAAGTCAAGTTTCTATTTCAAGGGGTCGAGACAAAGGCCGATCCAGAGGCATAGTACGAGGTGGCAGCTACGGTGGTCAAAGAGATGGCCGAGAAGAGCACGAGCATCAAAGTGGAAGCAACAGCAACAGAAGCTTTCACAACAATCAAAGGTTTGACAAATCAAAGGTGAAATGTTATTATTGCAATAGATTTGGTCATTATGCTCATGATTATAGGAAGAAGATAGTTGTTCAAGGAAATCAGAGAGCTAATGTTAGTACTGAGAATACTGACTCCATGTTCCTAGCATGTAGCACCATGCATGAACCGTCTGATAAGGTCTAGCTATTAGACAGTGGTTGCAGTAACCACATGATAGGAAACAAGAATTTGGTTGCAAATCTGGATGCATCTGTGAAGACAGAGGTCAAGTTGGAGACTGAAAATACTATGGATGTAGATGGCAAAGGAGTGGTCAACATTGTGACCAAACAAGGGGAGCCAAAGACCATGTCAGAGGTATATTATGTCCCTGGACTCAAACACAATTTGACTAGTGTTGGTCAATTGACACAGAAATGATTACAAAGTTATCTTTCAGGGGCTACAATGTGTTATTTACAACAAATCCCCAAGCAAGAAGCTGATAGCAAAGGTGTAGATGACGAGGAACATAATTTTTCCTCTTATGAACTACAATGATCAGGTTAGTTCTTTTACAACTGCATGTTCTGATGATTACTGGTTATGGCACTTTCGATTTAGACACTTGAATTTTTCCGGTTTAAGATTTTTGCAGAAGAAACAGATGGTCAGAGGTTTACCTCCCATCAAAGAACCTGCAAGCACTTGTGAGTGTTGCATCTTGGCAAAGCAACACCGTGAAATTTTTCCAAAAGGAGTTTCTTACAGAGCAAAGAAACCACTTGAGTTGGTGCATACCGACCTGTGTGGACCTATGAGGACACAGTCGATTGGTGGAAGTTGTTACTTTCTCACTTTTATTGATGACTATAATAGGAAGACTTGGGTTTACTTCTTGAAGCAAAAGTTTGAAACCTTTGCAAAGTTTAAAGAGTTCAAAGCATTAGTGGAGAATCAAAGTGATCGACAGATCAAGATATTGAGATCTGATCGTCGTGGAGAATATGATTCGAAGGCATTCCACGAGTACTACAAACACCATGGAATCATAAGACAATTTATGACTAGATACACACAGCAACAGAATGGTGTAGCAGAGAGAAAGAACCGAACTGTCATGAAGATGGCAAGGAGCATGTTGAAAGCAAGACACTTGTCTAATGAGTATTGGGCAGAAGCAATTGCATGTGTTGTTTATGTGATAAACAGATCTCCTACAAATAGTGTGATGAACAGAGTTCCAAAAGAAGCATGGTCAGGTATGTCATGCAGTGTATCTCATTTAATATTTTTTGGATGTGTAGCCTATGCGCATGAACCTAAGAAGATAAGAGGTAAATTAGATGATCAAAGTGAAAAATGTCTATTTACTGGTTATAGTGACCAGTCAAAAGCTTACAAATTGTATAACCCTATCACCAAGAAGATAATCATTAGCAGAGATGTTGCGTTCAAAGAACAAGAGTCATGGAATGGGACCGTAGACACACTAACCGATGCACAAACACCATTTATGGAGGAGGATGATGTATAATAAGTGGAGTTGCAAGAACCAAGAGAGAAAACACCAAATAGAGTCACACCAGCAAGGACTCCAAGATTTTCAGAGCAACATGTACCTTCAAGCAGATCAACAGACCAGAATTATCCAAGCAGCGAATCAAGTAATGAATCAAGCAATGGTAAGAAAAAGATGAGAAGTCTAAAAGATATTTATGATGATTTGGATGTTAGTTAAAATTTTGCATTGTTGGCATTCCAACCTTCTTCGTTTGAAGAAGCAATTAGAGATGAAAATTGGGTGCAAGCCATGGATGAAGAGAAGAATTCGATTGAAAATAATGATACATGGGATTTGGTTGATTTACCAAACGATAAAAATCTCATTGGTGTGAAGTGGGTGTACAAGACAAAGGTGAATGAGAAAGGTGAGATTGACAGATTTAAAGCAAGACTTGTAGCAAAAAGAATCTCACAGCAACCGGGAATAGACTTTGGGGAAAAAATTTCCTCGGTACCTAGATTGGATACTGTAACAACAGTTCTAGCGATAACAACTCAGAAAAAGTGGAAATTATATCAGATGGACGTCAAATCAACATTTTTGAATGGAATTCTAGACGAAGAAATTTATGTGCAGCAGCCTCCAGGATATGAAGTTGAAGGTAAAGAAGATAATGTTTACAGATTGAAGAAAGTGCTCTATGGACTTAAGAAAGCACCTAGAGCATGGTATAACATAATTGACAGTTACATGATCAAGAATGGATTTTGCAGAACCAGCATTGAGCCTACCTCATACACAAAGGTAAATGAGCAAGGACATATTTTGATTATTCTCTTATATGTTGATGATATGATTTTTACAGGTGATCTTGAGTTAGATGAATTTAAAGCAGCCACGATGAAATAATTTTAGATGACAGATCTTGGTCTCATGAAATATTTTTTTGGCATTGAAGTTGAACAATCTAAAAAAGGAATTTTTATTTGTCAAAATAAATATGCAAGAGATTTGTTGAAAAGATTCAGGATGGATAATTACGAACTTGTACCCGTGCACCAGTTGCAACGGGTACAAAGTTAAGTAAGGATGATGAAGAAGAAAATGTCAATCCAACTCTATTCAAAATACTGGTTGGTAGCCTCATCTATCTCACAGCTACAAGACCAGATATTATGCAAGGAGTAAGTTTGATTTCCATATTTATGGAGACTCCAAAAGAGAAACATTAGAGTGTTGGAAAAAGAATTCTGAGATACATAGTAGGAACGAAAGATTATGGCATAATTTATTCAAGTACATAAAAGAAAGATTTGATTGGATACACAGATAGTGACTTTGCAGGAAGTTTGGATGATCGGAACAGCACATCCGGTTATGTGTTTCATCTCGGTTAAGTAGTGATAGCATGGGCATATAAGAAGCAGCCTATTGTGACACTATCATCATCAGAAGAAGAATATGTAGCAGCGACTTCAGCAACATGATGCCAAGTAATATGGTTAAGAAGAGTATTGGATGGACTCAAGCAACAACAACAAGGATCAACATCGATATACTGTGACAACACATCAACGATTGCACTATCCACGAATAGTGTGTTTCATCAAAAGTGCAAGCATATTGATACTAGATATCACTTTATTTGAGAACTTGTGAGCAATGCATAAGTTCACTTGAAGCCTTGTACATCGAGTGATCAATTGGTTGATATCTTTACAAAGCCATTAGTAGTAGATTTGTTTGATTTTCACAAAAGAAACTTGGGTTTTGTAAGCCTAGATGAGACATAGACCAACAAGCATGTTTGATTTGTCATGAGTTACATTTTAGTTTAGCAGTCATAATTAAGGGGGAGTGTTAAAATATATAATTACTTCCTGCATGCAGAGTTAGAAAAATAGTTAAGTGAATTGGTTGAGTTGAGTTATAGATATATTTGGTGTGTGAGTTAAGTGAGTTGATCAAGTCCAGTTATGTGAGAGAGTGTGCATGTCAATTTAGTTTAAATACCCTTCACCGGGTTCATTGTATTCAGATTGATCAAGAATGTGATTTAGAGTGATTGAGATTAATTGAAGGGCCGCAGCTCATTGTTTCGTGTGTGAAATACTTGTGTTATTGTGTGATTGAATCCTCTGCCTATCCAACAATTTGTAGCTACTAAGAGCAAATTAGAATTTTGGAAGTATCAGGAATCAATAAAATAGCTATATGTGAAACCCTAGATGGTTTTGTGGCCAGATTCGTAGCTACTAGGAGAAAATTAGAATTTTTGAAGTACCAGGAATTAATCCCAATACCAAACACTAATTTTGTAGCTTAACTGGGTTTGGGAAACCACTCATAGAAATATTCAAAACTATTTTCAACCCTAAAGAAATACTGCAAATTAATATAAATTAAAACGAGCAATATCCTTGATGATTGTTATGTTCATATTTGAATGAGTAAATTGTATGATCGAGAGAGATATCTAAACGCTCGCTGAGACCGAATACACATTGGAATAGAAGAAAGTAAATTTGTACATAATCAGGTTCCAAGGAGACAAAGATGACCAGCTACATGGAAGAAAAATATATTTAGTACATTACAAAAATTAAACGAAATTAAAATTTCATAATCATCGTTCTTCCGGAGCACTAATACAAGAATGAATTTAAGTCATGTAAGAACAAGAAAATAAAACTAGATATAGACCCGATATGTTGAATCTTCATAAATCCCATCCAGAATATAGATGTGTTGTACTGACCTGTGGAGGGTGTAAAGCATTACTAGATGACACACTCCTCGATGAAGCAATGGGGAAACCAAAGCAAGTGATAATATTTTCTCCTTACCTATAGTGAAACAACAAAACATATACAAATGATTATATAAGAATGAGAAAATATGTGAAGGTAGGGAAGGGTTGAAATTCAATTAACCATCCATATTAAACAAATATACAACCTACCTGTAAGAAGAGTTGTTGCAGAGGGACTTTTCCATTTGTAGAGAGGTCAAAGGAGAAGCATCATATTATTCATGTCACGTACTCAACATAATTCAGAAACTTTTAGAGTGAAAGGAGAAGCAAAAAAAATAAGGAAAATGTAAGTGTTGGAACATGATAGAGAAGTTGAAAGACTGGGTGTTGTAAGAACCCTCGGGCTCTCTCGGTCATGTGGGGAACTGAGGGCTCACTCAGTCATGTGGGGAACCGAAAACCAAGAACAGGAGATAGCCCCCAACTTTGGATAAACACAGAACCAATCTGTTAATAGAATTTTTATTATATATATATATATATATATATATATATATATATATATATATATATATATATATATATAATAAAATTCTATTAAAATAAAAAATTAAACATCAACATGAAATGTGGCCTTGGATGCAAGACATGTTCCCCTGTTGGAAAACCACCTCTAAAACAGATAAATCATCCAAATCATTTTCAAAAAAATTGATAAACCTATTAGAAACTGTTATAAAACTGATAACTAGTTTAACACCTAAACAAAAACCTCTAGAATTTTCTCGGTGAGAATATATTGTATTTTTAGGAAACTTGATAACTAGTTTAACACACGAACAAAAACCTCCCGAATTTTATCGGTCTGAATATATTGTATTTTCTCGAGGAATTCACTCGATAGGGACAGAGGGTTTCATCACAGTGGGTGAGGATAGAGGCTTTCAACACAGAAAATGCAGTTTACGCTCCTTGAAACATATTCCTTTGTTTCAGATACCAAAGAGAGAGAACCACTCTCTGAGCATTGTTGGGTTTGGGTGAGCGGAGCTGGCGCTTGAGTTCTGGGCTCAGGTGAGGGGGCGGGTGCTTGGGTTGAGCAACAAGATACAATTTTCCTACAAATAATGCATGGACAAGGCTAAGTTCCAGCTAGAGCATGCCATCAGTGCTGAGTTTAGAGCCTATTTTTCACCGCCCATGCTTATTAAATTGTACCTACCGGTCTGCATTGTGCTATACATTAGTGTCTACATGCGGCTCGTTGGGAAAAGGTTCACATGAACAACTTATCCTTAAATTGAATTTAGCAGTACTATCAACATTAGATATTAGTGTAGAAGCACATAAATTATTATGGTTAGCCTTCCTCCTAAGTCGATCAGATTAACATGGAAGCCGTTGCTGGCAACGGATTTACAAAGCATCAGAGGGAGCATTATTGTTAGAGAGGAACCTGGCTTCGTTGGTCACGGCTCTAGGGCTAGCGATTTTTTTCTTGCTCTTAGTTCGATATGGGGTGAGTGATTTATTGCTTGCTTCTCAATTTGATTATTGTAGAGGACCTTTGGAAATCTGTCATTTGAAGCAGAAGCCTTATGGGGGTAGATAGAATCATGTTCGTACAACATTGTGAACATAAAAAAAACAGGTAGGTGGAGCTTTACCCTCAAATGTCCTATGAATTCGGTAATTTAGAAATCTGTTTCTGCATATACTGAAGAAATCAAGCTCTCCGGGTAATTTAGGAATCTGCTTTTGCATATAGGGAAGCAATCAAGCTCTCCGAGTTGATCCATAAATAGCATCGAAATTTAAAATACCAAAATACCAGCAGCAGTTGTTGAATCAGTTGATCCATGATCCATAACTAGAACCAACAATTCCAGTTCCTCCAAATCCTGAGAGAGCGAGTATCCTTGTTAAGCGTAGAAATTCCAGTTCCTCCAATTCCTACGAGAGCGAGTATCCTTCTTAGGTGCATGTACAACGCAGATACATGCAGAAAGCGCCACAGTGCTACATGCAAGCAGATAGTCATGTCATCCATATATAACGAGGTCATATATAAAAAGTAATGATTATCCAAAAACTCAAGTAATGATTATCTAAAAGCTCCAAACATTTAATGTTAGTAAATTAATGTTAACATCAATTTAGAGGGTGAATATATATGACTTGAAAAATGTACATAATGTAAAGTATGTCTCGGGAAGAGTCCAATAAGATGAAAAGTTATAAATTATGCTCATGTTAACTAAAAAATGAATAATAAGCCGATTAAGCAGGTTAAACTACTATTAGTACGGTCATTTCGATTACTATAGTCCCGCCAAGGCGAAAAATATTAATAATATCGCTAAGTATCAACTAATCGCACTCGTACTGAGGATCCTAGTTTGTGACTCTTATTGAGAGAGGATTTTGGTCAAGATTCAAATTTTCCTCCATATGAAAATGTAATCCAAATGAAAAAAAATAACAATGTGAATAAAAACTAACAATATTTAAATTTTAAAAAAATAAAATAAAAAAATTCATACATAATTACTACAAAACAAATATCACTGAGTACTAACCAATCACATTCTTTAATAAATAAAATTCAGCGAAAATTATTTGAAGTCTATGCATAGTTAAAATAATTAATTAAACTAATATTGCTAGTTTATAAGATTAAGAATCGGGACCTAGAAGGAGGTCGGTCACGGTCTTTCCTTATATAATCAGGTAAAATAATATATATATATATATAATTCAGTGAAAATTATTTGTTGTTTTTGCATAATTAAAATAAGTAATTAAACTAATATTGCTACTTGATAAGATTAAGAAACGGGACACCCTTTTAGATGGAGGTGGGTTACGGTCTTTCCATAGTATAGTTAAATAACAATTTGAAATTTATGCAAATATAAATATAAATATATATTTTAATGAAAATATTTCATGATTAAAATAAGTCTATGCAATGGTAAGATGTGTAAATTTTTAAAATTAAAGGTTGTACAAATTTAATATAATTTATTTTAAAGAAATAACTATGGAATTGATGTTTTTTTTTTTAAGATTTGGTGTAATTTTAGGTTTGTATTATTTAATTTGCATAATTTAAGTGTTTTAAGAGTTTATTATGTATTGAATTATTATTTATTAATTAAAGATATTTTAAAAAATCACAATTTTGTTCACAATTATATTAAGAAAGAAAAAAAAAATTTAAATGTAAAATAGTTAAATCATGCATATATAAATTCTTTCATAAGTTCTTTTATTGTTAATCTGTTTTTTTTACATTTAGGAAAATGATTTCTTCATTAGTTAGAGTTAATGTGTTTTCTAAATAAACTATTCTTTTCTAAAAAACTCCAATTATTACTGTTGCATACCTGATCCGCTAAGGGTTAAAATGTGGGAGTTGGACACTCAAAGAGAATTCAAGAGCATTGGAAGATGAATCCAACAGCTATAAGAATGTATTATAAATGTACATATATGTTAATAGTAAATGAAATTCATTTTTTTTATTATCCATATATGTTCCCCTTTTGTATCACAACTAGCATTCTTCTACCCTGCTCTAATGTGAGCCTCTTGGTTTTTAGGCTTGTCTGAACCTGCGCTCTCCTCCTTGTTGGTTTTGTCCATTTCTAAGTATTTTTAAGAGCAAAGATGAGTCATCTCAAACCTATTTTCCATTAGAATGCGAGACCCTGTCAGTAATGACATTGCCATTTTTTGTCCACATTAATGGCTCTGCCATTCTCCACCTATCTCTCCGTGCCTTGCTTCCTTCTTGAACAATAACGTTGGAAATTTCATCGTCATTACACTCTTCTACCCAAATAGCCCCTATTAGCTTTGAGCTATATTTGAGCTAGTTTTTCTACATACAGTTCCAAATAAAAAAAATGAACAGCCACACCCCTCAATCTCTTCTCCTATGCAGAAATTTTTTTTTTTTGTGTCCCTCGTTCACATATTGACTCAACCACTTGCCCCTTTCTCCGCATACATGAACCAGGCTTTCCATGGTCTATCTCACAGTAGTATGTCCTCTTACATTCAAAACTATACCAATTCTTTTGCTTGACTTTGCGGTGACTCGAACACGATATGACCCAAAAACTATCTAATGGCATCCTAATGGAATAATTAAACTGGTAGTGTATATGAGTAAATTTTCACGATGTCTCTCTTGACGCAAAAGAATTGTAAGTAGAGTGATTGTAGCATGTATTCATTCATCACTTAGGATACAACATTATGGGTCGTCATTAAATCCTATGCATTGAGAAAGGTTTGTGGATCTTTGAAAATATTGTCAATCAATATTTTGAGCTATGTGGATGTTGTTAACCCGATCTAGTTGGAATCCAACATTATGTGCAGCGTGATTTTCTGCTTTGAACACTAGTTAGGAAGTTTTTCCGTTGGTTGGAAGCATGAAGTCTCTGCATATGCTGGTCAAAGGGAATACGAACAATGTGAGGGTGTCAACTTTTGTATGTGTTGCAATTTGAAGCATCGAATAATTTGAATGCAGAGGTGTTTTTGGGTTGGTTCATGGAGATTCTTGTTGTGTTGAAATGTTCAAACTAGTGGTTGAATTGTTCCATAAAGGCCGTGACCTATGTCTTGTAGTGTAAGGAGTACAAAATGTTGGTTACATTTGTGGTGAATTTGTTACACTTGAAGAACAGTGAATGAAGCTTCAATCTCTGTGCGTAATTGCATGTGTTGATAGCAGTATGGAATGCAGCCTTGAGAGCAATGTTAAATGCATTTATGTTGTACTGAACCTACATTGAATCATTAACTTGAAGGTCAAAGAAATAGAAGGAAATTTTTTTGGAGTTCTACATTGGGAGTTGCATCGGTGTCATTGGTCAGACACAAAAATATAGTCAGAAAGCTAGCCAATAAATATAACATTGTAATTTATGTGGAGCTTCCTCGTTTATTTTATGCCAAAGGTATCTATGCATTGGAATTATATGCGTTGATTCATATTCCAATCTCTACTCTCTACGCATTGAACCTTCTCTGTTAATTGTTTGAATCCTGGTTAGTTCCTCTGTGCAATTGGTTGAAGATTTACATGTCCACTGGTTTATATTTGTTGCTCCATGCCAAACATATACCGTCGATTTTTTTTTTTAAATCTGTCTCGTTATGCGATGTTTGTATTATGTGTGTTAAATATTGTTCCCATTTAAACTGAAGAACAATAACTGGATGGTCCATTATTCTTCCAATAAGCTGTGTTCAAGCCTTTGGAATTCCTTGCTCTTGGGGGCCGAAGCAATAGTGATGGGATTTTATGGACCAGGAGGAGAAATACAATAAATATAATTCATATAGCTTGAACCCAATGTTTCCTTTTCTCTAAATTTGAAAACTGGTGCCCATGTCCCTGAAATGAATACTTTGTGCTTCTTTTGATTCAATTTCCTTCAAAAGAACAAAGAACTATTCCAAATATTTATTGCATTGATTAATATCCATCGAGTGAAATGAGTTGAAACTCTAATACATCTATTTCAAGCTCAAATTTGAATATAATTTTGTGCACTTTGGAGTTCTCCAATATTGGGTCTAAATATCTAAACTATACCACTCGGTGCAATTATAAATATTCAACTCCTCTGAAAATTTGTTTTCGATCGCAGGATTAGAAATTCCAAAATCACAGTTATCTTTTTTCACTAGCCATATATTATGAAAAATTTGTTGAGATAGTTGATTCTCTTTAATAGTTGAGATTTTTCTAAACTTTTATAGCTTCCACGAATCTTTATTTTTCTGAGACAATGAAGAAACTTAACTATTTGTTAGAGTTATTAAGCACTCTAATCATGTCCACCGTTGAAGACACAGTGAAAATCAACAAGGGAACTATATTTAACATTCGAATTTGTTTACAAGATGCACATGACAAGATCAGGTTTCTACATCTTGAATCTCAACTTCAGCAAGAATAATTACAGCATCATTCTGAAACTTTTTTTTGTAATAACATTGAGACAGACTCCCATCAACAACAAGAATATAAAATTGAGGTTGATTCACCTTCAGTGTCTAGTTCAGGAGCAAATTTTCATGAAAATGCATAATTTCAGTTTGCACTTTTGAAGCCCATCATCACACAATGGGAAGAGCTTGTCCATAACAAGAAAAAAAATTATCTTGGATATGAAATCGAGGTGTCCTTTCATATTCCAAATTAGTCACAACCCATCCAATTTCAGACTATTGGATTCCTTCATGAAAGTTCACCTTTAGTTGTTCCATATTCTGATCGTATCCCATAGCAACGACAACAAAATGTTAAATGC
Organism: Pinus albicaulis; assembly: GCA_034641835.2. Classification (NCBI taxonomy): domain Eukaryota; kingdom Viridiplantae; phylum Streptophyta; class Pinopsida; order Pinales; family Pinaceae; genus Pinus; species Pinus albicaulis. The sequence continues at coordinate 575,523,188 of CM076581.1, forward strand.
CAACATTGTGACAGAGATGGCCATATTGAATACCATTTTTTGATCTTCATCGATGTGAGCATTGTCATAAAGCCACTCATTTTTCACACAGATGTTTTTAAAGCAATCTTCCTCAAAGAACAAAGATTCATCTTGGATGGATCTCTTCTTCGAAATGGGCTTCAAAAACCAAAAATATATTTCAGTCATTTGTCATAATCTCTTCTAGAGTATTAAAAGGTATTGCAGTTGAGTTTTCTCCATATTCTCACCTTGTGTCTAACAAGGGTGGAATTAAGAATACCTGTAAGAAGTGTTGTGTAATGTATCTCGTTTACAAACTTAAAAACAAGTTCCCCACTAGCATAAATGTAGTTTAACAACAATTCCTCTTCATTTGACATATATCTACATGATGTTGGTTATATGCAATATGCAAAGCCACATCAAGTGAGCTTGAGCTAGAACCTGAACATGCTGCCTAATTCAGAGTTGTACCCAGAGACAAAAAAGTTCAAATGAGCATGAGCATAAACCCTCCATACAGGATTCAGATTTGCATCTAGGGACATAGATTCCCCTGAGCACGAATTTGGTTGGTGGTGAGCCTTAAACAATATATGAGGGGTTGAGACCTCCCTTTTCAGTTTGATCTTCTCCATCTTCAAAGAATTAGGAACACTTCCTCTATAATAATACTTTAGCTTCTTTTCACTTTTGGAAGATTTCCATGGATTGTATTAAGCATTCCAAAGTTCGCGGTCATCCTTAAACCACTGCAGGTTGAGACCTCCATTTTGAGGTTGAGGTTCTCCCCTTTTAATGTAGGTTGCAAACCTCCCTTTATCCAAGTTGAAGGTATCCCTCTTCAAATAATTAGGAGAAATTCCTCTATTATAAGACTTGGGATTCATGCCAGATTTGGAGGAGTTCTGGGTACTGCACGAAGTGTTCTAATGTTAGTGGTTATCATTAAACCATGTCCTTAGGCAGACATTTTAGAGAGCACATTCAACCTAGTGTTGTCATTCATTTTTACAAATTTTGTATTACAAGTCTCTTCTTGGAATCATATGTATCCTTTCGGATTAAGGGGGGGAATGTTGGACAACTAATCTGTTAAGGGTTAAGGTGTGGGAGTTGGACAGTCAAAGGGAGTCCAAGAGATGTTGGAAGATGAATACAATAGTCACAATAATGTATTATAAATGTACATCTATGTTAATAGTAGTTGCAATTCATTTTTTTATCATTTATGTTTGTTCACATTCCATGTGTCTCTAACAATTATTATAGATAATTGGAAATAATTGTAAAAGAATATATATAAATAGAAATATGTATTAAGGTATAAATATATAGGATAAGAGGAAACTATTGATATCTAAAACAAGGAAAGGTATTGAATGGAAAATTATAAATATTCAATTAATAAATTAGCTTTTATCAAAATGATTTTAAGTAAAACATTTTAGGTGGACATGAAGTAAGAGAATCCAACAATAAATAAAATAATGAAAGAAGTAAAAAGAAAAATAAAATAACTAAATAAGAAATAAGAAAATTAAACAAATAAGTTATAAAGAAAATTATTTTATGAGTAAATAAAATAACAAGAAAGGGTGTAATGAGTCACAAGAGAGAAACATTTTAATTAAAAATCCAATATAATCCAAGGAAGGATAAGAAGAACTATATCTAACATAACTGTAATTTCTTTTTTTTTTAATTATGATTGGGTAATGATTAGTGGACTTCCATGAATGAGATAGTTTATAACCATGTTCACAATTAAAATTATCGAGTGTTTTCAATTTCTAGAGACTCTAGAACAATGGCTGAGTAATACAGTGTTGAGAGAAGAATTTTAGATTGGTTGAAGAATAAATGATGTTTAGATTTGAAGTTGTTCTTAAGTTCTTGGAAATAGTTGATTTAGAGATATACTGGTATATTGTTGTTGTCGCTATGACAACACTCTCCAAAATTGTTTTTATACTAAACTTTGGAGCCTAATGTGGATCTTGTGATAAATTGTTCTATAGTCACTTCTTATTTAGCTGATTATTTTGATCTCCTTGGATTGGAAGTGTCAAACTCACTTTCTCACACATGCTTAATTTGCAATAACTCCATCAGTGCATTATTTCAAAGAAGCTCAAATAAGCATAGCACGATCCATCAATACTATGCATATGTATGTCCAATTCATATTGATAGTCAATGCCCACTGACAACAACAATTTCTCACATCCCAATAGCATTTATATTTCCATTTCAGTGAGTTTTTGCAAAATGTCACTTCCGTGCACCTTTGTTTTCACTTGTCTCTTTCACTTTCTTTCAAACAAATAGTGTTGCTTTCAGTTATCTTTGCTCTGGCATGTGTTACTTTCACCATCGTTTGCATATTGCAAGTATAATTTGCACTTTTATCTTTATATAGAAAGTGTCATCTTCTGGCATGACAACTGTTGCTTATCATGCAAAGTGTATTTTTGATTTGTTTCAAGGGGAAGGATTTGTGATGATCATTTTTTCTTATCATGCAAGCATGTGTATCACTAAGGGAAATATGTATTCATATATTATGGATGATTTACGTTGTGTCATCAAATTTCTAAGAGTGTAATCATAGTTGATTCCTCTCATTGTTCTCAACAATCTCATTGATCCCCCACTTAGCCAAATTATAGAAATTTTCCTTAATGCTCAAGCCCAATTACCCTTTCCTCTAAAAACAATGCCAGTTGTTCCCTTAGTCTCGACTGCATAAATTTTTCCCTCAGTCCCGACCGCATAAATTTTTCCCTCAATCTGGACTGCACAATTTTTTCCCTCAATCTCACCTGAGCTGTGCACTGCATAGTTTTAGTGATCAACCCTGACCCTTGGTTGTTTTAACTGTGAAATAGTGTAGTCATTGGGCCCTCTCTCCCAACATGTCACCTGGTCCAGGCTCAATTAGTGGATAGTCATGCAACATCTAAGACTAGGGGTTTATCAAACTAATGTCGTCTTGCCATGAGTGGATTGCAAATCCAAAAATTCTATAACGCTATGGAAAAATGATTAAGGAAGAGATATATAAGGAGGAAATGCTAGAAGACACCTAAGGAGATGTGGATTAAGATGATCATTGGAAAATAATATTAAGGAACACTTGATTACAATAGAATATCAAAGATCGGGACCACAATAATACTCCATCAGATTTACAACCCGTTGGAGGGTAGATATGAAGAACAACACGTATCTCACATAAAGGAAGGAGTGGAAAGAAGGAAAACTTATCACTGCCACATCATTATGTCATCAGTTTCATGTGTCATCACAAACATTGAAAACCATTCCATGTGTTTTCTTAAGGTACTTTTCTCCCTTTGGCAAGGTAGGAAAAATGTCATCTTTTCGCATATTGGTTGTCGCATTGCGTGTATATGACTATTTTCATGGTTTTAAGAGGTCATATATTTCTAAATTAGTTTTTATAACCATTTAAGTATCTGCCACATTCATTCTTAAATTTTTAAGAGTTTTCGGACAAGTTTCATCACAGTCGTTGCAAAGTGTATCCTTAGTCGTGCACTTGTCGTAACTTGTCCTAAAGTTGCCACACGAAGGGAAATAATGTGTTCATATGTCGTGAATGAACTATGTTATTGAGTTGTAAAATTATTCTAGGTGGCTTATCACAGTCAAAGTTTTATCACTGTTCACACTAATATCATCGATCCTAGACTTAGCCACTTTCGTGAAACTTTCCGAAAAAGCAACCTAGCTTCATCTGGTCTCCCTGAGCTATGCACTATGCTGTATCAATCCTCTAGCTATGACATTGTTTCTTGAAAGTTACTTATTTCCATAAAAAAGATAACTTTAACAAAAAAAATTAATAAAATTATTTTATGGCGATATATTTTTATAATACAAGTGAAATGAACTTTTCAATAAAGTTATGAAATAACTCAAGTTTACATGAATTTTTTGAATAACTTAAAAAGACACGGCTTTAAATCAAAGACTTTTTACTAATTAAATTAACTTCCAATTGAGTAAGTTAGTGGGAAATATATGACAATATTAATGCCAATGGATGTTGTTGTTGTTGTTGAGGCTTTGTGTTGAAGCGAATGTTTGCCCCAAAAAAATATGCTCATCCTAAACAAACAACAAATTTGAGAATATTTCTAAAAGTCAACAATAATGAGATAACTCTTGGTTAGTTTACTTAGAAAATGCTATTTTTGCTCTTTTTATATTTGATGAGATCTTACAAAGTTCACAAAACCTAGTATAAATATAAAATAAAAAGTTTTACATTTTATTTTTAGTTTGTTGAGATCACATAGAACGCATGGAAACGAGCATACACAAACTAGAATGAGCAAAAAATTGTGAATAAAAGATAAAAAAAACTAAGATATGAACTACATTAAAAAGGGATTTATTTAGATTGTACACCTCCAAATATGACCAACAATTAATAATATTCTTTTTATACTTAAAAAATAGTTGTTCTTAACTAAAAGTAGTACTCTTGATGGAATGGAAAATTTAAGTTCAACATACATGTATAGAAATAATGGATCTCATAAATGTCCCATCGCAGGCTCAAAGTCTAGATCAACAATGGGAGCATCTATTCAAACAGGTTTTGATACTATATTCGAGAAAAAAATTATTCCATATAGGAAAAACATCTTTACGTAACAATTCATAAAACCACATGAAAGATCATAACATTAGTGTTTTTATGTGGTTAAAACGATGTAAGAGGGAAACACTCAATAATCCTAGTCAACATTGTCTTTTGAGACGATGTTATTAATGCAAGAGACAATTTATACATAAAATTGATGGCCCTATGTTCTCTTTTAATATTAAAAGAGATCACAGACTAATAAAGTGTTAATCCATGAATCAATATTTGATAATATAGCGGAGAATATAAGTCATTAAATAATTATATGTGTAGAATATATTGTGACAATCTAATTACAATGTAACTAATCCATACACATGAAAGACACTTTTACTTGAAAACACAATACCTTAATTTAATTTTAACTAATTACTAAGTGTTTAAGTATGCTAACAAAATTGTGGCTCGAAAAATATAGGTGAAAATTGGTTGCAAATATAAATATTGAGAAAACAATCATAACTAGCACAACCATATTTATATTAATATAAACGTGGTTGATAAATGCCAATAAATATATATTATATTATATTAATATTATAATTAAATATTAATAATATTATAATATAATAATAAATAAATATAAATTAATCAACAACAAGTTAAAATAGTTTAAAATGAAAAATAACATGCATAAACAAATATTATAAAAAATAATTAAACACAATTTAAAAAAATATATAATTAAAAATATTTTAATATCATAAAATAAACAATGAAATTTAGGAAAAGATATTAATAAAATTTAATATCCTGTATAGAAATAGATATTAATTAATAAAATAAGTTAATTATATTAAACAAAAAAATTAATAATAATAACAAATTACTATTACGAATAATAATAAATAATAAGATTAATTATTTGCATCAATTATAATAGAATATTAATGACAAAAAGAGAACAATGTCAAATGTTGCTAAATAAATAATAATATTAAATATTAGCATCAATTATAATAGAATATTAACGACAAAAAGAGAACAATGTCAAATGTTTCTAAATAAGAATGTAAATTAATAAAAAAAGGTATTAATACTTAAAAATAAACAATATAAATATAAAAATTAAAATTTTAATATGGATGCACGAAAATAATCTTGTAAAAAAAACACTATCAATATAAATATAAATATTTAAGAGTAAGTATAATCATATGAAAAAGTAAAGGCATTGAAGACAACATAAATTTCTACATGATCAAGAATTATTGTGAAATGTTAAAAAGCACTCACAATGGTTAAGGATAATTCTAACAATCTTTGTCGCAATGCAACAAAAAAATGATAAATTTGAAACATTACACGACAAGTGAAAAGAACACAGAATTTACAAACATACTAACAATAACAACACATTCCACAACATAATCCAACTTTCAAAACTAAACCAAAACATAGTTATTTGATACCAGCCTCTTCCAAAACACCCCTAGAGCGGTGGAAAATGCAACACCAATTCAAATCAACAAGATAATGATCACGATACATCACGCTTTCAAGCTAGTCACTTATTGTTTTCTTCCCTGATTCTTTTTGTCGCAAATCATATAAAGTTTCAACATTTGATTTCATTCCATTAAAAACATGTATATGTTCATCAACAAAATCAGGATGGAAGCCATGTCTTCTATCAAACCTTGTACAAATAGAGGTAATGAAGCTAATGGTTTATGTAGTAGATTTAATCACTTTTATGTAATACATACCATCATTGTTGTCCATATCTGTGAATCATTGGCAAAAACATACAGTTAAAATGCGTACATTCAAACAAAACAAATAAAAAAAAAAAACAAAATTTATGATTTATGATTTTGCTTATTTCTTACTGAAAAATAAATGTAACAGGATTCAAAATAACTAGAGAAAAAAATAAGAAAAATTATAATTGAAGTAAAGAAACAACAACAACAACACAAAAAAGTTTACTAACACATGCAATTTCTCCCAAAGATTCAATTTAGTTACTTCACCAAACAAAATTGTATTGAAATTAGCAACGAGCATAAGAAAGAACTTATCAAGGTGCATACAAATAATCTCAAAAAATAAAAATAGCTAGAAACAACTAATCTTATTTTTTCTTAAAGATAGGCATACAAATAATTGCAAGGAAAAAGATCAAATACAACAAAAAATCCATGAATAGTAAATTGTATTTAAGATAAATACCCCAAAAATGATAATTTTTTTTTTTTTTTTTTTTTTTTGTAAATTTCGTAGGACCTATCTATTTTCTATTTTGTAAAGAGCAAGTTGCTATACAATAGATGCAATGTTTGGTAGCCTCAACCTGCTCGAAGGAACCATGTATGTTGGCCACCTCAGAAAGTTAAAAGCCAACCAAAATTGGTATTGTTTCTTCCTTCTACTTAATGCTAGTAATCCTTTACTATGTCCAAAAAAACTGCATATAAAACATATAGTAAGCCTAATAACATCTAAACACATACAAAATATATCTTGAAAGGGAATTTAGCCATCTGATGAATCAACCGGTGCAGGGTCTTTCGCTGTAGACCCTGGCATCTCAGCTTGTTGCAGGTTTTGCAGTTGTTGCTCCATCTGTACTAATCTGGCATTGGTTTGGATCTATACCTTTGTCATCTCCCTCATGTCTTGTTTCATCTACTAAAGTTCAAACAGTAGAGAAGAATTGAATTGTTTTTCATGTCTACTCATCAATGCTTTTGCAAGCACACATTTGATCTTCCAGTATGTTTTAAAAGATTTTTGAAACAAAGAGACTCTCCCTCGTGTACTTTTATTGTATTCCGGATATCTATTGGAATTCCAATTTCATAGATTTTTGATAAACTTTCTAGAGTCTACTGGTTGGTTTTCCTTCCTCGTTTGCTAGTTTCTGCAACCTGGCTTGTATGGATTTTTCTTCCCTTTCCTTTTGTCATTGCAACCTAAGTATCTCTGTTCTTGCTATGAGTTGAAAGAGACCTTGTATATGGAATAGTAGCGGTTAGGTAAATCACAGAATCATAATTCCAGACCTTCCTTCCTTGATTCCGATGTAAATTATGATACTGAGCTGAGTCATCATACAGAGACGCGGAAAGAGTGAGATGAGACTGAGAAGATTGAAGGAAACATAGAAAATTACTATGGAGAGCAACTGAGTTTAAGTTTTTACGTAAAAACCAATAAACTAGCCTGACCTCAATCTTAGAAAGAATCATGGGAAGTTTTAACAAGACGAGAATCCTGGGAACATCCCTATAACCCTGGAGGAAAACAAACTCAGACATCACACAATTGAAGAAATGACAGAGTAAGAAATTAGTCCCACCATAATTCTGAACAACTATATACCTAACCCAGAAACAATTTGGTGTAGCAATATTGCAGCTAAATAAACAAAACCAAGGTATAGAAAAATAATCCTGACCAGAATAAAAGATGTTAGGAGCCAGCTTATCGGTTTCGGCCATACTAAAATGATAAAAGCCAAACCTAAGAATTGACATAAAACCCAGACCAGAGTTGTAAGGAGGCGGAAGCAAATCATCAAGGTTTCGAGCCAATAATGTTTTAAAGATGCACCAGAGAGAATATAAGCAGAGTGTGATACTGTTCTTTGACAGAAGAAGGCCCTAACAACCAGTACTAGCCATTTGTAAACTCATTTTTTGAAAATATGCAAGATTTTTAGATATAGTATGCATTCTCAAAAGTAATCTTGAACTAAGCTGAAGGCTGCATGCAATGGAAAGAAACCATAATTCTAACCCCCAAAAAACTAAATCAAGACTTCTAAAGTAGGGCTGGAAATGAAAGTGAATGCCTTCTATCATGACATGCAGGTCTAAAAAACATAATTGAGAACCTGAACATTCAACATCAGGGACATCGCTTGACATTGGAGCTGAAGACATCAGCTTGAATCGCTTAGCCAAAACTAGATTAGGAGCCATAGTAAAAGAAACCAAAACATACCCTATCAATAAATGCAACCCGACCTTCCTCTTCAGCCCCCTTCGCTCTATACAAAACCTTTCTCTTATGCATCGAGAAATAGACTGACAACCATACCCAGAAAAGGATATTACCCTCTTACCTTGCCGCCGAAACAGAGCCAAAATGTCATGCCTGTTGTTGCAATAATGGAAATGCATTGGGATAATGGGTGTGCTTCGTGTGAAACAAACCACATTCTTCACCATTAATCTGCCTTAATTAGCTTTTGACATGCCTTACAGATGACATTGTCCTCCTCTCATTCCGCCACCCCGATCGGGGCACCCCAAAAATGATATTGACCCCTAAAATGATATTGACTTTAATTGTTCCTCCTCTTTCTTTATAAGTGTAAAATATGCATTATATTTCATTTTTTCATAATGTTGAAAGGAAAAAGGCAGTGAAATCCACAAACTATGTATTTATTTTACTCTTCATATAGCTGTAAATATCAGATCTTGCCTCTCTCTCTCTCTCTAGTATATATAGTGGCTCGTTGCAAAGTCATCCCCTGTGATTTGTGTATTGTCAATGCCCATGCCATTTTCAAAGGTATTTGTCTCATATTTCCCCTAACAACAAGAGGAATCGGTACAAGAATCAGACAATCCCTAACAAATGGAACATCACAATACTTTACAAACATAACTGTAATAAATTGTGGAAGTTGCGGCACCTTTGAACCAGGCATAAAGAAAATATTCTCAATATATCAAAGTGCACCATTAACCAAACTAGCTTCATCCCACAAATTACGCATTATCATTACACGTTTTCCACTACATAACAATACTTCATGCTCCAACACATCATTATCACTATCACTTATTTATTTTCTTCTAGTGCATTCTACAACACATCTTGCAATAGGAGAATTCAACGACTTCATAATTTTCTAATTATGAAAATTGACGAGAATATTCATCATAAATAAGTGAACTAAAGAATCAAACAAAGTACTTTCTTGTTGATCCAATAAACTATCGACACATGTCATATGAACATCCCAATCAACAAGAAAAGGCTTTGCATTTCTAGTATTGGTTAAAATATTGGTAAAATATGCTTATCTTAGATCATCTCCTTGCTTCCTATAAATTTTGTTGAGACCCACAAGAATGTGGAAGGTTTACCATGAAACTTTCCCAACTATTCTACCTACATACAATGGTTTATCCCTAACCGAAGGTACGTGGCCAAGGTCACCCATAATAATTATGGACCTACCACCATAAGGACAATCCTTGTTTTAAGGAAAGGCTTCTCGCAAACAAGAATATATTTGTATAAATAGTATTGGACCTATACAAATCATCTCATTAATCAATATATATCGAATGTCACTCATTTCTTATTGAAAAAATACTAAATTACATCCACATAGTGGATTCATATCTTTTATAGGATTTTTTAAAGAAGAATGTATAATTTTTCCATGTATGTTACAATAAGAAATACTAGTTGGCGCAAGAAATAACAAAGGAAATTTTCCATCCATTGTTGAACCAAAAAAGCATGAAAAATACACCCAATGAGAGAAGACTTCTTTGTTGAATAAGTGACTGGAATAATAATTTTCAAGGCACCTTCATTGCAGCCATTAGAAAAATATATAAAAATAATTTGAAAAGAAATTAGTTGTTTTTCTGATAGAGAGGAAGGCAACAAATATGTGTCCCTAACAAAGACACAATAGAGAACACCTGAAAACTGTGCATCTTTTACTAAATTGATCCCTTGTTCTAAAAAATCATTTCAAACCATCATTTCCTGCCAATTATAATCAATATCAAAGTCCCTTCTACCAAGATTATCAAGGTCTGAAATGTTTACACACAACCTGTAGGAATTAACCACAAAAAAACCTACCACTATTCAAAATATCGATCAACATTTTCTTCATGTATAAGCGTCTCCACATCCTCTTCATTGACTTCATTTGTAAAAGGGCCTTGATCAAGATGCCACACATGATATCTCCAATTCCTCCAATTCTCAACAATACTTTTAGTAGACAACCTGATATCTGAACCAATGTCATGAAACATCTTGTATAAAAACAACTCTCTCCAAAAAAATGTTTCAAAACTCTCCTCACCCCTCATTAGGAACATCATAAAATATTGGCCAAACATGAATGATAGTATGGTTATTGTGTGGCCTCCATTTGTCCTTCCTATGCTTCACCTCAAAAATCCACAATCTTGTTGCTTCTATCAAGAATAAATGTTCCAAAAAAATTGGTCGGATTTGATAAACCTGAAATATTTCCACACAAAAATTCATTAGAATTCAATGAAACCCTTTGGTACACTTTCTTCCCAACATTCAACGAGAAGAATTTGTGACTACAAACAACAAGAGGCAGCTTTAGCAACAAAAGGCATGTCTCTTGAGCTCCAATTTCACACTAAACAAGTGTTTCAACAATGAACCTTCTATGGGCAGATAATACAGGTGCCTCAGACACACTCCCACCAGCAACATTTCCTCATAAATTTATGGTCTTCTCTCTTCCTTTCAAGCATATTTTGCAATAAATAAACTTCAAAACTTGATGTCGCAAAAGAACTGGCTGAAAATCAACATTTTCTCACCACATTGTTAAAAAATAAACCTTGTGAACATTTAACTGGTCATCATTTCGTGTTGGTTCATAAATTTTCCCCACTTTTTCATCTACGCATAATGTTGACGTTACATGAAGCTCCCATGAAGCATGATAGAAAAATGAAAGGATAGACCCTTTTTTACATAAACAAGAATCAACAATTCATTTTGTATTCCTTTGGAAAATATTCACTAAATGCTCATAATCTTCTTTAGGATTGCAAGAATACATTTGCTGAGTATTAAAAATACATGGATCATTATTTACAGTTAAGGGATCATGACATTCAAATATGTATGTCACACAGATTCCAGGTTGTAACATATTTTTTAAAGTAGCACTTTTGTGTGCCAAAAACAATGGTGTTGGACCAATCCAATGTTTCCATATCAAGTGCTTCAGGAAACCACAAGAAACTGTGGATGTGAGTCGGTCCTCTATGCTTCCACTCATACCTAACAAGATCAAAACACATAGTTAAGATATAATAAGCAACATAAGAAAATACCTTTTGATTCAAACCATTATAAAATCGTCAAAAAGGAACGACACCAAACTCATACCAAAATTCTTTAGCACCAAGATATCTCTGCAACACTATGTCACGAAAGATATGTCACGAGAATTTTTATTTTTGAAAATAGATGAGTAAACTTCTCGCACTTGCGTATTTTACAAATGGGCTCCTCATACAATATGAAAACTTGTATACCACAATAAAATTAATTACACACATGGCACATATGTGCAACAAAAAAAATATCAATCCTCAGCCGAAATTTTTTATGGACATCAACCATGTCTCCACTAAAATGATAGGGAACACTTTTATTTTCTATACGAGACAACATTATAGCTTAGAGATGATCTGAAACAACTCGTACAATTATAGTATTGGCTTTATCATTTATTTCCATAACAGAATGGAAAATACTTCTTCTACATTCATTACACCTTAGAAAATTCTTCTTGGAAGAAACAAAATAACCTTTGTACGAAGGAAACATCTACAAAAAAAGTCAATTGTTTGAATCAAAAAAAAATAATTTACATTTTATTCATTATTGCATCTTCCATGTGGAAGTCGTAGAACTAATTTTGGTTGTGTTGTTTGCAATTTTTTTTCTCATCCACCATTCACTTTACTAGTATTCTACCTAAAAACATCAAAAAACAAATGCGTAAAAAAATATAAAATTAAAATTTAGAAGGACAAAACCTTTCTAAATAAATATTCATGAATAACCTATGTTGTAGCAAGAGGAAAAGTGTCCTCACATTCTTTGTCTTTAACATATTCTCTCTCAATATATGTCGACAAATATTGGCTCCAACATTTCAAACAGACTGACCCAAATTATAAGCCATTCTAGAAAGCATATTACTATCACACAAAAATTCATATGCAACAAGTTTGTCAATGGAAACCAATTCCATTTCTTCCATTATAAATATATTCCACCATTTCCATAGCCCGCAAGGTTGTCACCTCTGTCAAGGGTCCTTATGTAAACACAATGTTCTAAAACATACAAAATTTGAGAAAATATATGGAATAGTAGAAAAATTTGGAGACAGGAAACAACAAATAAAACAAACATGCAAACAAAGTGTTTGTTAGTCACTTTAATTGCTTATTAATTTAAACAACCAAGTGCTACATAAATTGTCAACCCAGGGAAGTCTGTTTATTTCAAAGGAAATCACACACTGTATATGCTCAATCTCAAAAGCAATGAAATGTTGTAGTAAAAATTACACTAATCGCACCTTGTTTCAAACAAACAAAAGTTCTACTTGAGTTACAGCAAAGGCAATCTTTCTATTGCAGACAATCACCAAAAGAATCCTGGATTACATTAAAAAGATAAAAATCTAGGAAAGGAAACGAATTTCCAGAAGAAAAGACCAATTATGCTATAACAGAGAACAATACCCCATTCCCCAAGGAGGAATCTTCGGCACTTGTTTCTGATTACCAAGCTTTCACAAACTCATTCTGTAAACAAGATCACCAATTAAAATAATCCACAATTACCTAGGAATGAATTGTATGAAAGCAATGCTACAAGTAACGGAAACAGAGTTTCAGAAATAGATAACAGAGTTCCAATACTGCATAAATGATTTCAGCAAACAGAGTTTAATAAGGCATAAATGAAAATAACAGTTAACAAACTACAAAAATAAATGGGTGAATCTTGTGAAGAAGAAGGGCCCTTTCCTTCTCACAAGATTCCCCAAAAGAAGGAATTAGAACGAAATACTCAGACCAAGCTTTTATTCATCTGTCAAAAGTAACATATTACAAAGGATTCACATTCCTTCTCCGTAAGTCTGTTTCAAGATAAACCTCCCATAGTCTCCAATTGTTCTCTAATGCTGATGTCTCCTCTTTTTAAAGAGGAGAAATCTATTACAATTGATTACATTATAGAAATCCTACTTTTAACCCAATCTGATCTTCTATACTAAAATAGGACCTTTCTGTTCTTCCATAGCAAAATGTTGTTACAATGGTTACGATGGTACCTTCAAGGTGTAGTTGTTACAGCCAGTGTAACAGCTTCCTTACTTATTTTTTCCTGTTGCTGTCGTGTCTGAAATACTGCTTCAAAATCACAAATCACGGGTTGTTTCAGCAACGGGATTTGCGTACTATCTTGACTGTTTTAGCAACGTGGTCTTTAGACAGCCACGATGGATTAACTTTAGTCTTCAAATGGTTTCAGCAATGCGGTTCAAACAACCATGATGAATTAACTGCAGTCTTGAAACTGTTTTAGCAACTATATATTTTCGATTAATGGTTAAATATGAAAGTAATGTAAAATTACACGTAAAACAAGTTAAACATATAGTAAAAAGAAGAATGTTTTATACCTTTGGAAGAATGGATGAAAGTGATAGTATAGGCTTTAAATATAGACTGGAAAAGAGTGGAATGATAGCAAAATGTATGGTCAAAAATGTTCATTATAGAGTCCTAAAATCCCCCCCAACTAAAATGGTTGCATGTCCTCGGGCAACTTTAATCTGAATCAGAGTCTGGATACTAGCTTTTGGCATGCAAGTTACTTAGGCAGTAGCTATGGAAGGTACTGTCTATTAAGGCTCTGAACCCTTGTGAATTTTTCAATCTTTTCCAAGCTGCTGCTTCATCCTTGTTGGCCAACCGATGATGAGCATGATATTCCTCTGCTGGCATCCATAAAATAGGAAAATGAAAGTGGTACCCTATCCACTTTTCAGCGCATTGCTGAACACATCTGATGTAATTGGGTACTCTAGAGAATGAGGTTTCGAGATTAGTAGGACTAAAAGGATTGTACTCCTGATTTTCCTTAGAATATTGTTGCCAAAACATATTATTTTCTCTTAAAGCAGCAGTTTCTTTGGCCTGAATAAAATGTTGGCAATCCTGGAGTACTGAAGCCTGTAATTTCCTTATATGTTCAGTCATCCCTAGTTTCTTCAAAAATTTATGATACTCTTCCACAAAGATGGCGGGGTTCTCTGGTTCTGGCCTTATCCAGAGAAGACGGTTGTCTTCATTATGCCTGGTTGCAAGAAAAGCAATCTGCCATGTAATCTGGCTAGCAAGGAAAGACGCAAATGCCCTGATCTGAATGTCCCCAACAAGAGGGTTAAGATTAAACCTTCTATTTTTAGGGATGGCTTCATTGTGAAGGTACAACTCACATAATAAGTGTTGATCACTGGTGGAGGCTTCTGCAAATATTTTCACAAACTGTTCTAATGTAAGCACCTCATGGGGTATTCCATCTTTCATTGCTTTCAACTGAAAGTAAACAACGCATTCTGTGAGGAATAGAGAGTAATTTAGAGATGGTTTCCTCGTAGCCAATAATTTTTGTACCAGTTCAAACATTAGGATTAGTTTTCCTTTTAGCTCTTTATTCTCCTTCTTATAAACTCTAGATTGTTGGAGTGTTTGTTCCAAGATTTCCCAATTTGAATATATATGATTCTGCCATACTAATTTGTGCTGCTGCAAGATTTTATCTTGCAAAATGGCATACTCTTTCTTCCATTTATTCATTATTTGCTACTCATTCCATGGTTCATTTTGTGTTTCAGTATTGCAAGTAATAGGTCGAGGTATAGTCGGGGTAGAAATAACAACAAGAACTTCAGATTTAACAGTTACAGTAGGCTGGGGTACTTGTAAATTAACTTTTTTTTTCTGAAATTTTGGAAGGCCCTACTGGTTCTTGTGTAACAGTAGGGTGTTCCTCTTTGACTGCAGAAGATGCAGATACTCCCGGCATTGGGACTTGAACTATCTTATATCTTGCTTGCTGATAAATTTTTCCACATTAGCTGCACATATATTCATGATATGGATCATTTTCTGTGTGTTTGTCTTCCATGGATGTTGTATGGGTCAGGGTATAAAAATTGAGCTCCTTGTCATAGGCTTCCTTTGCTGTTGCCAATGCTTGCTAATAGCTTTCCAATTCTGATCTTAGAAACTCATTCTCTTGTAAAAGGGAAGCCAAAGTAACTGGGCTTTGTGTATTAGTGGCAGTCTTAGGAACTAGTTTTTGTGTTTCAGCTGTAGCTGGTTCTTGTGTGGCAGCTAGAGCTGGTTCCTTTGTGGCAGCTACTGAATAAGTAGCATCCTGGGTGTCTATTTCTTGTACATCGGCAACTGGTTCTTGTGTTTCAGCTACTAAGTGAGTAGCTGGTTCTTGTGGGACAACGACTAGCTGAGTAGCTAGTTCTTGTGTGACAGCTACTTGTTCTGTAGAAAATGATGTCACATTACCCTAGGCATCTGGTTCTTGTGTTTCAGTGCCACTGGGTGAGACAAGTAATAATTTCGGGGTTTGGGAGGGTGGTGGTGTGTGGAGTTTTAACAAAATGGTTGCGGGATCAGGGGTAGTAGGAATGGTTGTTGCTTCAATAGACATCCTCATTTGTCTCCTAGGTAAGAAGGCAGAAAAAACAATAGTTTTCTTTTTCCTTTTCTGAGAGGTTTTTTCCCAAGGAGAAGGGCTATCAGAGGAGGTAGCTGCTTTAGTTGCGGCCCTTGCTTGTATTTTTGGTAGGGAGGCGGTTGTGATTCGCCTTTTCCTTTTATAAATAGAGGAGGATGGTGGTGTATCAGCCTGAGAATCATCACTGGGAATATGGACAGTAGGATCAGATGATTCTGATAAGTGGTGGGATGGACTTGAAGAAAGGTTAATTGGATTAGTTGGTTCTATCGATGGAATTGGTGGAGGGCCACGGATGTTCTCTGATTGCTGCTTGTGGGGATTTTCAGGAATTTCTTGAGGATTTTCAACAACTTCTTGAGAAATTTCAACAGCTTCTTCAGAAATTTCAGCAGCTTTCTCAGGGTCTAGGGGTGGATTTTTTAGAGGAGGGTTTTGTTGAGAAAAACCCCTCTGAATCAGTAGTTGAACAAGATGGTGATGGGTGAGGGAAAGGAGTGGGAATTTTACCTGTCTGCAATAATGTGACATATTGCTAATACACAAGTAAATAATAATGAATATTTAGCAGTCGACCATGTTGTAAATGATTCAAAAAGACAAAATCATGCTTGTAGACTACCTAGTAGTGACCTTCACAAGTGAGGTAGTGTTTGACGAATTCAGCTACTTTCGGCCAAGGAGGCGGTAATGAGTGAAGTCGGACACCCCAACCTTTTGGCTCGACTTGTTCTCCTGGCAGAAGAAAATCTTGTTGTGCATTCAAAATGATATGTTTTCGACTAAACCATCGAGTGCCAGTGACCGGAAAACCTGAAACCTATGCTATGTCACCCTCTGAGACTGGAATTCAAACTCCCTAGACAGTAGAATGATTTTCCTGAAGATTTTGTGCAAATTCAAGGACTTGTTGTGGATCAAACTCTTGAAGCCTCTGAAAATATCCTACCCAGCCTGCCTGCTGAAAAATCTGATACACCTCTGGGTATAATTCAAGCAGAGCTATGAAGCCGAGCTTGTGTCGAATAGCAGGTCCTCCCATAGTTAACCAGCTTTGGTAAAATGCACAGTCAAAATCCAAGTTATCACACTTTGAACAGAGTAAATTTTGCGAATGAGAACATGGAATAAGGGTGAAGGAGCGAGGTAATGGGTAGGAAATATGACGGTAATTGGCATGCTGTGAAATGATGGCATATAATTTCGATATTACCACCCAACTACGGCTGAAATGATGACTTTAAATGTATGGGGATTTGTGAAATATTCTCATTTAACCATAGTTTAATTGTACTTACATATAAAATTTACATACTTCATGTTTACCTTTGATTTGTAGTTCGAAAAATATAGTGCTTGCTTATAATAGCTCAATAGTGATGGAAGAACTTTAGAAGCTTCTTGAAACATAAGGGAGATTATATTAGAGGTCTGTTTAATCATAGGGGAAGGTAGTGAAAGGACAGGAGTAGCATGAGCAATAAGAGAAATGAGAATGAAAGAACTGAAGAAGATGGTTTCATGACAGAAAATACTGCATAATCATATCTTTGGAAAAATAAATGTCGTTTCATCAATGGGAAAAATAGATGAAATACTACTAAAGAGTGGTGTTTCAGCACTGGAAAAATAGGGAAAGTTTTACTGAGGAGTGATGTTTTAATAGTGGGAAAATGGGGAGAATATTTACTGAGGAATGGTGTTTCAACAATGTGAAAAATGGAAAAGTATTTGTTGAAGAATGGTGTTTTAGCAATGTGAAAAATAGGGAAAAAGACATGAAAATGGAAAAAGGAATGAAGGGAATGAATGATGAAATGTTACTGGAAGATGGGGAAGTGAACTATGAATGAGTTGAAGTAAGGGGAGTAATGCTTCTCAAAATGAAGCTTGGATCTGCTTGTGGTGAAATTGTCCTTCCATGGTAAGCCTTTCCTTAATCAAGAATCTCTAAAATAATCAATTGTAACATGCCAGCCCTTCACAGGGATTATTAGTTTAAGAAATCTAATCTAATACTAAAAATACAATGCAGAAAAATCAAATGCAGTGAGGAGCAGAAGGCTCCCCTAAAAAGAGATAATGTGCATCTACCATGCAAGTGGCCTTAAAATCTTCTTTGGAAATAGGGTGCTAGTATAGACGAAGCCGATGACCATTTACTGATAGTGGTGTTTTAGAGTCATCAATTGTTAAGAGCCTTACTGTTCCATTGGGAAAAACAATATCTATTTCATAAGGTCCCAGTCATCTTGTACGTAGTTTCCCTTGAAAATTTTCAAACCGAGAATCATACAATAAAGCCTAATTACCTTTTTGGAACTACTTATGCTTAATGATTTTATCATGTCACTTTGTTCTTTGTTGTTGGATCATAGTTTTCTGATGAATGGCATCTAATCTTTTTTCATCCAATTCATGAAGCTACTGCAACCTAACTGCTTGTGCATCAGTCAAATCAAGGTTAACAGCTAAAGCAGTCCTTAAGGTTTTAATTTCAAATTCCACAGGAAAAACAACACTTTAACCATAAACCAATTCATAGGGAGAAAATCTTGTAGTATTTCTCCAGGTATTTCTATAAGCCCATAGCACTTCAGGAAGCCTTTGAGACCAATCCTTCTGGTTGTCCTTCACTGTTTTTGTTAGAATGGCTTCTATTACTTTGTTTGTACTCTCCACCTACCCATTGGCTTGGGGGTGGTATGGTGTATTCATTCTATGATGAATGTGATATTTCTGAAGGGTGGCTTTGAAACCATGAGAAGTGAAAGGAGGTCCTCCATCTGTAACTAGCTCTCTAGGGACTCCAAATCTAACAAAGATTTCTTCAAATAGGAAATTTAGGACATCTTCTTCATTAGCTCTAAGGAGTGCTTTAGCCTCCACCCATTTAGTAATATAATATGTGCAGACTAATATATAAACTCTTTGGTTGAATGGAGGATTAATGGGTCCTATAAAGTCTAAGGCCCATCTTTCAAATGGTTCAAGTATTACCTGGGGGTTTAATGGCATTTCATCTCTATGATTAGGTTGACCCATTCTCTGACAGCTATCACAAGCCCGGACATATTTCTTTGCATCCTGAAAGAGTGGGGGCCAATAATAACCCATCCTAAGAATTTTATGTGCCATTCTCTTATCAGTAAAATTCCCTCCGCAAGGGCCATCATGACAAGCTTTTAGTATATCAAACACCTCATCTTCTCTAACGCATATTCGGATTTCATGATCAAGTCCTGTATAGAAAAGACACCCACTCATCCAGTTATACCGAGCACTTTGTTGAATTATTTTTCTTTTCTCTCGATGTGATAGGTGTGATGGTAACTTCCCTGCAACCAGATAATTAGCAATGTCTGCATACCATGGTGAGTGAGCAGAAACTGTAAATAAATATTCATCAGGAAAGGAATCATCTACTGGAGTATTATCATTAGCTTTTAACCGAGAAAGGAAATCAGCAACAACATTTTCTTTACCTGGTCAATATACAATTGTAATATCAAATTATTGTAATAACAATAACCATCTGGTGACTCGAGCATTTGTGATAGATTTTTTCATTAAATACTTGATAGCCGAGTGGTCAATATGGACAAAAGTAGAGTAACCAGCAATATAATGTCGAAATTTATTAATAGCATAAATTACTGCTAAAAATTCCTTTTTGGTAACTGTATAATTAAGCTCAGCAAGAGTCATATTCTTACTAATAAAGTAGATAGCATAAGGAAGATGGTTTTCTTCTTGTCCCAAGACAGCTCCAATTGCAGTATCCGAAGCATCAGAAGATATATGAAAGGGAAGTGCCCAAATAGGTCCTCTCAAAATAGGAGCTGTGGATAACTGATGCTTGAGTTCTACAAAGGCCTCCTGGAAAAGATTAGTCCACTTAAATTCAACATTTTTCATGAGTAACACAAATAAAGGAGAAGCTATTTTGGAATTTTTTTTAATAAATCTCCTGTAATATCCTGCATGTCCTAAGAAACTTCTCACATCTGTTTGTGTTTTAGGAATAGGAAGGTTCTGAATGACTTGTATTTTGGATGGATCCACCTGAATTCCTTGAGATGAAATAAAATGTCCAAGCACTATTCCTTCACTCATCATCATATGACATTTTTCGGTGCTTAAGGAGAGGTGAGCTTGTATACATCGTTTAAGTACTTTCTCAAGGTTCTGTAATGCATCTTCAAAATACACACCATAAGGGGTAAAGTAATCCATAAATATTTTCATAGAGTCATTAAGCATATCAGAAAAGATTCTTATAACTGCTCTTTGAAAGGTTGCTAGTGCATTACATAGTCCAAATGGGAGAACTCTATAGGAAAAAGTTCCCCAAGGACTAGTAGAAGTGGTCTTTTCTTGGTCTTGGGGTGCAATTTTGATTTGGTTATACCCACTACCATCTAAAAAGGAGAATAATTTCTTCCTTGACAAACTATCCAACACCTGATCAATGAACAGTAAAGGAAAGTGATCCTTTTGAGTGGATTTATTTAAGGCTCTATAATCTACACATACTCTCCATTTCCCGTTTTTCTTAGGAACTATTACCAATGGGGAAACCCATTCACTGTCAGAGATAGGATATATAAACCCCGCATTAAGCAATTTTTGAAGTCCCTCTTTAACAATTTCTCTTAAATTAGGGTTCATTCGTCGTTGGGGTTAACAAACTGGTTGACAACCTTCCTTGATATAGATCCAATGAGTACATAATTCAGGATAGATTCCCTTCATATCTGTATAGTCCCATGCGAATTCTTCCTTATTTTCAAGCAATAACTTCATTAATTGTTGTGTTTCAACAACTGTCAAGTTAGGGTTTATGTTTAATGTTTTGCCAGGTTCGATTTCTACTGTTATACTTTTAGAAGATATGGTGGTTGATGTTTGAGGTAGATCTCAGATTTAAGCTTTTCCTGGGTATTTGATTTCAAAAGTGCAGCTAGCTGATTATGTGTTTCAGGAATCATGGAGGAGGGTTCACAAATGAAATTATTAATTACCTCATCCTCCGTGGTATCTTTAAGGCTTAAAGCTTGTTTGATAGTCAAAATAGGTTGAATAGCATGATCATCGTAGTCCATCCATACAAAATTCTCATTATTAATCATGGGTGTAGTGTGAGGGTAGATAGTAAGCTTCTTAGTTTCATATCCATTGGAAATTGTCATTGAACTAGATCTATAGCTAATAAATACATAGGTTGTAGCTAACCAGGGCCTTCCGAGAATTAGAGGATGTCCCCCCAACTTTTTTTTAGTCTGTAACACCACAAAGTCAGTTGGGTAATTCCAGGATTCAACTGAGATGACTAGGTCTTCAATAAATCCTTCTGGCTTGATTGTAGAATGGCCAGATAACTCTAGAATGGTTGGTGTATCTCTGATTACGTTCTTTAGCTATAACAATTGTGAAGTCTCAAGAGTCATAATGTTTATAGTAGCACCTAAATCTACCAGAACTTGAGGGATTATTGTTTTACCGATTTGGACTGTCACAATAGGATGGTCGGGGTCACCATATTTAACTAGAAGTGCTTTACCGGACATTAATGCAGATAGATCACCCATAACATGAACTGTAAGAGGATCTTTAGTTTTCCTACCGGGTTTCTTAACACAAATATCTCTCATCGTTCTGCCATAAATTGGTACATCTCTTAGTGCCTGTAAAAGTGGAATTTTAACATATAGATTCTGCAATTCTCCCAGCAGATTAAAATCAGGTGGCTCAGGCGTTTTAGTTAAAACTAAACGCTCAAGGAATGGTGGTTCTGCTGTTTCAGCACCCTTATTAGAGGGTGGTTGTACCTCTTTATGGGAATCACGTTTTTTAGTTTCTTCTTTATCAGAATCGGAAGAGGTAACATCATCGATAATGGGTTCAACTATTTTCCCAGATCCTAAATGAATTTCATTACATTGTGCAGGGAAAACAGGAAGTATAGGCTGGTTCTGAATATCAATAACTTGCACAACTTTATTATTGGGGTTAGGATTTGGTTGTAAAAGTAGCTGGGGTCATATCATTTGATTATTCGGTGGAGCACCTGATGGTAGAGGAAGTGGTTGCTGAAATTGAGGAAATTGATTTGGAAACGGGAGTTGTTGACCCCTCCAATTTGGATTCCATTGGTTAAAGTAAGATTGTTGTTATGGAGGCCAAGGAGTCCACATTGCTAGATCTACAAAGGGAGGGTTTGCTTGTTGCATGGGTGGGTAATTCATTTGATTGAAGGGCGGGTATTGCATTTGGTTAAGGGGAGGGTGATTTGCCTGAATAAAATAAGGATAATTGTTCCAATGATTAGAAGATGTAAATGGCATATTATAGTTCATACCTTGTCCCCATGGTTGCCATTGCCTTCTCTGTTTCAGCAGATAAACTACTTCAGCTTCTTCTTCGGTTGGTTGCAATGCTGCTTTTATTCCTATTAAAGAAGGGCATAGTTGTGTTTCATGATCTTTCTCACAAAGGGTGCAAATTGGCACCTTTTCCAATGGGCATTTCCTTAGTGGATATTTATCTCTGCATTTGGGACAAAAGACAGCCAAAGCTGCTTCTGCTTCAGCTTGTTTCTTCTCAACCTGCAAAGTGTCAATCTGTGAAGCAAAAGAACTTAACATTTCAGTTTTAAATTCCTCAAGTAAATTACCTATTTCAGCTCTTGTTGCTCCTCCACTAGCTGATTTTTGAACTCTTGAATATGTGGTATCCCTATTGTTTGATCTATTCCTTGCAGCTCCTCTTGAACACATTTTACAGAGGTTAACAATTTCATCATATGATTCTTTAGATATGTCCCCTTTACCAAGAATATTAAGCATATCTAAATAGTCATCCCTTACCCCTTTCAGTAATATTGTTTTAAGAATATCCTACTTACATCGGGATGATTGGATCTCTACAGGTTGTATTGTAGTCTTTCCACAAAGTCCTCCAGATTCTCGTCCTCCTTTTGTACCATCTTAAATAGTTCCTCTCTTTTCTCTCTCATCCAGCAGTATTTTTGATATTTAAGCAGAAACTTATGTTTCATCTGTTCCCATGTTGTGATTACATGGCCTCCCAGACTCATAAACCATCGTAGTGCATTTCCTTTTAGTGTTGCTGGAAATAGCTTCAGTTTTTTAGCATTAGTAATGTAATCATAACTTTTGCATAATATATCAAACTCAAAAAGAAACTCATCAAGATCTTGAGAAGATACACCATGAAATTTAGGTAAAGCTGAAAGTGGGATATTCTTCATGAGTGTTGCTCCTCTAGGGAGATCACCAATAGGAAACCCCAAGGTAGAGAGAGAATTCTCATCTTTTCCTCCTCCTTTAGCATCTATTGTTCCTCCTCCAAAGAATTCGTCGTTGTTCCCTTCCATTGCTTGATCTTCTACTGCGCTTGCTCTATCCTAAATGTTTTATACTAGCTCCTCAATGTCTTATGTTGGTTCCTCAATGTTTTCTGCTGGCTCTTCAACACTTTCTACTGGCTCTTCAACGCTTTCTGCTAGTTCTTCAACGTTTTTTGCTGGCTCTTCAATGTTTTCAGGGCTCACAATTTCTTCTGTTCTGTAGTTCAATTGGGGAGAATGTTGAGGCTTGGGCCTTCGAGAGCTTAGCCTCTGAGAAGATTCAGCTTTTGATATAGTCTCGTCAATAAAGGTCTTTCTTCCTTCACTTCCTTTGCCCTTGCCACATGTAGGGTTACTTTTCTTGAGGGCTCCACGTCCTCTCATGCAATCTTCACGTATGAAAGAAAAACATCAATGCTTTTGAAATCTATAATTGCCTTCCCTGGCAACGACGCCAAAATGTTGGTCACTTAATTGCTTATTAATTTAAACAACCAAGTGCTACATAAATTGTCAACCTAGGGAAGTCTATTTATTTCAAAGGCAATCACACACTGTATATGCTCAATCTCAAAAGAAATGAAATGTTGTAGTAAAAAATACACTAATCACACCTTGTTTCAAACAAACTAAAGTTCTACATGAGTTAAAGCAAAGGAAATATTTCTATTGCAGACAATCACCAAAAGAATCTTGGATTACATTAAAAAGATAACAATATAGGAAAGGAAACCAATCTGCAGAAGAAAATACCAATTATGCTATAACAGAGAATAGGATCCTATTCCCCAAGTAGGAATCTTCAACACCTATTTCTAATTACCAAGTTTTCACAAACTCATTCTGTAAACAAGATCACCAATTAAAATAATCCATAATTACATAGGAATGAATTGTATGAAAACAATGCAACAAGTGACGAAAACAGAGTTTCAACAATAGATAACAGAGTTCCAATACTGCATAAATGATTTCAGCAAACAAAGTTTAACAAGGCATAAATGAAAAGAACAGTTAACAAACTACGAAAATAAATGGGTGAATCTTGTGAAGAAGGTGGACCCTTTCCTTCTCACAAGATTCCCCGGAAGAAGGAATTAGAAGGAAATGCTCAGAACAAGCTTTTATTCATCTGTCGAAAGTAACATATTACAAAGGATTCACGTTCCTTCTCTGTAAGTCTGTTTCAAGATAAACCTCCTGTAGTCTCCAATTGTTCTCTAATGATGATGTCTCCTCTTTTTTAAGAGGAGACATCTATTACAATTGATTACATTATAGAAATCCTATTTTTAACCCAATCTGATCTTCTATACTAAAATAGTTTCTGTTCTTCCATAGCAAAATGTTGTTGCAATGGTTACGATGGTACTGGCTTCAAGGTGCAGTTGTTACAGCCAGTGTAATAGCTTCCTTACTTATCTTTTCCTGTTGCTGTCGTGCCTGAAATACTACTTCAAAATCACAAATCACAGGCTGTTTCAACAACGAGATTTGCGTACTATCCTGACTGTTTCAGCAACGTGGTCTTCAGACAGCCATGATGGATTAAATTTAGTCTTCAAACGGTTTCAGCAACGTGGTTCAAACAGCCATGATGAATTAACTGCAGTCTTCAAACCGTTTCAGCAAATATATATTTTCGATTAATGGTTAAATATGAAAGTAATGTAAAATTATATGTAAAACAAGTTAAACATATAGTCAAGATAAGAATGTTATATACCTTTAGAAGAATGGATGAAAGTGATAGTATATGCTTTAAATATGGATTGGAAAAGAGTGGAATGATAGCAAAACGTATGGTCAAAAAGGTACATTATAGAGTCCTAATAGTGTTCTCCTACCCAAATACAAAAATTTCTAAACTTGTGATTAATCAGTCAATACGTTTCATCATGTCCTGAAGTTTAACAAGTTGGTCATTGAACCTTGCACTTAGGAACAAATAAAGGTTCCACTGCTTCTAAATCTATTTTCCAGTTAGTAATCATTTTGACATTGTTCTGAAAAAGAAACACATAAAAAAATACAACAGTAACAACTTCACATCAAGAAAAAAAATCAATGGAAAAGGAAAGAACTTGAACTCTCTACATTGTTGCAACAAACATATTACATAAATATTCAATCGGGGTAACTATATTAATAATATAGTTTCTAGTAGGAAAGGCATGACCCTATTCACCAACAAAGTCTCCCAAATTTTCAACCATTTCAGGAAAATGGTCATTCCTACGGTTGTCGTCAACTTCCAAAACTGCATTTCTTTCATTGTTTTCAGACAAAACATCATCGTTGTTCATATGAACGCTCCCTTTCCAAATGCAATGTTCCCACTCAAAATGAAAGATAATAAATATTAAAAAAATATAACTTCTTTCAAATCATAAACATGCAACAAAACATCCATTAAACAAAAAAAAAAAACGCTGGAGAAAAACAATCCTCTTTTCATACTTACAATTTACAACTCCTTCTTCATGATTTGTGAATGCTATTTTTTTTCATTGATACACATATCTTCTCCATTCTTTAATGACTTGTTTATTTTGTTGATACCATTGTCGCTGGTATTCATTTGATCATTATCGTGTAGCAGAAGAGTGAGCCATTTTCGCACAACTCTCGCTTCTCAATTTAGTCAAAATTTATATGATAAAGTTATTTAAAGTCATTTAAAAATTCGTTTTGAAATTATCTTGGAGCCTAATATGTACTCTTCAATCATCAAAAAACTAAAACCTAAAAAAAACATAGAGAAGAAATATTTGGAAAATTATCTTTCCCACAACAAACTTGGAATGCATGGAAAAATGATCCTTTTACACATAATAGATACAATAACAACTTCTGCCAATTATGGATTCATATCAACAAAAAATTTATTCCCAATAAGTCGGAAAACCTTTCATTTTTCGGAAATTGCAATAAAAAAATATAAATACAAAACACATTCAAAATTTGGCATATGTATGTCATGAGTATAAATTGAGAATGTGAATTACAATGATCTTAAAAGAATAAAAAATAATAACTATACATAGTGCCTTCAAAATTCTCAAAAAAAGAAACATGTTGAAGCCTCAAAGACTAATTCAATACATCTACAAGTAGTGGAGCTATGTCAACATTAGAATCTGCATTTGGAATATGGGAATTTTTTTTTCCATTTTGAATGGCATCATCCAAATGCTCAACCATTTCTCAACAAAAGCATGAGGGTATGAACCACATTCTAAACTTAGCATAATTATGTACTCAATATAACTTCAAAATATGAATTACAATGATGTCCAAAAAAATACTTACAAACATTAAAAATACATAGGGCCTTCATCACTATCAAAAAACAAAGATTTCCAAGCCTCAAAGGCTCGTTCAATACATCCACTGGTAGTGGAGGTATCTCAACAATAGAATATTCATTTGGAATAAGTGAAGAAACATTTCCATTTTCAATCACGTCATCAATATCTTCAACCGTTTGTAGATAGAAGCATGAGGCTTCAAGCACAAACAATCCATCAACAAATGTTGTTTTGCACAATTTAGTCATTAAATCGTACAACTTTAACTGCACTTCAGAGCAACCCAGCATAAGGAATTTTCCTCCAACTATCTACAAAGGTAGGTAACCTACACATTTACTATTTATATCCACACAGACAGATTTAAGCAATGCATATTTACCCCCAATCACCTTCAAAATATTCCAAACATTTCCCTTTCGAGATGGCCAAATTGAGAATTTTCAATCTCTTAAAGTCACCAAATGGATGTGGAACCATTATTAACAACACAAACAATTTGATTCATGTATAACCCTAATGACATACATTGTATGTCAACAATGGGACCAAATGAATAACCCTAATTATTTTTATTCAATTCCAACTCGTAGATAGTGTAACCATAAGTAGGGTAATCTTCATAATCTTTGGCTAGATATACCCAATAAAAAAATTATTTAAAGAAGATAATCACCTTTGGTGGTGTTACACCACCATATGGAAGATTCATCTTCTTCCAAACATTTTCAACACTACTGCAAATGATAAAATCTGAATCCTTGTTTTTAGAAACATGTTTCAAAAACACCCATTCATATTTTGTTGGACTACATTTTTTCAATAAAGAGAAGAATTCTCAATCCCAAACACTAAGCACTTCAATATTTCTAAACGTATTCGTAAAGGATTGATAATGAAATGATTTTTTGTATCCAAATAACTTCCAAGTGTGTTGAACAAATCATTGATCCCACTGTACATTTAGTTATGTATGCAGAATAATGAAAAGGAAAGACCATGTCAGAAAATTGACTAGTATTGTTAAGGTATGATACTGTCAAGAAATAATCGGAAAAACGAGCGGGGAAAAAAATAAATCCTAACTCTTTCTCATGACATCAATCACAACTCGCAAGAAAAAGAGGGTTTTCAAAGACAATACACCATTGTCTACAAACCAACTTAAATTTCATCAAGACCTACAAAGGAAACTAATGAAACAGTTTAACCATCAACCGTTTATCTATCTATGCCTTTATGGTTTGGGAGGCGAGGCCAGAGTTTTAAAACTTTCAATAAAATTAAAACTGGACTTCTCCGGTATGACTATGTT
Organism: Pinus albicaulis; assembly: GCA_034641835.2. NCBI lineage: Eukaryota > Viridiplantae > Streptophyta > Pinopsida > Pinales > Pinaceae > Pinus > Pinus albicaulis. The sequence goes on from CM076581.1 coordinate 575,551,420, forward strand.
CAGCAAGGTAGCAAGGTCCTTTTAGGAGTTGTTTTAATGCAATTTTTTGGAGTTAACTAGGATTTTTTAGTGGGTTGAAAAATTTGAGGTGAAGTTTTGATTTTTGTTATTTAAATTGATTTTTTGACTGTATATATGGATTCAGTATCCTAAAAAACCTCTAATTCACTTCGATTGTGCAAAGCTTACCTACAAAAACATGTGATTTCAATCCATTCTTATAAGATTTTCGATAAATTAAATTAAAAAATTAATCAGGTTTTTTTTTTTTTTAAATTACATCAAAGACAAGTAGCTAAATAAATGCAGTTGCTTCGAAGTAAATGCAGTTCCTTTTAAGTAAATGTAGGACTGTTAAAACCGTTTAACTAATCAAAAATTTATCTACATATGCGTTTATGGTTTGGGAGGCCGAGCTAGAGTTATAAAACTTTCAATAAAACTAAAACTTAAACTTGAATACAAAACGTTGCAAAGTTGTCTTACTGTTTTGAGAAGACGAGCAGCCAATCTCTGCAACACTAATCCAATGTTTGCAACACCAACCGTAGGAACTAGAACACACCCAATCAATTTGATTGCAGCATGAAACTTCAAGAAGCACGAAGAGTAGAGCTCAAACATCAATAAACATCAAATTCAACTACCATGCAACCCAATTTAATATCCCACATCCCACGACAATTTAACATCCCACGATAGTGTGAACCGTTTTAGCATACACCACCATGCTACTTGTTTTAGTAATCACTATTAATTATTTTAATTATTTATTTATTAGAATTTGTGTCCGTGTTGTGTGCTATGTTCTCCCAATGTTTTTTATGTTTTCATAATAAAGAATAAATATTTATCTGATATGTAGTTTAGCGGCAGACCTCCCTTAAATTAATCTAAAAAATTACCGATTCCTTAAAAAAAAACAAATAATTATCTGAAAGAAGAAATAGTTATCTTATCTCAAATTAGTCGAGAAATAGTTTTCTCGTGAACAATACCACATTACATCATATTTTACTCCATCACTCTAACACACAACCAAACACTTCCAAAATCAACTTAAGAAATGTGTTCTCTATATAAACCTTTAAAGTAATTTAAAATAATTACAAATGACATCGCTTCCCTCTCCCGCTCTCTCGAGTACGTCTAGATTTAGTGTTCAGAAGAAACTTAAACAAAGAAAAGTAAACAACAGAAAATCCTTGCATATGTGCTCATCGTTAAATCCCGTTACTCCCTTATTAACAAGAAAGAATAAGAAGAAAAAGAGAATTTTAAAGTAGAAACCAAATAAATGATTATATATTTATATATTATAAGATTGATATTTCACAGACATCCAGTAAGTAAAAATGGAGAATGAAAATGATTTTAATAGTTTAACTTTGAGAAACAATAATAAACTAAGTCAATGAAGCTGAAGCTCGATGGAGAGTGTCACCCATATAATTCCTAGATATTGGTGCAATTCAATTTGTGGCTCATAACCACTAATTTCACATCCTTGTAGCAAAAGGGAATCTTTTGGTCAGCCGAATCAACCAACACTAGATCTGTATCCACTTCACCCTGGACTGGTACTGAAATTGGCTCTACTATTGATATGTATCTGACTTTCAATATGTTGGATCTGGAACTAGTGAATCTTAATTTGGGAGAAACTTTATTTGACATGTTGCAGAGAGGGGAAGCTACTATCAAAATTAATAATATAGTAGATAAAGAAAAACATGTTTCCAATTACGTGAATGATGGTTATTTATGAATTCTTAACGTTAGTTTCATAAATAAAAAGGAAGAATTACTATGTATTTTATGATTACAGAATGGTAATTTCGTATACCAATTCTCTAGGTTAATGGTTGTTACAAATATAGATCTACGGAAACACTGCAAAGAGCACAGTTCATCATGTGCATTGTTTACTACATAATTTTAAGCATGAGATGTCTAAGAAGATTGTTGGAAATGGGGTAGATATAGATGGACTAATTAAGTGGTTAAATCAAGAAATATGTTTTTATCCATAATATAGTTATTATTTCTTAAAGTTAAAGTTTTATAATGTGACTATATCACACTTATTTTATTTTCAAAGTTATAACATAAGCTTTTTGAGCATATAGATTTCAAATTGGATCTATGGAAAATGAGATAAACCACCAAATGATAATTGGTTAAATGTAATCTTATAATTTCAATGAAGTTCATTGTGTTTGATTTGATAGATTTTTATTTTCTTCTATTTTTTATAGTTATCAAGTTGCTTCTAAATGTAGTTCTTCTTGAATAATTCATCACATATGACCCAAATAGTCGACATAGAAATAAAATGAAAACCATATATTCCAATGCAATGTCACTAATTATAAAGCATAAGTATCGTTGGGACCACGATCCATGTAAAATCACCGAGGTTGAATGCATGAGATATCAATACTTAAAAAAGTCATCAATAAATAAGCTACATGTCTTGAATTCATACTTTGAATAGTTATAAATTCATCCTCTCATATTTAAATTGTATTCCCTAATTGTATTCCCACTGAGTATTCCACTTTAAATGATCTCACAAATATATTGTTAATTCAAATGGAATATACGAATCATTTGAAACCTAAAAATTGGTTTTATCCAACAAACCCTTTGGCATCAAAGGTTGGACAGGAAATTACATACAGTAATATGCCAGTATCATTACATTATATTTTATTTTGAAAGAGGTTGTAATATATATGAAATTTAAATTATAAATAAAATTCCTACATGTATATAGGTTTGGAAAAAATCTTACACTTTCATACTAAATATTCCATTTAGAGGGATTATATGTGGTTTTGGACCTTGTGGATGATTCATTATTCCTAAAATAATCTTGTGGGCCTCAATACATGAGTGATATTCTTCATACCATTCCATTATAAAATAATTACATCATCATTAAGTTCATTAAATCATAAATAATTCAAAAATGCATACACAATCATTAACAAAATGTCATTCAAAATCATATATTACAGAATCAAGATATCATTAAAAAATGAACATAAATATTTCATTAACCATTATGTCAAAAGTATCCAAATATATTACAAAATATTAACTTCATCCATTTATTAAAGGCGGCTCATCATACCCAAATTATATAGTGACAACTTTCTCAAAGTTAAAATTATCTAACTAGTTCCCAGATTATAAAATTGTCAACCTCACATGTGTTGAAATTGTATAGTATAGTGTGAAAACTTAATTAGCCCCATTTCCCTTACCATTTCCAAATTCCTTTCCAAATTTATTTTGGTCTTCCTTGTTGCTAAGGAATTTTAATGTGACCTACATAGGAAGTTCACAGCTACCTACATCAAGGGTTTGTAATGTCCCAAGATTCGATACCAAAAAAAAAAACATTATAATTACATTAACCATAATTACTTAGGGTCAATATTGTTCAAATTAAATCTAAGTAAAAATAAAATTTCTCTTCCTACTCATAAGTTTTATTGTTATTTTCATTTACTCATTTCAAAAACTCCTTGTACTTATCTCACTCTCAGATATATTTATCACATCTATCATTCTATAATTTTTTTCACTTATCCCCACATATATATTTATGATAATATTATACTTTGTAATTACGCCATACGACATTCCTCTTTAAAAACAAATCCCCCATCTTCCACTTTTTACTGGTCTGCACCATTGTGGATGGAATGTTAGATGGTGAATATTTTTAGGCCGTTATAATAGTAATTAATAGTTAAGAAAAAATTAATATTTAGATTTGCTTCTTGATGAACCGCTTCTTGATCGCTAAACGGTTTCTTGATGGTTTCTCCACAAGAGTGTTTACCTTGAAACGATTTTCAGCGATGAGTGTGAAATATCATTTTAGGATATGTACTCTATTGGAAAAATACTGAGAGGGGGGGAGGTGAATCAATATTTAGAGCTCATATCTATAAATTTAACTTTTTCGTTTGCATAATTCCATACGCGGATTTTATGAACCAAACTCACGTATACACATGGATATGATGAAAGAAACTAGCGTATACTGATATAAATTTATAGTTTAGAAAAATTCTCAGACACAGTCTTTAAAACAGATTTACCAATTATGCATCAGGTTAGATAATTAGTGTATATGTGCAGTAACATCAATATAAAACATCACACAAGTGGAACACACATGAACACCAATATTTAAGGTGGAAACCCAATTTGGGAGAAAACCACCGTTGTTGTCGTCTCTGTCTTCAATATTTATTATATGGAAAATTGTTTACAACATTGTACTAATGCAGAATCATATCAGTACATAGGCTTCGACTTGCAGAAGGCTGCAACCTTCACTCGTTTTCTAGCTAATACTGGAAGGGAGCTCCAACCCCCTTTCTTCTTGTTTACCAGCCACTCCTGGAAGGGAGCTTCAACCCCCTGAACATAACACCAGCTTCTACTGCAAGGAAGATTATACTTCCATACTGAAGGCTTCAACCCTCATACAAAATGTAGACCATGTTTCATCAATTTTCATACTAGATCAAACAGCATCAACACAACCCTTTATCAACAATCATAAACTTTGCCCAATACTTCAATTAAACAGTGAAAACACTGTAACCAGAACTTTAGAAATAACCCAAACTTCAAAATAGATATTCAAATACAAACTCAACACTGAACAGTCATTAATTCAAATAGCATATGCTACTTTTCTTCACTGAAGCCGCATACATACGCGCTTTCCTGCACACCAACCCGTGTATACTTCTATGTATATATTCTCCAGAAAACCCTAACTGCCATACGCGCTTTTCATGAAGTGAACCCGCGTATATACGTGCTTTTACTGAGACCAACTACTGTATAGATCTGTAAAAGTAAATTTTGCAGAACAAACTAGATCTACAAAACTTACCCATATTTCTTCATTTTCTTCAGCAGACTTGCAAGAGTTCTTCATCATTTCTTTAGTAGATCATACTAGAGCTTCATCATCTTTAGATCTAGAGATCTTGAACCATCGTTATATCCATGGGTGCATCATAGATTCATATCTATCAATTAAAAATAGTGTTCATCCATGCAGATATTCCTTAGAGAAATTTATTCATTAAAAACCCTTACTCATGCACACATTGCAGTATGATCTTCTTCTCCTTATATAGAATTAGATTTTACCAATACCATGAGTCAAAACCACTCAACTGCTGATGGTAATCCTGGATGCAATCAAATAGATAATACAATGCTCAATACTGTGGGCTAATACCATGGTAAAGCCCCCTAGTATTATAATTTTGGAGCACAAACAGGCATACACAACTTCTGACCTACTTATTTTCATGCATACGCAACTTTGCCTTTACAAACTCCCGTATACATTGTGACATATTAAAAATAACCAATCTATTGCACAAAAATTCTGAGAGACTGCTGAGATTCTTCATATAGATAGTTTCTTCATCCTTTTCCAGAGAGTTTCCATCAAGGACAATCAATTTAATATTATAGAACACAAGAAAAATATTGCCAACAATCTCCCCCTTTGGACTTGATGGAAACCATAATCATTAAAACATGAGGCATAAGTATTCAACCATTCTCAAAATTCTCCCCCTTTGACATCAAGGGAAAAGGGCAGATCAACATCCCTTGTACAAAAATTACCAAGCTCCCCCTGAGTCCATGCTTGAATATTCAGACATATTTTTCAATGAAGTACATGAATTTTCAACTGAGTATGACCTTTCCTATCACCAATTACTCATACTTGCATCAATTATCCAACTAAGTGGATTTACATATTTGGCTCAACTACTCAACCAAGTGGGTGTACAAATTTTGACTGAACTACCCAACCAAGTGGGTTTACAAATTGGAACAAGTCCTTACATGACTGAATATAACAGTTTACGTCATATATATCAACATGTCCTTTTCATCAAATGACTTTTTATAAACAAGACCAATGAATCTAAATCATGAGATCAGACCACATCAAACACTTAGAATGCCAACAATGCATACGTTCCCACAGGACAAGTGCTCCCCCTTAGCTTGTGCATCCTGAACACTTTCAACGGCAAATCATCAAGGCATCTTCAAAAAAAAAATATTAGAGAAAGAAACAAAAATGTAAGAACTGGAACATCACCAGAGATACCCAACAACACCGCAACTGTTCTGAAAATTCTGACCCAGAAAATTTTTCCAGTAAAAACCCATACGCAGTTTTATGTATATAAAATCGCGTATATACTCGACTATCCTTTATGAAATCCACGTATCCAATTTAATCTTCTGAATTTAAGCAGATCTGATATTCTTAGCAGCAGAGACAACTCCTAGCTTTTGTCTGAGATATTCGAATGCTTCCCTGGGAAGAGGTTTAGTAAATATATCAGAAACTTGTTCTTTGGAGGGAACATACTCTAATTTCACCTTTTGTTCAAGCACTTGTTCATGTAAGAAGTGATACTTGATAGGAATGTGCTTGGTCTTGGAATGCATAACATGATTCTTTGATATACTAATGGCACTTTTATTATCACACATAATGGATATGGGAGGTGACCATTTGATTTGAATGTCTTGTAAAGTTTGCATCATCCAAAGAAGTTGTGTGAAACATGATGCAACAACCACATATTCTGCTTCTGTTGTGGATAAGGCAATAGAGCTTTGCTTCTTACTGAACCAAGATACTAATCGGGGCCCCATATAGAATGAACCACCACTAGTGCTCTTCCGATCATCAACATTTCCAGCCCAATCTGCATCGTGTAAGCATGAAGAGTGAGATCAACATTCTTTGGATACCATAGTCCAAAGTCTTGAGCTCCTTGTAGATATTTGAATATTATTTTTACATCCTAAAGATGAGACTCTTTTGGATTAGCTTAGAATCGTCCAACAATCCAAACTACATGCATAATGTCTGGTCTTGTCTCGGTGAGATAAAGTAGAATTCCAATCATGGATCTATATTCTAGTTGATTCACCATGGAAGAATCATCATGAGAACTGAGGTTACACCCGGTTATCATTGGTGTACTTAAGGTTTGCAATATTCCATCCCATACTTCTTTAGAATTTGCTTAAGATATTTTCCTTGTGATAAGAATATGCCATCAGTTGCTTATTTCACTTGTAAGCTAAGGAAGAATGTTAATTCCCCAAGTAAAGACATTTCAAATTCTTGCTGCATCATAGAAGCAAATTTCTGACTCATGGACTCTTCATTACTTCCAAAAATGATGTCATCAACATATACAACCACAATCAATAGTTTATCATTTTTAGTTTTTGTGTATAAGTTGCTATCAGCAAATCCCTTTTAAAATCCTTGTTGATGAAGATATTTGTTAAGACGATAATAGCATGCCCTTGGAGCTTGCTTGAGACCATATAAAGCCTTTTTAAGTTTACAAGCAAGTTCTTCATCATTGCCCAAAATTAATCCTTCTGGTTGTTCTAGATAAACTTCTTCTTCTAGATCACCATTGAGGAAAGAAGATTTAACATCCATTTGATAAACTTTGATTTGTTGAAAGCTTGAAAAAGAAAGAAACATTCTGATGGCTTCAAGTAGACTAGCTATAGGATAAAATGTTTCTTCAAAGTCTATACCTTCTTGTTGAGCATACCCTTTACAAACAAGTCTAGCCTTGTTTCTAATAACATCTCCATTTTCATTTAACTTGTTCTTGAATATCCATTTTGTTCCAATAAATTTTTTATCGTGAGGTCTTTGAACTAGTTCCCAAGTATGATTCTTTTCAATTTGATCAAGTTCTTCATTGATGGCTTAAATCCAACATTCATATTTGCTAGCTTGATTGACATTTTTTGGTTCAATGGTGGATAAAAATGCTAGATAGCTAGTAGACCCTACAAGAGTTCTTCTTGTTTGGACACTTGATCCCTTTTCTCCCAAAATTTGGGATTCTGGATGATTCTTTGGAACATACCTGGATTGAGCCTTTTCAGATAGATCTTCTTCTGCTGCTTCATTGGGTTCTCCTTCTATATTATCTCTATTAGATGAAGGAAGATATACATCATCATCATCTTCATTTTTTGTTTGTATTTCCCCTTATGGAGCTGAGAGAGATTCATCAATTACAACGTCAATGCAGTCAAAAATCTTCCGAAGTCTTTTATTGTAGCATTTATATGCTTTACTTCTAGAAGAGTAACCAAGAAATATTCCTTCATCTTCTCTAGGTTCAAACTTTCCAAGTTTTTCATCATTGTTCTTGATAAAACATTTGCTTCCAAAAACTTTAAGATTGTTTACAGTGGGAAGATTACCATACCAGAGCTCATATGGAGTTTTATCACTGTTTACACAAACATGTGCTTTGTTAAGAATAATTACCGTAGTATGTGTTGCTTCTTGCCAAAATGTGTCAGGTGTTCCTAAATCATCAAGCATAGCCCGAGCCATCTGTTGAACTGTTCTATTCATTCTTTCTGCTACGTCATTTTGTTGTGGGGTACCAGCTATAGAAAATTGTCTTTTTGTGCCATGTTGTTCACAAAAATCAAAGAACTCATCTGATATATATTCACCTCCTTGATCAGATCTAAGACACTTGATTTTTAGATCTAATTAATTTTCAGCCAGTGCTTTGAAGATCTAAAATTTTTTGAATGCTTCATCTTTGTGTTTTAGCAACCCAATCCAACACATTCTAGAGAAATCATTAATAAACAGAACATATTATTGTTCTCCACGGGGTGAATTTTTCCTCATAGGTCCACAAGTATCAGTATGAATGAGTTCAAGAGGCTTACTTGCTGAGCCTTCTTTGGCATTAAATTGCACTCTGGTTTGCTTACCGAATTGGCAAGATTTGCATATGGTACTCTCAGGGAGAGTAATATTGGGAAGATCACAAAAAGCTTTGAGTCTGCTAGATTTGTTGATTTGAGAGATGTTCAAATGCCCCAATATTATATGCCATAACTAATTTTCTGAAGATTTACCCAAGTAACATTTCTCTTTACAGCTTTTCAATACATACAAATTTCTTGGTGTTCTATTTCCTTTTATGATTGTTTTTCCTGTATCAAGATCACGTACCACACATTCTTTTGAGCTAAAGAGAACTTCAGTTCCTCGATCACACATTTGACTTACACTTAACAAGTTATGCTTTAATCCATCCACATACATAACATTCTTATCTTTCACATTTTCCTTTAGAAAAAAAGAACCTTTTCCTTTAATGACAGCAGGAGTATCATTTCCAAAGTAACATTCTTTTCTCTTTCTCGATCATTGTATGCAAGAAGTTTATTTTTGTCACCTGTCATGTGTTTTGAGCATCCACTATCAATGTACCATTTATTTTCTTCTCCTTCTGCAAATAAAGCTATGCCACAGTTCTCAACCTGTAATTCCTTCTTTCTCCATATTTTGGAAGTTGAAGGTATATGCCCTTTTGGCTGAAGTTTTCTTCTACATTTAGATTCTTCATGACCAAATTTATTGCAATAAGCACATTCAATTTCATTTTGACGAGCAGAAAAGTTTTTATATGTATTCTTCTTTATTCCAGTATCAATTCTTTTCTTTCTTGCTTCTCTAGTCATGATGGTTTTGTATGCAACACATTGAACAACTTTATGACCAAAATTATGACATGAGAAACATTGTCCATTGAAGAAGAAATTTTTGCGATCCTGGAACCTTCTATTTGTGTTTACCTATTGGTTGGTATTTCTTTGAAAGGTATTCCTGTTAGTGTTCTTAGTATTGAGGTGGTCATGTTTTACCTCTAAATTTTCTTTGTTTCCTTGTTGAGTGGCAGAATGTTGTAGGCTGGCTGTAGCTGCTTTTAGATAGTTTGGTCCTAAAGACTGAGAATATTCTCTGACATATTCAAGACCTGTCTTTATAGGAGGAGAATGTTGTACCTTGATAATTTCATCTAAGGTTTCAGATCCTTTAGTAAATCTAATATTCAAAGTCTTTACTTTCTCAATTTCTTTTCTTAGACTTACTATTTCACATTCTGATTTCTCATTGTGTTTCTCCTTTTCTTCAAGCTGATTTTTTTAGAATTTCTATGGATATTTTTTTTTCTTCGAAACATATTTTGAGCTGATTGATTTCTTCAAGAAAATAATTGTCTTCTAGAGCATCCATAAAAGTATCCTTTTCTTCTCTAGACTCTTTTTCAAAAGCCATGAGAACTCTAAGATCTTGATCAGATTCTTCCTCACTGTCTGATAACCCATCACTATCTTCATAAGTATAATAACTTTTTCTAGTGCTAAATCGATTCTTATTTCCTCTTGCTACTTCCTTTCCTTTTTCATGTGTTTCTTTATGAGGACACTTAGCAACATAATGACCAATTCTTCCACAAGAAAAAAATTTGAAAGGAAGCCTACCTCTGAACCTTCTAGTGCCAAGTTGGAGCTTCTTTAAAAAATTTACCTCATCTTCTTCTGAAACATACCCTGATCCTTCTATTTCTTGTACTTCTTTTCCTTTTGTAGAAGCTCTAAAGATGGCTTCTTTGACTTCAGATGATCCTCTTTTTCTCATTTCACATGCAGTTGGAATGCCATGAAGTTTAACAATAGTAATATTTTGAATATCATGCTTCTCGTCAATAGCAGACACTTTTGACTCAAATTTTGAAGTTAGAGATCTTAAAACTTTTTCAACTAGAGTAGTGTCAGTTATGGTTTCACCCAAATTTCTGATACGATTTACAATATCATCTAGACGTAAAAAGAAACTAGCAATGTTCTCCTCATTATGCATCCTTAAATTTTCATATTGAATTATAAGAGGTTGGAGTTTAGCACTTTTTACCTTTGTATCACCTTCATAGCTTAGAATGATTTTGTCCCATATTTCCTTTGCTGTATTCAACTGCATGACCTTGACAAATTCTGATTCCGTTAGACTCCCCGATAGTGCATTAACCACCTTTTAATTTTTTTCATAGTTCTTTCTTGTCGTTGCATCTGTTGGAACTGAGGCTGCATATTGATAACCTCCTTCAACAATAGCCCATACGTCTGCTCCAAGAGACTGAAGATAGGATCTTGTTCGTGTTTTCCAGAAGATTAAATTGTTTCTGTTGAAGATTGGAGGCCTGATAGATGCTGTCCCATCTTGATTTCTCATCTTGGTTGATCTTCCTTCTAGCAGCTAAGCTTCTTCAGAAGGACCTTCTCTAATACCAATTTTTGGAAAAATACTGAGAAGCAAGGGGGGGGGGAGTGAGTCAGTATTTAGAGCTCATATCTGTAAATTTAACTTTTTTCTTTTGCATAATTCCATATGTGGCTTTTATGAACCTAACTCGCGTATGCACGCGAATATGATGAAAGAAACTAGCGTATACTGATATAAATTTCTAGTTTAGAAAACTTCTCATAAACAGTCTTTAAAAAAAATTTACCAGTTATGCATCAGGTTAGATAATCAGTATATATGTGTAGTAACAGTAGTATAAAACATCACACAAGTGGAACACACATGAACACCAATATTTAAGGTGGAAACCCAATTCGGGAGAAAACCACCGCTGTTGTCATCTCTATATTCAATATTTATTATATAGAAAACTATTTACAACATTGTACTGATGCAGACTCATATCAATATGTAGGCTTCTACCTGCAGAAGGCTGCAACCTTCACTTGTTTTGCAGCTGCTACTGGAAGGGAGCTCCAACCCCCTTTCTTCTCATTTACCAACCACTCCTGGAAGGGAGCTTCAACCCCCTGAACATAACACCAGCTTCTACTAGCAGGAAGCTTCTACTTCCATACTGAAGGCATCCACCCTCGGACCTACTGCAGACCACGTTTCATCAATTTTCATACAGGATCAAATAGCATCAACACAACCCTTTATCAACAATCATAAACTTTTCCCAATACTTCAATTAGAACAGTGAAAACACTGTAACCAGAACTTCAAAAATAAACCAGACTTCAGAATAGATATTCAGATACAAACTCAACCTTGAACAGTCATTAATTCAAATAGCATACGCTACTTTTTTTCACTGAAGCCGCGTACATACGCACTTTCCTACGCACCAACCCACGTATACTTCTATGTATATATTCTCCAGAAAACCATAACTACCATACGCACTTTTCATGAAGCGAACCTACGTATATGCGCGCTTTTACTGAGACCAACTAGCGTATAGATCTTTAAAAGTAAATTTTGCAGAACAGACGAGATCTATAAAAATTACCCAGATTTCTTCATTTTCTTCAGCAGACTTGCGCCAGTTCTTCATCATTTCTTCAGTAGATCATACTAGAGCTTCATCATCTTTAGATCTAGAGATCTTGAACCATCATTATATCCATGGGTGCATCATAGATTTAGATCTATCAATTAAAAACAAAGTTCATCCATGCAGATATTCCTTAGAGAAATTTATTCATTAACAACCCTTACTCATGCACACATTGCACTATGATCTTCTTCTCCTTATATAGAATTAGCTTTTACCAATACCATGAGTCAAAACCACTCAACTGCTGATGTTAATCCTAGACGGAATCAAATAGATAATACAACTCTCAATACTGTGGGCTAATACCATGGTAAAGCCCCCTGGTATAATAATTTTGGAGGACAAACAGGCATACACGACTTGTGACGTACTCATCTGCATGCATACGCGACTTGGCCTTTACAAACCCACGTATACATTATGACATATTAAAAATAACCAATCTGTTGCACAAAACTTCTGAGGGACTGCTGAGGTTCTTCATACAGATAGTTCCTTCGTCCTTTGCTAGAGAGTTTCCATCAAGGAAAATCAATTTAATATTATAGAACAGAAGAAACATATTGCCAACATACTCTTTAAGGAAACCAACAATATTTTAGTGTTCAATCCATTTTTAGATAATTTGGGTAAATCTCTCTTTCAAGGAAAATGAGGAAAATGGTAGGCTCTCTTATAGGGGAAGTTTCTGAATGCAATGGTAATTATTAATGCCCAAATATTGATTTTGGTGTGGTTTATTTAGTGATGATTTATTGTTTAGATCCACCCTTGGAAGAACAGTTCTATGAGTTCGACATATGAATATTTTCAATCAATTTTTAGACAATCTTAGGAGATCCATGGAGTACCATTACTTTGTTCACAAGAACCATATTGAGAATGGATCTCTATCAATCCATTTTTAGACAATCTGGGGAGATCACGGAGCACCATTATTGTGTTCACAATAATCATATTGAGAATCAACCTCTATCTTTGGTGATACCATTTTGGGTGATACGTATTTGCGATTAATTCTTATATATGTTTTCTTTTCTATTTCATACTGAAATATATTTTTATTATCAATATATTTTTTTAATTTTATTTAATAATTTTATGTGTAGCATAATTTATATGATAAAGATTTTTTTTAACATCTATCATGCCATTCATTGGAATTGAATCAGAATGGGGAGAATTCTAGTTCTTCCTTTGAACTACCCAACATAGCCCAATTGAAAATTTATATTATTATAGTGCCTTTTTATCTAAGGCGAAAACTATTTAGTAAGAGATTGAAGAAAATGTTACATGTCAAATTTATATGGAAAATAAAAGAAATTATACACTATTTTATGTTAAATATGATATATATCATGATAGTTTTTTTGAATAAAATGTTAATATAATTGGAAATTTGGACATGTGAGGAATTATTTTAATTTTCTAGTGTTTTGAGGATTGGCCAACAACCATTTTACTATAAAGATCATAAAAAAAAAATATAATTTCGATAATAAAAATATCTATACAAATATATTAATTATTATTATTTCTACCCTAAAATAAATAATGAAATATGATAACACTTCACATACATCTCTTTAACGTAGGATGAGGGCACATTTGGTCCCTATTCTCCTACAACATGGTAGGATAATTTTTTTCCCTTTACTACACCTCAATTACTAGATATTACTTTCACATAATATTTATAAAAAAGTATTAAAAAATGCCAAAAAAACAATTCTCGCAACAATTGTAGTTGCTCCAACGCTTTTGAATTTCACTCATTATGTGTATTGAGAAGGAGGTCCATATGCTCTCAGAAGAGCAAGTGATGAATCCCTTCCTTGAGGAAGTTGTTTTTGTCGGATGAGAGAAAGGAAAAAACTACAACCTTATAATCTTGTGAAAGCTTAACTTTAATCTTAGTCTTTTAACTTTTGTATTCTCTTTTATCATTTCTATAATCCTTTCAAACATTAAATTATCTTTTTATTTTTCCAATGCATTAATCAAACAAATTAAAATAATTAAAAATAGATTTAAAAAAAAAAAATGTCTAAACATATGAGGAGAAATTTCCCCATATTTTAAGTGTATAAATATAATCCTTTCAAACTTTAAACTATCCTTTTTCTTTCCAATAGATTAATTTGGATCAATTAAAGTCATTGAAATTGGATTTGTAAAAAAATAACATAATTGTTAATATGAATATAATCCTTTCAATCACTTCCAAATGAAAAACATAGTTGGATGAAGAAGTATCTAGCACTAAGGTTGTGCTTGAACATGAACTTTAGTATAGATCATAGCTTGTTTCTATAGATGTTGGAGAAACCAAATAGGAAAAGAACAATAAATTTAGGATACATCCTCTAATATTTCCTAATAATTTAATTATTTTTTTATAAGGAATGCCTCAAGGAGAATGGGAGATTTGAGGACCTATAAACCAAGAAGGGGAAAGTTGGATTAGCAAGGAATATATGGAGTGTAGCACTAGTGAATTTCTAATGGAATATTATCTAGGGAAGGAAAATAATTTCATACATGATTAGAGTCGGTCTGGAAATGAGGATTGGTTGTTTAAATTAAAATCATTATAAATACTCGGTAGTATATAGATGCAAAAGAACCGATTAAAGTTGTGGTTTTGAGGGGGCACAAAATTTGCACACACTGAAAAATGTGCATAAAGAATGCATTTGTGCTCATTAAAATTAAATTCACAAAATAAGTAAGCCATCTTGGATCTGAAGTGAAACTTTTGAAAGAAAACAGGAAACATTTGAATTTCCCTATTCCAAAAGTTGTATGTAAAGAATCTATCCCTTTACATCCAACTCTTGTTTACAATAAAACTCAACACCATATGGACATAAGTTTTCGTAAAGTGACATATGAGTAAATCATTCCTACATGTTCCAATGAGGTCCGAGAAAAGTATCAGCTCTTGGATATAAGGTTTCCTCCTAAACATGACTAAAGGAAGGAGAAAATAACTCTTTCATAGCTCAAGGAGCATATCTAAAACATTCAAGCATAACTTGATAATACAGAGGGAAAGAAAAATGTTGAAGGTTGCACATCAAGTATGGTAGATGGCCAAAATTCAACTGGATATGTATTTAAAGAAGCTCATGTTTCTAATGAACATTAGAGAAGAGGGGAGGGATCTTTGATTTTTCCAGCATTAAAGGATCCCTTGTCGAGAATTCATATGCTTAGTGATATCGATGAAAAGAAACATATGAAACAGAACCCATCAGATATAGAAGAGTTGTGGTGGCAACATACAATTGGATATTAAAAATCTATTTTTTCTAGTCAACATGACATAAATAGGGAAATTTTTTTAATTGTGCACATTTAAAGGAACTGGTGAAAATTTTTTGTATCAAAGTGAATCATATAGAAGAAAGGAGACATGGTGAAGATAAGTTGCCAACCTTACAAAAGGCACTAAAATGGCATAATGTTGAATGTTTGGAATCTACTTTCCCTGATACACATGAGAAGTGCAATGAAAAATCATGGAATTTCGTAAATGTCATGAAGCCTGTCTCAAGTTCCATTCATTTATATCTGAAGTATATGGAAGAAGAAAATCAAGCCAAAGGAGACTTATCAAGAAGATATGATTCTTTAGAAGCAAACGATGTTGAAAAGGCTAAGGAAGGCCAAATAGTTGAATTAAAAACAGAAGAGGACTCTTCAGAAAATGGGTTAGTTGACGATTTTGGAATCCAGATGAACTGCATTATCTCATTGATTCAAGCAAGCACTCAAAAAGAGAGATACAACAATGATATAGGGACAATGTATTTAGAAACAAGAGAAAGCTGGAATTATAGCCTGAGATAGAGCTATGGAAAGAGACATATTCGAGTTGTAAGGAGGAGTCAGAGTTCCATGAGTAGTAGTTCACTCAACATAATTCTCCAAC
>CM076581.1:575567758-575696103 GCA_034641835.2 Pinus albicaulis
GTCATTCTGTTGGAAATGTTGTCATTGATGGCAAAGGAGATGGCAATGGAGGAGCACCTAAAATAGCAAAAAGGAAAAGAGAGAATGAGACATGAAGCAGAGGCAGTTGTATAAGGTTCATTTTGAGAGGCAACAGAGGTAGCAAAAAGATCAATCAAAGAGCAGCATCAAACAAGGAAAAGAGACAGCCTAGGCAGCAGATGAAACAAAAGGATTCGTTTCAGTATTATATGTATAGTATTCTAAGTGAAAGAGCTGTGATATGCAACTATCTGTGCATTGATGACTTAATTGCATATGTGAATTGATCCAGGTTTAAATATACTCTGTGTATCCTTGTATTTTCCTGAGTTTATGAATTTGGGGTATGTATAATGTTGTCCCATACACAGTACTTAGAAGAAGGGTTTAGTTATAAACTCTTTTGTGCATAACCAACGAAATGAGATCGAGGTTGAGGATTGTGTGGGGGTGCTGTAATGAAAAAAATTTGAATCATTTTTCGAGGTAGAAATCCCAAGGGAGGCCGTAGGGAGATACTCTGTTAAATATTCTGAAAAGGGAAGGCCAACGCATTGAAAATCTGGCCAGGAAAGAATTTATGTAAGTTGTTCATTTGCATATATATGACAGGATTTGTTCAGAGGATATGACTATTGATTGATTTAACCTCTGTGTGAACATGTTTGAATCCCCATGAACTATGTATAATTAATTATGTGATAAGGGTTAATAGAGATTCTATACATGTATATAAGAAATATTTAAGTGCATAGTAGGGTTGAATATTTTATTGGATGTGTGAGTATTGCGAAATGGAAGTGTTATGGTATAACAGAGTATGAGCGCAGCTTGAATATGAAAGCAAGAACAGAATCGATGGAATGGCATGGTGCATTGAGGAGTTATCATTCTCCACGTAACAATTGTCTAGGCCTGTAGAGATGAGTCATTGGTAATTGCAGTATGGACCAAGAAACTGTGTTGAGGAATTGCACATGAAAGGCAGAGTTCATATATATATAAGCGTGACGGAACCCTGAGGGAAAAGGAGAGGAACCACGAGCATTGTGAATAGTGACAGCGGGTTTGTGAAACCAACCCCACCCATATCACACCGCCTTTGTACGGTAAGCTGTATTTCCAATTCGAACGCGATCAATGCCATAGGCTAACACGTGGCCTTAAGAGGTTTTGAGATACCTCTCTCATCGCAAGTTAAAAGCTCATGCATTTAAGTCATGTGAGATTTGATTGAGGACGTCAGATCATCTAAAGTAGTGCGACGTGCTATCCGCCGTTGGATGTGGAAGGGTCGTTAGTGTGGCGCCCAGTTCTAATTTATATTGATCGGGACTGTTTAAACTACGGTTGCGAGTTTAACCGAGGTATGTCCCATGTGGTTGAGTTTTGTTATAACGCTTCCAAAATTGAAGAAGGCTGTAATATATATATGGATATATTGTAGTGCTCATATAATAGTTGTATATGTGAAGTCGGCGCAATATGAATTGTGTGAAAAGGTCGAAGCACAGTTGCAATTGAAATGTTCTATGAACATTTAATAGGGTCACGTATACATGTAGATTGACTCTAAGTCGAGATTGAGAAGGGGGTTGGCATGACGTGACGACTCCGCATGTGGAGATCGATGGGTTATATGCAATATGGGGTTTAACCTTAGGCCAACGAAAAATAGAGCTCCCGCCTGCAAAAGACTTATAAGAGGGTGTATTGTATGGTTTTATAACCCTTGAGCTTTCGCATTTTTAAGCTGGATAGGAGGTGTGTGGTTTCTTAACTAAAAGAGGATTTTTATCTAATATCTCAATCTCAGATTGAGATATTAATATACACAGATTTAATTAATTTGTCAGTTAAAAGGAAGTAGAGTATGTTGAGGTTGCCAGATTGTAATGATATAAGTGCTTGCGCATTGGTTTAAAGGCATCGAACCATTTGTTAGAGTATTAAGAGCTTAAGTTGGAAGATACATGAGTTTTATATTCTTAAGGTTAAGACTTACATAATTCTATATTTGCCAAAATGTGAGTTACATCGAATCAGATTTGAACTCTGGGGAATGTGGTTTTGATAACCATCAGATGTGAAAAGAAAAGCCTTCGCATACATTGACTTAATTTTCCAACAGAAAATTAGAAGAAGCTGCAATTTTTATATAATGAGAGTTTGAGAGTTATTGGGGAACTAAAAGTATAAAAAAGGTATATATGCAGCAAATACAAAACTACAGTGAACTTGGAGAATATGGACCTGACAGAGGTAAACAGAGATTGCAAAGCTGAAGAGATGTGCAGCAAAGGGATTCAAAAGTGCAGTGAACAGGTGGAATATGAAGAAGACAGTGAACAAAGTATGCAGGACAGTTGCATGACTGCTACAGAAAGGACAAAACTAGCAAGCCAAGGACTGAGTGAAGTTTATATTTTGAAACTGAAAATGTAAATGTTTTAATTGTTTATATTGTTTTTGATGCAAAGGCAAGTATCCGAAGGAAAAGAAAAATCCCACTATAACATTGAAATTTGTACATATTGTTATATTTTTTTAAATGAGTTGGACAAAGGAATGAGAAGGAAGAAGCCAAAGAGTCATGGCTGTTCACTCCAAATTCCTTGTGGAATACAAACTTTCATGTGATGAACTCTATATATAATATCAACTTGATATGCATAGTGAGGTTAGAGAGAGTGAGTATAGAGAATGTAGAAATGAAGCTGTGAGGCAGAGAAGAAGAAGGAGCTGATAGAGAACCTAAGCAGAGGCAGAAATGATATAGGGCAGATATGAAGATTGATGGACAACAGAAGAGAAGGAACAGAACAGAGCTGATATCCAAGGTAAATCAGCAAGTGTTTTATTTTGAAAGAGTAAGGAAGTTGGAACTTCCCTATCAAGTTGTAGCTTGATAGATGTGAGTTGTAGCTGACTAAGGTTGAAGCCTCCTGTAGGTTGGTGCCTGCAGAAAATTGATGATAGTTGGAGCTTCCTTGCAAGTTGTAGCTTGCAGAATTGAGGTTGGAGCCTCTTGTGGGTTGGTGCCTACAGAAAATCAGTGGTGAGAGGGAGTTGGAGCTTCCCTTTGCATCACAACAATAATAAGATGTGGTTTTCTCCCCTTATGGGTTTCCACTAATATCTGGTGTCCCTGTGCATGATGTTTATGTGTTGATATGGTTTATATCATCTTCTTAATACTTGTTGCTGTTAAATTACACTAATGCTTGTTGCTCACATTCTATGATTACTCACATATTAAGTTGAACATGAAATGAAAGTGTAAATAAGTTTTAATAACAAGTTTTAAAAGTCCATGTATGTGTTAAACTGATTCACCCCCCCCCTACCCCCTCTCAGTTTAACTAAGGGTTCAACAATTGGTATCAGAGCGGGTTCCTTTGGTGTAAGCTTAATAGCTTGAAGGAGATCTGGTTGAGTGATGGACTACCAAAATGTACCTATGCTAAATACAACAAACTTTCCTGAATGGAGAGACAAGGTTAAAACAGGTTTAATGGCTTATGAACCTGAGGTATGGAAGCTTGTTTGTGATGGTTATTGCACAGACTCTCCCACGGTGCAAGAACAACAGAGGAATGCCAAGGCAAAATTTATGATATACAACAATCTTTATAACAAGGATCTTGAGGTAATAATGGATTTAACCTCTGCAAAAGAAATTTGGGACAAATTACATTTCATGCATGAAGTAGACACTGAGGATTGCATTGTCAAGAAGGAGAAGAGAATTAAGAAAAAGAAAACTTCAAGTCAAAAATAAAATGTTCAATCAAATGAGGTACTTTTTAGTGTGAATGGTAGTAAAAACCATGAAGAAATTGTAGCTAAGGAAAAATCCAAACTTGACACAGCCCTGACTGAAATAGAAAAATTGAAGACTGAAAATAAGGACCTGAAGACTTTGGTGCAAATATGTGATGAGAAAGAATATGAAGATAGGAAAGAAATTATTGGCCTGAAGACACAGCTTCAAGAAGCAAAGAAAGTAGAAGACACTTTGTTGCAACAAATGAGAGAGAAAATTCAGGAATGTGAAAGATTGGAAGAAGAAGTAGTGAGCCTAAGAAAGAATTTTAAAAATCCCAAAGAGAACTATTAATGAATACACCTCTAATGAAAAGCTCTGGACAGCTGGACCAAATACTAAATGCTCACAGGTCACCCTTCATAAAGGCTGGGATGGGATATGAAGGAGAAACCAGTAAGTCCAAGGTAGAAGATAACAGGAAAATCATCTTTGTAAAAGCTATAAAGGGAAATGAAGCTACTCAGAAAATTCCTATAGAAGAAGCAGCCAGCAATAACATGAGGTGTAAAGAAACAAACAGAATCAAGAAGCAACATGGAAGAACAGGGAATGAGAGGATGAAACAATCAGCTGCTAAAGGCTCACATACTCCTAAGGATGAATTGAATAAGTTTGGAAGATGTCAAAGAAGTTTCTTTCCTCCTATGGGAAGTATCACCTGTTTCTCTTGCCACATACCAGGACATGATGCAGCACATTGTAAGACAAAGAGAATCAATGTTAACCAGCAAAAGATGCTGCAAATGAGAAGAATACCTCAAGCAAGCAAAGGGAAAAGACAATCTTTCACCAGGTACACAAATCATTTCCATGGCTATTGTTATGCATGCAATAATTTTGGACATAAATTTTTTGATTGTAAATTGTATTCAAAAAGGGGAATAAAATATTATACATCAGCTCAAACATACCCTGGCAAAGTAAGATGTTATGTATGCCTCAAGCTTGGTCACAAAACAAAAGACTGTAATCTACCATATACATTAAAGAACTCCAGACAGATGATGGAATCAAAACAGATCAATCAAAACTATGAATCAAAAAGAAGAGCAGACATTATGAAGAACCCCAATAAAGTATGGAAGGAAAAGAGAAAGGTGGAGCCTATTATCTCAATAACATAATGAATCCTTCATAGTCTCAGGGGGAGCTGCTCTAGGAAGCTAAGAAAAAATCCATCCAGTGATAAATATGAAGCAACATCTCAGGGGGAGAGCAGTTCATAACTAGTCCCCACAAAAACAGTCTAAGAAGAGCTCCATGAAATGAGAACAACTATGGGAACAAGAAAAAAAAAATATTTCTCTAACAAGAGAACTAGAGAGGAAGAAGAAAATCTGAAGTATTAAATAGTTGATAGATTGATGGAAAAGAGAAGACAGCAAGAGACCTTGGTGGTAGAGAAGACATCGGCACATTAAGTGATGATCACATGGTGCATCATTCTGCTAGTATGAACAATGATTCACCTTAAGAAAGATGAGAAAAAAAACAGCCTATCATCATTGTATCATTACTTCTTTCATCTATGAAAATGTCCCTTGGAGGAGTGCAGTTAAGTGAGTGATAAATCTCTGAGTGATATGCCCATGAAGATTCCTAGTAAAGAAATTTAAGATGTCTTCCCGAAGATCATTATGTTAAGACAGTTGAAATGTACGTAAAGCAGCAATGATTCTGGAGCAAGTTTAGAAAGGAAAATGCAGTGACATTCCTTTAAACAAAATGACAGAATAAATAAATGGTTAAAGATGCCAAGAACAACTTTAGGATATTGATGACTGTTGGTGTGAACAGAGGAAAGCTCAATAATAAAATTTATGAAGGATGTCTTAATTATGGGTATATGTGCAAGCTGAAGTGAAATCTCTGCATGGTTTATCAAAGTAATATCAATTGGTGGTTAGGTACAAGAAGCATGCTTATCAACATATTACCAAGCATTATCAGTGGAGTAGTAGTATGATACGGGCCCACAGGATCAAAGGACTATGGCAAGAATGCATCAAGGTAAAAATTCCAAAGGTTATCTGCATTCAGCATGAAAAGGTCAGTAGCAATGCTAAAGGATCAGCACCTATTTTACACTTTAAGGATTATATTATGCATTGAAGCAGTATCTGTTTCTATATATATAATTGCATGCCTTCCTAAAGTTAGTACATATATCTTCAAGGCCTCTTTCTGAAGATTGTTCATAAACTGGGTGAAGTTTGCTAGCTGAGATATAAATTAAACAACTTGAAGATGTTTTTGTTGGAAATAATCATGACAGAATAGTGAAGGACTAGTTGTGATTACCATTGAAGCTCAAAAGTCTTTTATTAGTTCATCCAAGCATACTTTAGCCGAAAGGAATTGCTGGTATTTCACCATTTAAAGAAAGAGTGATCATTGACATACATACCCCTTATGTCATAAATAAGTTGCATGGTTGATAAGTGAGATTGACTAATACACCGAATGTATCTAGCCTCAAGGGTTTGTTTCGAAAATACATTGAACAAGCAAGAAAGTTATTTGGTCTTTCATATTGAAAGATATTGCCTATTCTCACAATAAACTGTAGGCTCTGGTTTGATTCATTGATTCACTTCAGCAACAAGGATTATTCAGTCATTAAGTGTAATATCATCACCAACAGGCAAGAAAGGTGAACCTCAGATATAAAAATATATATTGGCATCATCATCATAATTAAACAGGTGTGGCATTGCAGATGAGTATTGCTGAAGAAGGCATATCTCAACTACAAGGGTTATGGGCCTGCAACTTCCTCAACAGTATAGATTTCTGATGAAAAACAGAATAGAGAGAAGAGTATTTGAAGCATTCTCAGCATGCTAAGCTTTTGTCAAATGAAACATCTTTGATTATATGAGTCTGATGATATATGGTTGTTCTGTCATCACCCACACTCTACATAAGTGCAAGGAATCTGTGCCTTGGGATTGTATTAATTTACAGTGTATATTCAAGTTCTAATAATTCTCAAAAGTGTTCTCTCAACAACTATTGTACACCAGTTTAGAGAAGTATGGTACAAAGCCACTAGAAGAAGGCCTAAACATAACCAACAGAGAGGAAATGAAGAGATAGAATGCACACTAGGAAATGAGCAACCCTTTGCCATTGATGTCAAAGGGGGAGGAAAAGCAAAAGGGTCTTCTAAAAGGAAGCAGAGGAAGTGTATTTCCATTAATGCCAAAGGGGGAGATTGTTGGAAATGTTGTCATTGATGGAAAAGGAGATGGCAATGGAGGAGCACCTGAAACGGCAACAAGGAAAAGAGAGCATGAGACATGAAGCAGAGGCAGTTGTAGAAGGGTCATTTTGAGAGGCAGCAGAGGAAACAAAAAGATCAATCAAAGAGCAGCATCAGACAAGGAAAAGAGACAGCCTAGGCAGCAGATGAAACAAAAGGATTGGTTTCAGTATTATATGTATAGTATTCTATGTGAAAGAGCTGTGATATGCAACTATCTGTGCATTGATGACTTAATTGCATACGTGAATTGATCCAGGTTTAAATATACTCTATGTATCCTTGTATTTTTCTGATTTTATGAATTCGCGGTATGTATAATGTTGTCCCATACACAATACTTAGAAGAAGGGTTTAGTTATAAACTCTGTTGTGCATAACCAGTGAAATGAGATCGAGGTTGAGGACTGTGTGGGGGTGTTGTAACGAAAAAAAATTGAATCATTTTTCGGGGTAGAAATCCCAAGGGAGGCCGTAGGGAGATACTCTATTAAAGATTCTGAAAAGGGAAGGCCATCGCATTGAAAATCTGGTCGGGAAAGAAGTTCTGTAAGTTGTTCATTTGCATATATATGACAGGAGTTGTTCAGAGTATATGACTATTGATTGATTTAACCTCTGTGTGAACATGTTTGAATCCCCATGAACTATGTATAATTAATTATGTGATAAGGGTTAATAGAGATTCTATACATGTATATAAGAAATTTTTGAGTGCATAGTAGGGTTGAATATTTGATTGGATGTGTGAGTATTGTGAAATGGAAGTGTTATGGTATAACAGAGTATGAGCGCAGCTTAAATATGAAAGTGAGAATAGAATCAATGGAAAGGCATGGTGCATTGAGGAGTTATCATTCTCCATGTAACAATTGTCTAGGCCTGTAGAGATGAGTCATTGGTAATTGCAGTATGGACCAAGAAACTGTGTTGAGGAATTGCACATGAAAGGTAGAGTTCATATATATATATAAGCATGATGGAACCCTAATGGAAAAGGAGAGGAACCACGAGTGCTGTGAATAGTGACAGTGGGTTTGCGAAACCAACCTCACCCATATCGCACCGCCTTGATACGGTAAGCTGTATTTCCAATTCGAACGCGATCAATGCCATAGGCTGACACGTGGCCTTAAGCGGTTTTGAGATACATCTCTCATCAAGAGTTAAAAGCTCATGCATCTAAGTCACGCAAGATTTGATTGAGGACGTCGGATCATCTGAAGCAGTGTGACGTGCTGTCCACCATTGGATGTGGAAGGGTCATTAGCGCGGGGCCCAGTTCTAATTTATATTGATCGGAATTGTTCAAACTACGGTTGTGAGTTTAACCGAGGTATGTCTGATGTGGTTTAGTTTTGTTATAACGCTTCCAAAATTGAAGAAGGTCGTAATATATATATGGATATATTGTAGTGCACATATAATGGTTGTATATGCAAAGTCGGCGCAATATGAATTGTGTGAAAAGGTCGAAGGACATTTTCAATTGAAATGTTCTATGAACATTTAATTAGGGTCACGTATACATGTAGATTGACTCTAAGTCGAGATTGAGAAGGGGGTTGACATGACGTGAGGACTCCACATGTGGAGATCGATGGGTTATATGCAATACGGGGTTTAACCTTAGGCCAATGAAAAATAGAGCTCCCGCCTGCAAAAGATTTATAAGAGGGTGTATTTTATGGTTTTATAACCCTTGAGCTTCCGCATTTTTAAGCCGAATAGGAGGTGTGTGGTTTCTTAACTAAAAGAGGATTTTTATCTAATATCTCAATCTCAGATTGAGATATTAATATACACAAATGTAATTAATTTGTCAGTTAAAAGGAAGTAGAGTATGTTGAGGTTGCCAGATTGTAATGTTATAAGTGCTTGCGCATTGGTTTAAAGGCATCGAACCATTTGTTAGAGTATTAAGAGCTTAAGTCGAAAGATACATGAGTTTTATAGTCTTAAGGTTAAGACTTACATAATTCTATATTTTCCAAAATGTGAGTTACATCGAATCAAGTTTGAACTCTGGGGAATGTGGTTTTGATAACCATCAGATGTGAAAAGAAAGCCTTCGCATACATTGACTTAATTTTCCAGCATAAGATTAGAAGAAGCTGCAATTTTTATATAATGAGAGTTTGAGAGTTATTGGGGAACTAAAACTATAAAACAGGTATATATGCAGTAGATACACAACTACAGTGAACTTGGAGAATATGGACCTGACAAAGGTAAACAGAGATTGCAAAGTTGAAGAGATGTGTAGCAAAGGGATTCAAAAGTGCAGTAAATAGGTGGAATATGCAGAAGACAGTGAACAAATTATGGAGGACAGTTGCATGACTGCTACAGAAAGGAAAAAACCAGCAAGCTAAGGATTGAGTGAAGTTTATATTTTGAAACTGAAAATGTAAATGTTTTAATTGTTTATATTGTTTGTGATGCAAAGGCAAGTATCCGAAGGAAAAGAAAAATCCCCCTGTAACATTGAAATTTGTACATATTGTTATATTTTTTTAAATGAGATGGACAAAGGAATGAGAAAGCAGAAGCCAAAGAGTCATGGCTGTTCACTGCAAATTCCTTGTGGAATACAAACAGTCATGTGATGAACTCTATATATAATATCAACTTGATATGCATAGTGAGGTTAGAGAGAGTGAGTATAGAGAATGCAGAAATGAAGCTGTGAGGCAGAGAAGAAGAAGGAGCTGATAGAGAACCTGAGAAGAGGCAAAAATGATACAGGGCAGATATGAGGACTGATGGACAACAGAAGAGAAGGAACAAAACAGAGCTGATATCCAAGGTAAATCAGCAAGTGTTTTATTTTGAAAAAGTAAGGAAGTTGGATCTTCGCTATCAAGTTGTAGCTTGATAGATGTCAGTTTTCGCTGACTGAGGTTGAAGCCTCCTGTAGGTTGGTGCCCATAGAAAATTCATGGGAGTTGGAGCTTCCTTGCAAGTTGTAGCTTGCAGAATTGAGGTTGGAGCCTCCTGTGGGTTGGTGCCTACAGAAAATCAGTGGTGAGAGGAAGTTGGAGCTTGCCTTTACATCACAACAATAATAAGATGTGGTTTTCTCCCTTTATGGGTTTCCACTTATATCTGGTGTCCCTATGCATGATGTTTATGTGTTGATATGGTTTATATCATCTGCTTAATACTTGTTGCTGTTACATTACACTAATGCTTGTTGCTCACATTCTATGATTACTCACATATTAAGTTGAACATGAAATGAAAGTGTAAATAAGTTTTAATAACAAGTTTTAAAATTCCATGTATGTGTTAAACTGATTCACCCCACCCTCCCCCATCCCCTCCCCCCCTCTCAGTTTAACTAAGGGTTCAGCACATTCTCGAGGTTTTGGAGCCGAGAAATTTCCTACTACCTCATTAGTTGAAGAAGGCCCGCATGAGAAAATTTGAGGAGATTCTTTAATGTTATTTTCATTTGAGATTCAATCACTTTGCTCTTTTTTGTCTAGTTGTATCTTTACCTCTACCCTTAAATTCAATGACTAAGAAAGCAGTAGACAAAAGACACTAACAATCAGTTGAAAAAAAAAAAAGGTATTTCTAAAAAGTCTATTGGGGAGGAATCTATTATTTAAAAGATAAAGAAAATTATTTCCTTTAAAAACCTAAATGTACCATCACTAGAGAATGGAGTTCTTACATCTAAAATTTTCTACCATTCTTCTCACTTCCTTCAAAATTTGATTATTGATTTTTATTTAATGAGAAAATCAATAACTTTTAAAAAACACTTGCATAAATTTTCAATTTCTTTTATTTATGCTATACTTTCCTGTGATTATATATATAATTCTTATGATTATATATATAGTTGAAGATGGAAATTTCACACACTTCGGGTAAAAATGGAGAATGAAAATTATTTTAATAGGTGAACTTCGAGAAACAATAATAAACACTCAATGAAGCTCGATGGAGAGTCTCACTCATATCATTCCATTATTTATTTGTGTCAACTTTCAAGGACTCGCAAGAACCAAACTAGAGCTCAATTTCATTTCAATTTATTAAGATAACTTTAGACAGCAACAAGCTCTAGGTCTGACCTGTGTGTATCGTTTGGCTATACGCCAATCATTCTTCCTCGGGGACATCACTCGTATGTTTAGAAGATTGATAGACTGGAAACTGATCTATTTTGACATAGCGAGTAGGAGTAACAATCACCAACATTTAAGCCGGGACTTATTTGCTACTAACTAACCAATTCAATGAAAACAGAGTGTTTGGCAAATGTCCAGGAGGGAGGGGATTTTTTTATGAGCTAATCTGAATGTTAAGCCTCCTGAGCCATATGGAATGAAGAACCATGTGGAAAAGGTCATGATGTTTTGGAGGCTGGTTTATAGTAAAATGTCTCTGAACTTGTTTGACTTTGCTCTGCAGCTGAACATACCTATTAACTGGTATAGATTGGAGTATGGTCTTGAGATTTGGAATTTCGGACACAGGAACCTGAACAGAGAAACTTGCCCAATTCAACACATCGCTGAAGGGAAGAGCATAGTCTTTTGAAATTATGACAGGCACACATTCACTGTATATTGCCTCGACAATTCGTGGGCTGGACACTTCGTATCCACTTGGGCACAGGCAATATCTGCTCTTCTTCATAAAACCAAAATATGACAAACCCTTGGGGAGATATTCATGGACTTGTATATCATCATCAGTCCCGTTCTTCCAATGCTTAAATAATATGGGTCTGACAGCTCCATGGTTTCCACCAGCAAAGAATGCAAGGAAAGGCCTCTCTAGAGCAGATGGACCACCAAGCAAGTCAGTCATCTGATCTCGTCCCAATTTCATCCCCGGAAGTGTTACATCTTTTGTGGGATTGAATCCTTCTGAAGTGTTGGCGTTGCATAAAACACGAACTGAATTATTATACAATAATGGATTTCCCATAGATGCATCAGGGCCCTGCATATGCCCAAAACAAACAAAAATATTCATTGCAATCAGAATTTTTGGTACAACTTACTTATAATCAACATCACATGGCCAACATATGTAAATTAAGAATATTAAAATCAAATTTGGGTGACTTGGAAGAGATGATTGATTGTTTGATAAAAATATCCATTGAACTATAACGCAGAACGCATCGATCGTTATCCGGAAATGTCCTTTTTGAATGCATTGCTTTTATTAACTCTATTTTAGAGTTTCCATAGTATTTCCATTTTTTTCAATGCACTCTTGTATGAATTCAGAATTTACAACATGGATTAGTTTTAAAGAAAATAAAATAGTGAAAATGTGACGAAAATGATACAAGCGGATACATTACCCAGTCATGGCATGCGAGCATGAAATGATCGGCTCCCAAACTTCTGTTCCAAAACGGGTATTTGTGGGCAATAACGTTAATGTAATCTCCCACGAACCGTTTCAAGGGCGTGACATCATATGTGTTGGGCACGTAAATGTAACTGACCATCAGTGTTACACTGAAGGGGAGAAAGTAAACATGGGCATCCTCCGGATTCGATGTCACGAATCGATTCCCCACCTCAAGCTCCTCAATGAATCTGCCTTCTGTCGTATAGAGATCATGACATGGCCCGGTGTGTACCATAGGTGGTTCTCCCTCTCGATATATAAAGATCTTGAAACGCTTCTCCATTTCCCTATAGCTCCTGATAACATAAACACAAATCAAATAAGCCTGACTAACAGTGGCCGAAATCGAAATCCTCCTAGTGATATATCATTATCAGAGTAAAGATTCATATATAGAGAGTTTAAATAGATTTTTTACCGATGAAAGGCAGCGGCGTTTCGGTAGATCTCGCTGGCTTGATCATAAGATTCTCCCACCCCCTCTTTCTGTTCACTGTGTGAAATCGCTTTCCTTATGGCAGCCCGAGCGCGCGTCAAGCCGATTTCTACCTTCGGAATACCTCGTTTCCCCTTCACCTGCTTCCATTACATCCACACAGCAAGATTCAATTCATTTCTATTCCCATTTCTTAATTATGTTATTGTACATTTTGATATTATGATTCCTCAAAACATTTACCAAGAATACCATTCACCAACAGCTAAAAGGAAAAATATAAAGATTCACACAGGTATTAGGTTGAATCACCTTGTCGACAGAGCTGCTGTTATAAGGAATTCTACCAGGGGATTTGGTCCAGGCTGAGGCTGCTTGCAGGGACTTGGAATCGTGATCATGCAGGCCGGCATGTAGTGATCCAGAGGAATTAGACGAAGGGGATTGTGGCGAAATAAACGATATGAACATATTGACGTGATAAGAGTCCAGGAACAAAAAACCGGCGAGGATTAATACAAGAGCGAGAGTTAGACTCCGCTTCAGGTCACGCAGTCCTTCCATAATGGCTAAGCTTTCATAGCATTTTCCCTGGCTTAAATGACACTAAAACACCGAACCTTCTTGCATTCTCTGCCGCTTTTGATGCTGATTACCTCTTCCTCCGAAACATGTTTAGCGTCTCACTAACGTTGTCGGATTTTAAAATTTACTGGCCAGTACGGGATTCATGAATGTGCAGAATAGAACAAGTTGCAAACAATGGCTAATTGTTACTGGAAAATGTCGTTGTGCGCAGAAATGAATTCGCAAGGTGGCAATGATATTTGCTAATGAGCTATATAAACACCAATACAATCTCCTCTTGACTAAGAAGTACTAACTTAAAAGTCAATATAACTAAGTATTCACTCTGCATAATCATATCCTTTATAAACCATAATATACCAGGACTATGATATTAAATTAAAGTATCATTATCTTTCAAAAAAAAACATATAATAAAAAAATTAAAAATTTATGTATTTTTGCATTATTATATTACTTAGTTTAAATTTGAAATTTGGAATTTTTTTTTTTTATTATACATATAAGTTATTTAAAGTTTAAATATGAAATTTACATTTTTTTCTTATTATACAGTAAGTTATTTTATTTGTATGTAAGTTATTTATTTTGAGTGTATATTTAAATATGAAATTTATATATTTTTTTAAAGTTATTTTAAGTTTATATTACAAAAAGAATTATTTTTATTTTTATTTTTATATATTTTTATATATATTTAAACTAAAAGATTATTTTTATTTATATTTATATATCTTTTACATATATTTAAAATAATGTTGAATATATGTTCAATGAGTGGATACGTTAATTTTTTTTAATTAGTCACGTGATTTGTTGTGTACTAATCATGTGATTCTTGTTGGTTCATAAAAATCAGAGTTATGCATTTATTTTTGAAATTGTGTTGGAAAGGGATGGATTTAATTTTTTCGTATTTTTTATTTTTGTTTATATAAATAAATCAGAGGCATGTACATATTTTTAAAATTGAGTTTAGAAGAGATAGATTTATTTAGGGAAAAAGATGAGTTTTTTATTATAAGATTTAGTTGTTATAAGGATGTTTGATTCTGGAGTCTTCATTGATCTAACATGAATAGAGATCAAATTTCTTTACCTGAAATCTTTTTTAAAATGCAAAACACGATGTGTTATTTTTCATTATTCAAATTATATCTGTTAATGCTAAATAGAGTATATATATGACCAAATAAACATTTTAACCATAAGAACTTAATTTGTTCATGATGTATACATATTTCTTTAAATGATAAATCACTGACATAAAAATATTTTACATAACATGTAAAATAGAGACATTTTATGATGCAACTTAAAATGTTTTTTTATTACTAATATGTTTTAAGTATATGCTAATATTAATTCATAAAAATTAATTTCATTTAAGATTATTTTTTTTCTATATATAAATATATATGAAATTGATATCAACACCAATTAGTTAACATAGATCGTCAAATAGTTTATTTTAATTTATTGTTAAAATATTTTTTTAAAATATTAGATTTAAACATTTTACTCACACATTTTTTACTTCTAATTGTTTTACAACATATTCATTTTTTTATTATAATTGACATTATTTTTCAATTTAAAACATAATTTTTATTTTTATTTTTTATTTAAAAAAAAAAAAAAAAACTTACAAATTTACACATCTCTTCATAATAGGCTATAGAATAATTTTTATTTAAAAAAAAATAAAATAAATAAATAAAAAATAAAATAAAATAGGCCTCTCTACTCAAAAATAAAAAAAAACTTGGTTGCATTGATGTTTTGGAAACTGAATTAGATGGGATGGTTGATAAGGGTTTGATAGTGGGACGAGATCTTGAAGTGTAAGAAACTCTATGTTACATCCCATTTTTAAAAGGGCACTGTTATTTTAATCCCATGATGCACTATGCGACAGAGAAGGGTAACGAGAAATTGCGATCTCCCGAGTATTCTGCATAGATTCTAGCAAACCATTCGAACGGCAATATAAAAAATCTAAATCAAGCGACAACCTTAGAACCATGCGCTTAGAATAGTCTGCTATTAAGACATTGTTATTTGACGATTTATTCGTCACCACTTCTTGAGGTTCCACATGGTAAATGAATTAAATTAACGATCCATTACTAATCAATATTTATGGCTGAACATTGACTTTATAGCATTGAGAAACGCAACACGTTTTCCCATTAATGAAATGAAGTGAAAAATATACGAAGTCTATACAAAATTAAAATATACAAATGAACGTCGATAGCATCGATAAACGCTTCAAGGGGGAGGTGGGTCAAGGTCTTTCCTTATCTAATACAGTAAAATAATAATTTCAGTGTGTGCAATTGCAATAATATATATATAATATTCAGTGAAAATTATTTGATGTCTCTGCGTAATTAAAATAAGTAATTAAATTAATATTGCAAATTGATAAGATTAAGAAACGGGACACGCTTTTAGAGGGAGGAGGGTCACGGTCTCTTTTTTTGGTAATACATTAAAATAATAATTTGAAGTGTATGCAATGTTTATATATATGTATATATAATTTAGTGAAAATTATTTGATGATTAAAATAAGTAATTAAATTATTATTGCTATTTAGTAGATTATGATAAAACTAACTTTTGATCAAATAGCTCTCCAGGTGAGACTCTGGAGAGTGTATACAAATATACACTCACTTTGATTATTTAATCAGATGAGCCTAAATTATATAGGCTTTCACACTAACGGGATGGTTTCAACCACTCCCTCAATATCAGGATATGGGATCTATGATTAGAATTTCAATCCTATCTTTATGATAACAACAACCTAACTATGGATTTCTCCATTAATTCCAACACTCCCCCTTAATGGAAAAATGGTACTAAACAATAACATACGCCTGCTGGTCTAGTCTCAGCTAGGCTTACAATAAAAAAACATAAAAAACTTCACAACAAAGGATTTCATTTTTGTCTTTATGCTTCTGAGTCCATATTTGTTGATTCTATGTCGAGGCTTCATCTTCACTTTCCTCACTGTGAGGTAGTGATGTATTTTCACCTTATTTCTTCCCCAGTGATGGAAAGCTTGAACGCTTATCCTCGCCCTTTTGAAAATTATGACAGGCTTAATAGGAAACTGTTTTCTCTCACCATTGAATCTGTTGTGACGCATGTAAATTTCAGCAATGTTGTCATATGCACACACATAAATATTCATGAGATTATCACATTTTAAATTCTCTCCAGCTATGTCTTCTTCTGCCACGTCTTTGCCATCAGCTTCATGTGGCTCGTCCAATTGATCTTCAACACTTTGTTCATCTTTACATCCTTCCTGAAGATAAACTTGTGACTCTTCAATATCAGGATCTTGCACAATAGATTGTGCCTCTTGTTTCTCGTGGTCATCAACATAACCACATTGTTTTTTCTGAAAACATTCCAGACTTAAAAATACTACTCATGCTAATGCCTCCAAATGCCAACATGAGATTATCACCATCATCATCATTCAAAAATATCTAAACATATAGACATGTTGTTAAAAGGTCTAGCTTATCTGGTTTTGTCTTGCTTCCATATTTCGACTCCACTCGGTCCTCTAACGAGCTCCAACAACCCTGTTACCACGTAGGGGGAATCCTCCCTTTGGCAGCTCTTCAATAGTAGAACCTTGTAGACTGTGGCTTATACGCCACGCAGGGCTTAATGCCCTCAGCTATTACGACAAGCAACAAATGACCTCTCAACAAACTGACAACGTTATCAATGTCTAATTATGATGCATGTAATTAACAATTTCTCATATGAAACACATATTTCACAGTGATAAAAAAAATGAAACCCTTAAAAATCCAATTTCTACAAGACTCCAACATTCAAATGGTGATTATGATGCAAACTCTCAATCGTGGATCTTCCCAAGACTGTTAACGGCAAAACTGTTAGTGGCAGGACTACAAAATTGGGAATTGCGTGGATGGAATGGCATGGTATATTATAAGAAATTATACCACATCCACAAGAGCACAAAACCCAGAAAGGACGTTGTGGAAATGAAATTTGGCACTCTAGCAATAGCAAAACCAGATGGAACCACAATTTAAATGGTAATTAACTTGTAAATTAAGGAGACGACGATTTTGAAAACGATTGTGACCAATTTTAATGCAACTTGACAGATTTGAAAACTACTACTCTTCCTCCTCTCCTGCTCTGATACCATGATAAAACTAACTATTGATCAAATAGCTCTCTAGGTGAGAACCTGGAGAGTGTATACACACATACACACACTCTTGCCTCAGTGTCTTAGTGTCTCTCTAATCGTTGAAAATGAATGGGCCTCCCTAGACGGTGGTAAGGAGGTCACTGTCACCACTCTAGAGTCGTTTGGATGCGTGATGAAACCGACAACAACAGATATAGTAGTTGCTTCCATTTTCCATTTGCCGGCAAACTCATCAAGCGTCAACCTGATGCTCTGATACCATGATAAAACTAACTATTGATCAAATAGCTCTCCAGGTGAGAACCTGGAGAGTGTATACACACATACACACACTCTAATTATTGAATCAGATTAGCCTAAATTATATAGGCTTTCACACTAATGGGATGGTTTCAACCACTCTCTCGATATCAGGATATGAGATCTATGATTAGAATCTCAATCTTATCTTTATGATAACAACAACCTAACTATGGATTTCTCCATTAATTCCAACAGATTAACAAACGAGACACGCTTTTAGAGAGAGGTGGGGTCACGGTCTTTCCTTATATGATATAGTAAAATAATAATTTGAAGAGTATGGAATATATATATATATAATTTAAAGGCTTTAAGAGGAATTTTAAGTCTATGCAATGTTAAGATATGTATATTTTTAATTAAAATTAAAGGTTATAAAATTTATTATAAATAACTATCCAAATGATGGTTATCATTTGATGTTTTGTTCGTTTGGATTTTGTATAAAATTGGTTGTAATTTTATGTTTGTGTTATTTAATCTACATAATTTAAGTTTTTTAAGAGTTTATTATGTATTGAATTATTATTTATGAATTAAAGATATTTTAAAAAATTATAATTTTTTTCACAATTTTTTTTGAAAAATAACTATCCGAATGATGGTTATCATTTGATGTTTTTTTCTTTTAGATTTTGTATAAGATTGGTTGTAATTTTATGTTTGTGTTATTTAATCTACATAATTTAAGTTTTTTAAGAGTTTATTATGTATTGAATTATTATTTATGAATTAAAAATATTTTAAAAAATTATTCTTTTTCACAATTGTATTTGAAAAATAACTATCCAAATGATGGTTATCATTTGATGTTTTGTTCTTTTGGATTTTGTATAAGATTGGTTGTAATTTTATATTTGTGTTATTTAATCTACATAATTGAAATTTTTTAAGAGTTTATTATGTATTGAATTATTATTTATGAATTAAAGATATTTTAAAAAATTATAATTTTTCTCACAATTGTATTTGAAAAATAAAAGAGAAAAAAAAACTATAGTTAAATCATGTTTTTTCATAAGTTATTAATTGTTAACTTATTTTTTTACATTAAATGATTTCTTCAATAGTTAGAGTTAATGTTTTTTCAAAATAAATCACCTCTTTCCAAAACACTCCAATTATTATTGTTGGATACTTAATCTGCTAATGGTGTGGGAGTTGGACAATAAAAAGAATCCAAGAGACGTTTGAAAATGACTCCAATAATCAAAAAAATATATTATAAATGCACATCTATGTAAATAGTATACACAATTCATTGTTTTAGAATTCATGTCTATTCACATTCCATGTATGTCTAACATGGTATCAGAACCAACGTTCTCCTCCATTGCTCTAATGTGAGCCTCTTGGTTTTTAGGCTTATGCAAACCTGCGCTGCGCTCTCCTCCTTGTTGGTTCTTTCCATTTCTGAGTATTTTTAAGAGCAAAGACGAGTCCTCTCAACCTATTTTCCCTTAGAATGTCAGGCACTGTAACTAACGACTCTGCCATTTTATGTTCACATTAATGGCTCTACCATTCTCCACCCATCTCTCTGTGCCTTGCTTCCTTCTTGAACAATAACTTTGGAAATTTCATTGTCATTACACTCTCCTACCTGAAATAGCCCCTGTCAATTTTGAGCTAAATTTGAGCTGGTTTTTCTGAATACAACCCGAAATAACAAAAATGAACAACCACGCCCCTCAATCTATTCTTGTGTGCAGAAACATTTTTTTGTTTGGCTCGTTCACATCTTCACTCAACGACTTGCCCCTTTCTCTACATACATGCACCAGGTTTTCCATGGTCTAGCTCGACAGTAGTATGTCCTCTTACATTCCAAACTATACCAATTCTTTGCTCGACTCTGCAGTGACTCGAACACGATACGATCCAAAAACTATCTAATGGCATCCTGAAGGAAGAATTAAACCCGTAGTGTATATGAGTAAAGCTGCACAATGTCTCTCTTGACGCAGAAGAGTTGTAAGTAGAGCGACTGTAGCTTCTATTCATTCATCACTTAGGATACACCATTGTGGGTCTTCATTAAATCTTGTGCGTTGAGCAAGGTTTGTGGGTCTCTGAAAATATTTCCAATCAGTATTTTGAGTCATGTGGATGTTGTTGAGCTGAGCTAGTTGGAATCCAACCTTATGTGAAGTGTGATTTTCTGCATTGAACATTGGTTAGTACGTTGTTCCGTTTGTTGGAAGTATGAAGTCCATGCATACACTGGTCAAATGGAATATGAACACTGTGAGGGTATCAACTTTTCTATGTGTTGCAATTTGAAGCATCGAATAAGTGTTCATGGGTTGGTTCATGGAAACTATTGCTGCATTGAAAAGTTCAAATTATTTGTTGAATTGTTCCGTATAGGTCATGACCTATGCGTTGTAGTGTAAGGAGTAAAAAATGTTGGTTACATTTGTGGTGAAGTTGTTACAATGGAACAACTATGAATGAAGCTTCAATCTCTGTGCATAATTGCATATGTTGATATCAGTGTGGAATGCAGCCTTGAGAGGAATGTTAAATGCATTTATGTTGAATTGAACTTACGTTGAATCATTAATTTGAAGGTCAAACAAACATAAGGATATTTTTTTGGAGTTGTATAGTGGGAGTTGGACCGGTGTCATTGGTCGCACACAAAAATATAGCCCAAAAGGTAGCCAATATAGATAACATTGTAAGTTAAGTGGAGCTTCGTCGTTTATTTTCTTGCAAAGGTATCTATGCATTGGAATTATATGCGTTGCATTGAACCTTCTTTGTGAATTGTCTAAATCCTGGTGAGTTCCTCTGTGCGATTGGTTGAATATTTACATGTCAGTTGGTTTATATATGTTTCTCCATGGTTAACATATAGTGTTGAGTTATTTTTTTAAATTTGTCTCGTTATGTGATGATCGTATTATGTGTGTTGAATGTCGTTCCCACTTATTCTGAAGAACAATAACTGGATGGTCCATCATTCTTCCAATAAGTTGGGTTCGAGCCCTTTGAATTCCTTGTTCTTGGGGGGTGAAGAAAAAGTGATTGGATTTGATGGACTAGGAGGATAAATACAATAAATTTCATTCATATAGCTTGACCCAAATGTTTTCTTCTCCCGAGATTTGAAGACTGGTGCCCGTGTCCCTGAAATGAATATCTTGTGCTTCTTCTGATTCAATTTCCTTCAAAACAAAAAAGAACTATTCCAAATATTCATTGCATTCATTAATATCCATCTAGTGAAATGAGTTGAAACTCTAATACATCTAGTTCAAGCTCAAATTTTCATATAATTTTGTGCACTTCAGAGTTCTCTAATATTGGCTTTAAATATCTAAAATATACCACTCTGTGTAATTATAAATATTCAACTCCTCTACCATTTTTTTTGACCGCATGATTAGAAAGTCCAAAATAACAGTTATCGTTTTTCACTAGCCACATATTATGAAAAAATTGTTGAGATAGTTGTTCCATATTCTGATCCTCTCCCATAGCACCCATAGCAACCACAACAGACTGTTAAATGTAAATATTGTGATAGAGTTGTCCATATTAAATATCAATTTTTTTAGTCTTTCATGTGAACAATGTCATAAAACCACGCATTCTTCATACAGATGTTTTAGGAAAAATCTTCTTTAAAGAAAAAAGATTCATCTTAGATGGATCTATTTCTGGAAATGGGCTTCAAACAACAATAAGATATTTCAATCATATGTCAGAATCTCTTCTAGAGTATTAGAAATTCTTGCACTTGAGTTTTCTCCATCTTCTCACCTTGTATCTAACAAGGGTGGAATGAAGAATCCCTGCAAGAAGTGTTGTGTATTGTACCTCAATTGCACACTTAAAAAAAATTCCCCACTAGCATAAATATAGTTTAACAACAAATCCTCTTCATCTTGACATATTTCTACATGATCCTGGGCATATACAAGCTTCAAAGCCACATCAAGCGAGCCTAAGCCAAAACCTAAACATGCTTCCTAATTCAGATTTGTAGCCAGAGACACACAAGTTCAAACGAGCCTGAGCCAAAACCTACCATACCAGATTCAAAGTTGTACCAAAGGCATAGAATCCCCTGGAGCATGCCTTTGGTTGGTGGTCAACCTTAAACCATATAAGAGGAATTGAGTCCTCCCTTTCCAGGTTGAGCTTCTCCATCTTCAAAGAATTGTCGAAACTTCCTCTAGCATAAGACTTTAGCTTCTTTTCAGTTTTGTGAGAGTTCCAGGAATTCCATTAAGCATTCAAGAGTTGGTGTTCATCCTTAAACCATCACAAGTTGAGACCTCCATTTTGAGGTTGAGGTTATCCCTTTTTTATTCAAGTTGCAGACCTCTCTTTTCCCAGGTTGATGGTATCCCTCTTCAAAGCATTAGGAGAACTTCCTCTAGTAGAATACTTGAGCTTCGTGCTAGATTTGAAAGGGTTGAGGGAACTGTACTAAGCGTTCTAATGTCAGTGGTTATCCTTAAACCACCTCCTTAGGCCAACATTTCAAAGATCACATTCAACCTGGTGTTTTCATGAATTTTTTCACTTTTTGTATTACAATTCTCTTCTTGGACTCATACGCACCCCTTCGGATTAAGGGGGGAATGTTGGACAACTAATCCGCTAAGGGTTTAGGTGTGGGAGTTGGACAATAAAAGTGAGTCCAAGAGCCGTTGGAAGATGAATCCAACCGTCACAATAATGCATTATAAACGTACATCTATATTAATAGTAATTGCAATTAATTGTTTTATCATTCATGTTTGTTCACATTCCATTTGTGTCTAACAATTATTATACATAATTAGAAATAAAAGGAATATATATATATATATATATATATATATAGGAATATGTATTAACGTATGAATATATAGGATAAGAGGAAACTATTGAAATCTAAAACAAGGAAAGGTAGTCAATGTAAAATAATAAATATTCAATTAATAAATTATCTCTTATCAAAATGATTATAAAATTAGAAATGATTTTAAGAAAAAAAAATTAGGTAGACATGAAGTAAGAGAATCCAACAATAAATAAAATAATGAAATAAGTAAAAAGAAAAATAAAATAAATAAATAATAAAGAAGTAAATTAAACAAATAATTTATAAATATAATTATTTAATGAGTAAATAAAATAACAAGAAAGGATGTAATGAGTCACAGGGAAGAAACATTTTAATTAAAAATCCAACATAGTCCAAGGAAGGAGAAGAAGAACTATATTTAACATAATTGTAAATTTATTTTTAAAAAAAATATGATGGGGTAATGATTAATGGACTTCCATGAATGACATAGTTTATAACCATGTTCACAGTTAAAATTATCGAGTGTTTTCAATTTCAAGAGACTCTAAAACAATGGATGAGTAATACAATGTTGAGAGAAGAATTTTAGTTTGGTTGAAGAATAAATGATGTTTAGATTTAAAGGTGTACTTGAGTTCTTGGAAATAGTCGATAGAGATATACTTGTAGATTGTTGTTGTTGCTATGACAATATCCTCCAAAATTTTTCCTATGCTAAATTTTGGAGCCTAATATGGATCTTGTGATCAATCATTCTATAGTCATTTCTTGGTGAACTAATTATTTTGATCTCCTTGGATTGAAAGTGTCGAAGTCACTTGCTCACACATGCTCAATTTTCAATAACTCCATGAGTGCATTATATCATGCAAGCTCAAACAATCATAGCACATTCCATGAAGGCTATGCCTATGCGATGTCCAATTCATGTCGACAGACAATGCCCAATGACAACGACAATTCCTCACATTCCAACAACATTTATATTTCCATTTTGGTGAGTTTTTGTAAGCTCTCGCTCTCGCACACCTTTGTTTTCCCAAGTGTCGCTTTTATGTTTTTAGTTTTCTCTTTCACTTGATTTCAAATAAATAGTGTCGCTTTCTTGTTATCTTTGCTATGGCATGTGTTACTTTAACCGTCGTTCGCATATGGAAATTGTTGTTTGCACTTTTATCTTTATATAGAAAGTCTCGTCTTTTGGCATGCGAATTACTGCTTATCATGAAAAGTGTAGTTTTATTTTGTTTCAAGGGGAAGGCTTTGTGTTGATGAGTTTTTCTTATCGTGCAAGAATGTCTAGCACTAAGGGAAGTATCTATTCATATATTATGGATGATTTATGTTGTTTCATCAAATTTCTAAGAGTGTGATCATAGTCAGTTCCTATCATTGTTCTCACCGGTCTCACTAATCCCCCACTTAGCTAAATTCTGGAAAATTTCCTCATTGCTCAAGCCCATTTTCCCTTTCCTCTGAAAAATACACAAATTTTTCCTTCAGTCTAGAACGCGCAATGTTTTCCCTAAATCTGGCCTCATCTGCACACTGCATAGTTTCAGTGATCAAACCTAACCCTTGGTTGTTTGAATCGTTCAATAGTGTAGTCACTGGGACCTCTCTCCCGACATGTCACCCAATCCCGACTTAGTTAGTGGATATTCATGCAACATCTTAGACTAGGGGTTTATCAAACTGATGTTGTCTTGGCATGAGTGGATTTCGGATGCAAAACTTCTCTCATGCTATGGAAAAATTATGAAGGAAGAGATAGAGAAGGAGGAAATGATAGAAGACACCTAAGGAGACAAGGAGGTAAGATGATCATTAGACTAGAAGACGAAGGAACACTCGATTACAACATAATATCAAAGATCAGAATCGTTGGAATGCTCCATTAGATTTACAACCCTCTGGAGGGTAGATGTGAAGAATAATTCATATCTCACACAAAGGACATTGGCAAGAAGGAAAACTTATCACTGCCACATCATTATGTCATCAGTGTCATGTGTCATTTCAAACATTGAAAACCATTCCATGTGTTTTCTTGAGGTACTTTTCTCCCTTTGGAAAGGTAGGAAAAATGTCATATTTTCGCATGTTGGTTGTCGCATTGCGTGTATAGGCTTCTTCTAGTGGTTTTAAGAGGTCATATCTTTTTAAATGAGTTGTTATAACCATTTAAGCATATTTCACACTCATTCTTAAAGTTTTAAGCATTGTCTCACAAGTGTCGTCATGGTCGTTGCAAAGAGTATCCTTTTATGGTGCACTTGTCATAACTTTTCCCGATGTTGTCACAAGAAGGGAAATAACTTGTTCATATGTCATGAATGATCTATGTTATTGTGTTTTCAAAGTATTTTAAGTGTGTGATCATTGTGAAATTTTTATCATTATTCATACTAATCTCACCGATCCCGCACTTAGCCACTTTCAGAAACCTTCACGAACAAGAAACCTAGATTCATCTGGCCTCCTTAAGCTTTGCACTGCACACTCTCAGTCCTATATAATTGACATTGATGCTTCAAACTACGTAGTGCGAAGCTCCTACATCCTAGGACTGCTGCACTGCACAATTTCTATGACCAATCCTTGACCCTCACCTTTGTAATTGCATAGTCATGACCTCCAGCCTAGATTGAACTGCACACTTCACAACTTCAAGCCTCAAGCTCAATACCTAAGCCCTTGACGTGTTTAGTTGCACAACCTTCCTTCTTCCCTAGAAATTCCTAGTGAGATCTCCTAGTGCCAACCTTTTAGCTTATCCCACTGGTTCTATAAAATATGTAGTATTGTTCCTCAGCCCTTCCTAAACTACGCAATGCACAATATCAAGGCTCAATAATTCGCCTTACCTGCTTGAACTATGAAAATGCGTAGTCACTAAACCTCCCTTCCCTCCTGTCACTCATTCTAGGGGCATTTATTGGATCAAAATGAATCATCTTAGGTTAGGGGTTTTTATATTGATTTCGTCTCGTTATGAGTGAATTGCAGATATAGGTACCTTATGATGTGATGGAAACATGATGAAGAAGGATAAGGAGGAGGAAAACATGTTGAGAGACACCTTTCTAGCTGAGCATGCAAGATGATTGATCGAGAGAAAGCAAAGGGACATTAGTTTGTGATCACTGCCCAAGACATGAGATCATTGAATATAGCCTATCTCCAAGCCATGTGGATGTGAAAACGAGACATTAAAGACACAACAACAATAATAGCTTGACATTGCCACATCATCAAGCAATCCATGTCAGCGGTGTCATGTCATGTCATGTAATGATTTTTCATATACCACATCATTATTGTGTACCATG
Source organism: Pinus albicaulis (assembly GCA_034641835.2). Lineage (NCBI taxonomy): Eukaryota > Viridiplantae > Streptophyta > Pinopsida > Pinales > Pinaceae > Pinus > Pinus albicaulis. The sequence continues at coordinate 575,593,955 of CM076581.1, forward strand.
TGATTTTTCATTTGAAATGTATTGTACAGTGGAAGTCGAAAGGACACTCAAGATATGAAGAGTCATGTAAGTTGAAAATTCATAGGAAGTCAAACAGTCACGAGGTTAGTCAAAGAGCCAAAAGGATGGTGAATAATTACCTCTTGTCTATATATCCGACCTCATTGTATGAGAAAAGTACTTTTTCACCTTGGCTCCACCAGCAAATAATTAGAGAGATAAGCAAGTTCTTTTGTGGAGAAAGGAGTGGATCCAACACTCCACTGTTGGAGCTAGTGATTTTCATTGTATACATGTGTCTTGAAACTTTTACTTAATAAAAAAAGCCTTCAAGGACGATATGTTCTTATGCATGGATTATGAATGTTTGTCAGACTATTATGCATATGTTTTTATTTAATGTTTTCTTTCACATGTGCTAAGGTGTTGATCTATTTCGGTTATTTTAGTACTTAGATTATTAAGAATTTGTTGTAATGGTTTTTATTTTTGTCTTAACCTTTTGTACAATTCCACAGGATGTTAGTCAGATATTTCTCAATTGTTGGTTGTAATGACTGTCACATCCGTTGAAAACTATTATGTTGCATGTTAGATGGATTCTTCGGTTCATGTGTGTATATTTCTGGGTGGTACTATTACCTCTCTCTTAGAGGCTAACTTCTCTCTCTCTCCCCCGCAGTATAAGAACCTTGACACACTTGAAATTAGACACTCACCAGGCACACCCCCCTTTCTTTTCTAAGGCACATGTGCACTCCTCTCCCTTAGTGATGGCCATATCCAAGGCATATTTATAAGAATACATGGAAACTAAGCCAATATTCTAGATGGGGCTCCTACTCCAAATGGTGTGCAGTCAAATTGCGACTTCACATTGGGGAGACCCCTTGGTTGATGAATTTCTATCATCGTGAGAAATGGCACTAGAAAGAGGGCTAGATGGAAAGTTGAGCCTGTTGAGTCTGTTTTCTAACCTTTCTCCTAGAAAACTTTCAAACCCCATGGAACTTGTTCATCCCATGTCTCAGTTCAAGTTTAATGGCAAGGGTGGTATATTTTTATCCAAGCACAAATGATTTTCTTGGGTTTTTAAAACTCTCCAAATCAATGATGAAGATGTTATGTGTAGTATTTTCACCCTCACTCTAGAAGTTCATGCTAAGTATTGGTATCATACCTTATCATATACTTCCATTCATTCTCTTCTCCATTTTACTAAGGAGGTTCATAAATATTTCGATTGGTATGCTAATCGATATGCTCACAAAAGAATCTGTCAACTCATAATGGAGCTCGATAAATAAATTGAGGACTTCACTGATAGATTGCTTCATTTATGTTATGAATTTCCTGTGGAAGATATGTATTAAGAATTCTATGAGAAAAAGTTTCAAGATGTAGTTATGATTTATTTGAATCAATTTGAATCTAGACCACCTGATGTTTCTTCATCCCAAACTGTTGTAAACTAGGAGATGCCCCTCATTATAGAGGAGGAACCTATTATTCCTTTTGTTCCTCTTCCTCCTCCTTTTCTAGTCCCGATGCGGGTTCCCCTTGCAGTGATTGTAAAGTTGGGAAATATGAAAATCAAATTCCCAATCCATATTTTCATTCTTTGTCCATTTTTCACAATTTAGATTCAATGGAGGAAATTCCAGATTTGTCCATGAATCCCATGGTGAAGACTAACTCCTCCATTCCACATGATGATGATGTTATTCGTAACTCTAGTCTCTAATCTAATTCAGATGCCTATTATAATCTACCATCTACATGCCGTGACTATATCTACCATGATCTGCTTGGGAAATGTATTCCACCAACTCGTTTTTCAAACTCTCTTTATTTTCCAATTGTTTGTTCAAATTCCGATCAGGTACAAGGCAGTCACATTACATAGGTAGAGGATGAGGAAGGCTAATATTCTTTCAATCTTGCTTCCATCTTCCAAAATCCTCCGTGTGAACGTGATGTGTTTCCATTCTCGTACAATTTTCAATATGCTAATCCTAGTAATGAATCAAATGTAATTAACTCTTTCCACCAACCTGTAGCCTCAAACAACAATCATTCTGGTGATGATAACTCTATTCATGTATACAGTTATGAATTCCCAAGTGAAACTTTTGATCTTTTAGTTTCTCATGAAAATTTTGAAGATTTAGATCTAGAATCTATTTCAGTGAAAGAAAATTCTCTTATTTAAACTTCATGTTCATCCCACTATCCCTTGTTCTCTCCTGTTTGTGATGCATCTGCATGAGGTGAATAAATTCCATGCTCTCCAACTTCTTCATCACATGAGTTCACTTCTCAATTGACACAAGGTAGTGAGGTTGTCCACGATGAGAAATAAAATAATCAGATCATTGAGTGTCCTTTCCATCATGCATCATTTCTTGTTTTGCGTGAAGACAACTCTTAAAATCATCTTGCACATGAAATATCCTCGATTCATTCATCCTTCAATTTGTGATTAGAGTAATCTCGTTGTTAAAGTTGGAAAAACCGATAAAATCAGTGACAAAGTTGGTTGACATCCCGTAAGTAGTGGTCTTATTGAAAATAGTGGTAGCAACCATCCTCAAACCATTCAATATCTCGTACAATGTTCAATATGTGATTTTATAATCCTGGGAAGTTCCAGGATCTTCCAGGGAGTCAAGGCACTTCAACTCCCATTGATGGTCATGTGAAGATCTCATGATTATGGTAAGACCCACAAACTAAGCCAAATATGGTCTACCCCATACAATCCTCCTCTTTGCATGGTTTCACTTGATAAAATATTATTTTTGAAAAAAGTTTGGTATTTCAGGTCTGATCTTTCAATTTTTCAATATTTTACTTCTGACCAAATTCAAGAATCTCTTTCAGTTCATTCATCTTCATGCAAATCTCTTGCGTTAAACTCAAGTTTGGAATGTTTATCTCTCATAGAGTCATGGAATTGCGAAGTTGATCATTCCAAGGACCATATTTGGCTAAAGAAAATCATTATTATTAAATTCATTTCTTAATAGTCAGCTCCTGGTTCTTCCTCTAAATTTTATATTGCAAACATTTCCTTTCATTGCACCGAAAATCCTCTTGAGTGATAATGAATGCACTATTTATCGCACGGATCTAGTTTTTCCCCATGAACCCTCTCCTCACTCGTCTCTTGTATTTGTTGTGTTGGCACCTTTTAAATTATTTTGATGATTACGATGCTTGCACAGTTTGTCACCAGTTACAGGAAAATGGCTTTTCACATTTGGATTGTGAGGAAATTGGTTCAATTGATCAGATCATCCGCATAACTATTCAAAATGATTTATCTTCGTTTATTTCAAAGCAACAATTTGATGCCTTTTTTAGATCATCTGATAATTATTCGACCCTTCATGACTATCATTTGTTTTATCATTTTCTCATCACCACATCCAATGACAATTGTTTTACATCCCTTGATCTTCATGATTAAATATCTCACTATTCATATTTTTGTCAAGAAGTTGAGGCACTTCAACCTTCGCTGATGGTTATGCCATGTCCTCGTTGTCCTTACATGACTATTGAATACGATCATATTTATTTTCCCTAATAATATTTGCATCGTAATTCCATGCCTCTAAGTGAAAATTCAGTTTTTCAAAGATTTTAGGGTTTTCAAGAGTATTATCATGAATTTCACAATCCAATCATTGAATGGTTGAAACGAACTTACCTGGAAATATTTGTTAAGGAGTTCGGAGTAGACGAAGACACATTCGCTAGAAGCTTCCAAGGTTTGTTGAAATATGCTTTCCATCAGAGAGGCAAGAATGTAAATTGGATGAAAGTAGTGTTTTTGACACATATTTCTTCCCACATGAAATAACTTCAGAATTTGTGCAAATTATTCAAGTTTTATACATGTTTTTTTTTTAAATCTTTTCCGTTGCATGTTAATTTATATATGTTTTAACAATTCGTATCATTGTGGATGCAAGTTAGGAACAAGTAAGGTGGTTTCACTGGAAATTTCATTCTATGTAACCTCGACCTTCTAGTTGTTAAGTTAGGAGCAGGATTACTTGCATCCTAGTTGTCCCTCTATTGCACTCACCCCATCCTCATTTTACATTTCTTGTCATGCATCATGTTCGATTTAGCTTATTTTGGATTCACCCATTCCTCATTTTACATTTCTTGTCATGCATCATGTTTGGTTTAACTTATTTTTTTTGTGCTTCAGTTTTACATTATTATTGTGTCATGTCTTTTCCTTTAGTTTGTTGAACAAAATGTCACATGAAGATACTTCGTTGGCCTGAAAGGAAATATGGAAAAACTTGAAAAGGGAAACCATGACAAAGAACAATGCTTGGCTTATATATTTCCTCTTCTCTATTTTGGGTTTACACGTCTTAAACTTAACAATATCTGAACGAAAAATATGATTCGCTCCAAATTGGAATCATTTGGTCAAACTATGAAGCATGTATCTTTATTAGAACCTTCATTCTGCACTCAGCCTTGCATTTAATGGTGTTTTGACCTGCTGGCTCAACCGACTAAAGAAGATAAAGGAGAAAAGCTCTAAAACGAACATAAAAAAAGATCGGTTATCTTTCAAATCCCTGAAACAAGGAACAACCTCTTCGTCTGAGGCTACTCTGGAGTGGGAGTTGTGATCAGGAATTAGGCAAACGTAATCCATAATTTGTGTTAGTGCGGGATTGTGGCGAAATATACAATATGAACATATTGACATGATAGGAGTCAAGGAACAAAACACCAGTGATGATTAATACAATTAGTAGTCTTTAGTGCGAATTTTTGAAGGCTTTTATGGTGCTTTTTTCCAGTCTATTTTCTCTAAATTCCGGCAGGAATTTACTAAAAACAGAAGTTTGATTGGTAACCTTCCACAATCTAAGTGTCTTAGAGGTTTTTTAAGGTGATGAATCCATATCTACAGTCAAAAAACCAGTTTAAATAACAAAAATCAAAGTTTTACCTCACTTTTTTTACTAGATTCCAACACTTGAAACTCAAAAAGTTGCACTAAAGAGAACTCCTTAATACAAGAGCGAGAGTTAGACTCAGCTTGACGTCAAGCTCTCCTTCCATAATGTCTAGCCTTCATAACATTTTCCCTGACTTAAATGGTAGTAAAACACCTAACATTCTTGCATTCTCTTTGACTTTTCATGCAGAGTACCTTTTAACGACCCACTAACGTTGTCAGATTTTAAAATTTACTGGCCACGGGATTCATGAATGTGCAGAATAGAACAAATTGCAAAAAATAATAACCCACGTATCTAGGTACTTAACTGTTGATGGCTAATTGTTAGTGGAAAATGTCGTTGTGTGCTAATGAGCTTTTTTTTTTTTTTTAGAAAGAAAAAAATGTTGTTTTTATTAACAGTGCATATAATGTAACATTACATTCCCATCATGAGTAGATAAGAAAACTAAGATCCAAAACAATATTTTCCATAATGAAAACTTCTAAGGAAGAAGGAGTCAAAAACGAAAAAATATGTGAGGATAATTCATATTTGGGGGCAATAACACCCCAACCAAATTTCGAGTCTAGTTTCCATCTATAACCAAACTCATCAGGATTAAGAAAAATCATAAAGATCATAGGCAAAAACTGGCTCGCTTGGTGTGTCTTATGTTGGCCCTGATGAAAGCAAAAAAGAACCAATGCATCTTATGTGAATAAAACCTATGTTATATTGAACAATACCTTGAAATCAATAGGTTGGAAACCGGCTCTCCTGTGGAATAAATTTGATTTTTCAGATATCTATCTTCTGATCAGGCTTGCTTGAAAAAACCAAGTGTGTGATCACATGACAGCTCCAGAAGATGCACAAGATTGATATTGTGTGACTGTGGAATAACCAATGTGCAAATTCGGCTCGCCTGTAAAAAATGATGTCCTATCTGATATAAGTCATCTGGTCAGCCTCGCTTGAAAAAGGAGCCAAATTAGGACAGGCTCGCTTGATTTCTAAAGTCATCATATCAGGCTCGCTTGACATATAAAAAGGTGTGATGTAGGACAGGCCCGTATGTTAGCACCGCTAGGAGGGAAAATAAGTAGATGTTGAAACAAATGATCTAGATCGAAATGGAGTACATGAGCAGGCTCGCTTGTCCAATAGTCAGTTGAAAAGAAGAGAATTGATAGGTAAGTCATTCCAGCAGATCTATAGGCTTCCTGAGGCAGAGCTCCAATCATAATGGTAGAATTATAGTGAGCATATGGAGCCGCAAAAGTGTTGCATCAGAAAGATATCAGGATTGCTTGAATAGATGTTAATAACAGGCTCGCTTGAAAGAAATTCAAAATTTTCATGGAAAAAGTGGTAGGCAGAAAACAGAAAGCTTAGCAAAAAAAAAAAATATCGAACCTTGTACACATAAAACCGACGGATAATATGAGAATTAGAAAAAGTTAAGGAATAGGAATGGTGGACTCCCATATTTTATCGCCATCCCTGAAATGAACGACCTGTATGATGCCATAATCAACATGTAATCCCAATTTGGACAGGCCATCAGCCCACGTGTTCAGATCTCTCAAAATGTGGGATATAGATGGGGACCCAAGCCGCAGCCAAAGACGACGAACTCTTGTGATCCACCCCTGTAGATTAGGGGTCAGTATGTGAAGTCTACCCATAATGCATCCGATGATCATGGCAGAGTCACCATATATATGGATCTCAGATAATTCCATATTGACAGCAGCAAAAAGTCCACCCCAAAGTGCCATAAGCTCAGCTTTGTTGTTGGAGTCTGGGCCACCATTCCAGTGCATGTGGATCCTTTCACGTCTCGATAGTTTTATCCAAGGACCGCATCCCATGTTTCCATCTTTGCAAGCCCCATAAAAAAAAACAGCAGGGAGGAAAATCTCATGTGGCCGGATCCTGCGAGATCTATCTAAAGGTGTATTTTGTTTGATTGGTATGTCATCGATCCATCTCAGAATAGCACAAAAAATGTTGGGAATATTGGAAGGAACACCATCAAATATGAGCCGGTCCCTGGCTATCCATACTTCCCAAATTAAGTAGAATGGCAGCGTACGATATTTGTGTTTCATAGAATCCCATTCACCAACCACAGTGATGAAATCAGTAGGAGCCCAGGTTGGATCAATGAAATTCATAGAGAAACATTTCCATATCTGAAGGACCAGAGGGCATAGAAAGAAAATATGCGTGCTAGACTCCTCAGATTGACCACAGAGAGAGCATCTGCTAGGTCCCGTAAAGCCTCGCTTCAGCAGATTATTCCACGTGAGTATTTTATCTTTCCATGTAAGCCACCCGAACAGGATGATTTTTGTAGGCACATTTCTCTTCCAGTAAGGGGCAAAAATGCTGGTGATCGGTTCATAATAAGCCTGTGTGTTGATCCTATGATAAATATCATGCACAATGGGGAGGCCATCCATGATCGGGCCATCCCATATAATGTTGTTGCCCCTAGTCGCATAACAAACTCTTGCAGCCTATAATGAACATAAAATATACACCCATTCATCAGCGTCCTCACCAAATAGGCCCAATTGTGTAGCGTTTTTAAAAACCGAGGCACCAAAGGACCATAAATAAATAGTTTGAGATAGATATATAATGCCCCTGTGAGCTAGTCTATGAGAGAGACGGACATATAATTTATATTGTTGGGCAAAGCCTTGCATATTAATGTCCCCCAATGGAATGCGACTGCCATCCCTAAATAGCCAAGTTAATCTGTCAGCTGTGTGTCCCAGGACCTTCTTAAAGCTGCCCCAAATAAGAGAATAGGACGCAGGAATATAAAAATCATGACAGAGAAGATTATGTAGAGTATCACCGACTAAATATTTGCACTTTATAATCTCCGACCAAATACCAGTTCCGTTGATGGCGCGCCAAAAGGACTTAATGAGGAGGGCGATGTTAAAGTGCCTCGTATTCAAGATGCCCCATCCATCGTGCATCTTAGGTCTGCATAATAAGTTATGTCTGACCAGATGGACTTTGTGCAAATTTTTTGAACCATTCCAAAGGAAGCGTGCAATAATTCTATTTATGTTTGCCACTATGCTAGCAGGTAAAAAGAATGATTGACCCCAGTATACCAATAATTGGGATAATACAGCCTGAATCATGATAAATCTCCCACCCAAGGTTAACCATCTGTGTGTCCACTGTTCGATTTTCCTTCTGAAACGATTAATCAGCCATAGCCAGTCCTGACGCTTATATCCGCATGGCTTGATTTTGTATCCTAGGTACTGCAAACCCGCCGAGAGAAATTGGATTCCAATACCAAGAAAATTTGCAATGAACTGGATTTCTCGCAAATCACCAAATTCATATATTAAAAAGGATTTGGCCCGATTAATGCATAACCCTGTAGCCACAACAAATCCGTTAAGGAGGAAGTGGACATAGAACCAGCTGTTTCTTTTAATAGACCCGCAAAGTAACATATCATCCACGAATAAAGAGTGAGTGACTGATGTGGATCCCGAGAATTGAAAGCCAGAGATATATCCTTTTTGTGTGGCCATGTTCATCAACTTACTGAAGCTATCCAAGACAAGAATAAAAATAAGAGGGGACAATGCACAACCTTGTCTGAGCCCCTAGCCTGCCTCAAAAAAAGTAGTAGGCAGTCCATTAACAATGAAGACAAAATGGACTGAAATTATGCAGGACATAATCCAGTGGATAATCCGGAGCGGCAGACCAATCTTCAATAGCAGCAGGCGGATGTAGGACCAATCGAGGGTATCATAGGCCTTATACAAATCAATTTTCATAATCAGGGCCTCCCGCTTATGAGAGTGCATAGAATGCATAATCTCTTGTGCCACAGCTATCGCGTCATGAATAGACCTGCCAGGAAGAAAGCCATATTGTTCTGGAGAAATGAATTTTGTTAAAGTCGATTTCATTCTGTTAGCAATGATCTTAGAAGTGATCTTATACAGAAGATTACATAGGGCAATACAGTGATATTCTCCAAATGTAGTTGGGTTGTCATTTTTCGGAATTAGAGTGATAAAAGTAGAATTTAAGTTTGATGGAATGTGACCTGTAGTTTTGAATCATTCCGTCATCTGAGTCAGTTCAGAACCCATGATGTCAAAGAAATATAAGAAGAATTCAGAAGTCCACCCGTCAGGACCCGGGCATTTGTCGTGGGGAAGAGATTTGAGCACCCCTTCGACCTCCATGGATGTAATCTGTTCATCCAAGATCTGAATATCATCCGCCTCATAAATTCTGTGCACATGGTATAAAATCCATTGTTGGCAGGTATAATCAATCTCCTGGTCCTGTTGGTAGAAAGACTTGAAATGACAAAGGGCAGTCGCCTGTATATCCGGTGTAGTCGTAGCAAAACTACCATCCGGTCTTTTGATCCACCAAATAGGGTTTCGACATCTACGATCAGAAGCGCATTCATGAAAATATTTAGTATTACAGTCACCTTCTTGCAGCCATCTATTTCTGCTCTTCAATTTCCATGAGATCTCTTCGACTTTGAGTATTTCTTTTTCCTGGACTGTGAGGGAATTGAGGCGATCATATGACATAGAGTCTAGAGCATGGTCCACGAAGCCATGATAAATTTTTTTCATTTCTTCCTGAATCGCAGTCAGTTTAGATTTTAATACCTGTTTCTTCTTGATCTCCCACCTTTTTGCGACATATTTCAATTTCTGCAGTTTGTGATGGAATAGGTTCCACCCCTCCAGGTCAACCGAGTCCACACCCTGCATCTAAGTCTTCTGTATAATTTGAATGAATTCATTGTCATCCAACCAAGCTCTGTTGAAATTGAAGTGTGAACCTGCAGGTTTATCACCCACCCGACATCTCAGAAGGAGTGGCATGTGATCTGAAAATGTGAGTCTAAAACCTTAGATCTGGGCAATCCCATATAATTTATAAGATTGATATTAACCATGGCATGATCATTCTTTTACCAATAAATTCCGACCCAGTTCTCTTGTTTTTCCATGTAGGAATAAACGGAGTGGGGAAAATGTCCACCATTTGGAAGTCCGTGAACAATTCGTGAAGAAAACTAGCCATGCCATATACATGAGCTCTGTCACCCTAGATTTCATTCCGATACAAAGTGGAGCTAAAGTCACCCAAGATGATCAAGTTCCTAAATGAAAGAAAACCTGATGACTTAATATGGTTCCAAAAGTTCAGCCTGTTTTGGTAAGTGGCATAGAGATTGACGATGTTTAGAATGCCATCGAACCCTCTAATTTGTCCCGACAATATGATCCCACCTATCAACTTGTATGCCTTAAGTTTACCCCAATTTGGATTCTATAGGGAAATTATTCCACCCAAGTGCCCATGTGCATCAACAGCAACAGCCTGCCACCCTTTACCACTGATCAAAAAAGTATTTATAGCTTTATCTCTAGTACTAAGAGTCTCCTGGCAAAAAATGATACAAGGTTTCAAAGAATTAATAATATTCCTCAGGAAATGGAGTTTGGTGGCATCACCCAAACCCCGAATGTTCATAGATAGGAATTGGGTCATTTTGGAACGTCGTCGGGTTGGCATGCTATAAGCACCCGAATATCGACACTAATGTCATCAGTCACAGCAACAGGAATATCAGTGAAGTTATCAAGATCATCAGAGATTTGTGGCAAAACTCTGGGGGAGACTCTATGATGACGCGAACATTTCTTTTTTTTTTACGGATGGTGACGTTGGACACATTAGTTGGAGAAATGATGATAATAGGGGAGTCAATGGTTTTTTCAAAGACCGTGAGGGCAACAAGGTCCAGGTTTGGGTTGCCTAAGAGTGACTCAATGTCACTACCGACCATATTATGAGGTGAGGAGGTGGCAGCTTGCGCATCAACAGATGTTGACAGGGACTGAGTGAGATATGAATCATCAGGTTTATAATCATCATGCACCTGAGACGGTTCCCCTATGTGAAAGTTTGTAGAAATAAAGAGTGGAGGGTCCTTAGCAAGAGCAGAAGATGAAGGTAAATATGACACATTTCCTTGTCTTTCAGGAGAAGAGTGGCAAGCATCCCTCCCATTTATCACCTTGTCTGTGCCCAAATTGTGAGGTGCCCAGTCAACCTCGAGTCTATCAACCCCCGCATCTTTAAAGCAATCATTAACAACCTGTGGAGTTATTAGATCATCATCCCGCCCATTTATCAGGTCTGATACAATATTAGAAAGGCCTGGAGCAGAGTTTAAAACAACCCTACCCACCCCCTTATCAATTTGGATAGGGCCATCACTAATAGCATTGGCAGATATGTATGCATCATCATCATCAGAAGATATAGGATAAGAATTACCTGGGTCAAGTCCACCTTGAGCTTCAAGATCAGTTTGATTAAGTCGACGAGCTTCCATCGTATGAGGCCTTTTGCTGTCGAGCTTGTGTTGGAGAGGACAGCTATCCCGGAGATGACCAGTCCGGTGGAAAATGAGACAGCGAAATGGGACACCCCAATAATCGATGCGCTGTCTGTGTCGTCTCTGACCCCATAATAGATCCACGTCCCCCGGTAAACTGCCTGTAAAATCCACTTCGACTAACAACCATGCAATTCTTTTGTCGCAGGCACCGGTAGTATTGGGATCAATGTATTTAGTTCTGCCGATTGAATTTCTGATGGCGTTGAGCACCTTTTGAGTCCAGAACTCCAAAGGAATCCTGGGGAGTTTAACCCATATACTACGACTCTTTGGGGCTTCCATAACTGGGTTAAATCCCAAATACCACGGGACAAGATGTAAGAAACTGCGACCACGCACCCAGGTGCGATTGATAACCTTAAAAATATCACGAACATCCATGAAATGTATACTGTACCATCCGTTGAGAAGCACACTGACTCTGGGAGCATAACCGATCAATGAAAACCATACTTTTCGCACCCAATAATCCATATCAATGCCCTTGCCGTCGAGGAACATCCATCTCCCGATCAATACAAGCTTCTGTAAACTCGCCACCCTGTGGCATAAATCATCATGGTCTAATTGAATCTCCTTGATCTCCATCTTGTGTTTGTAGAAGGCCTTCTTCCTGTTTTTGCAACCAGATTTATTTTTGTGATCATTCAGTCCCTCCACCACTTGTTGAGATTTCCCCGCCTCAGTCTATAAGAATTGTCCCACCTGTTTGAGAACCAGGTTGTCAATCTCACTTTCACGAGCAAACTGTTTTTCGGCATCCATTGTAGCCTCGATAAACGATTCATGTACCGACGTGTCCGACGCAAGGTCCAGGGTGGGCCCATGTGTCATGTTCGCATGATCCATCATGACATAGGCAGGAGTACACCGAAGACAGAACCACACCCCCAAGCACCGCCAAGAAGTACAAGGACAATATGAGAGATCAAGAAATGATCTACAATTGTATAAGAGATATAAAGGCTACCTGTCTTAGTACAGGTGATGGTGCGTAGAAGATCCCGATGAGAATATGAACAGTAAAACTTCCTAGGATGGCAAATTAAAGGAGGAAAGAGCGATGCATTTATCACCTCTGAAGAGAGGGAATATAATATTGAATCCAGCCTAGGTGAGTTAGCCGAAATAGATGTCAGATGCTGCCAATACCTGATTTAGAGTCCCATATAAAAACCTGGAAACGATGGAGATGGAAAATTGGACAACCATTCCCAGGATATATAATTATAAAACCCTATGACATCTGAAATGATGGAACATCAATCTCAGTGTTTTAAATCAACAACTTAAATGTGAGCCATCCTCGTTCCACTTCCATATCCTTCAATATTTGAAAACGGACTAATTTCACCAACCCACCAGATAGAGTTATAAATTTTTCGACAGTCGGAAAACTTGAGTAAACTGTAGATGTAGCCGGGAAAACCAGGCCCGCAGTAACAAGAACAAGTTCTAAAAGTGACAACAACAAAAACATAGACATCCAGGGCAAATCCACCACCTTTCACCAATTCGAAAACTGAAATTTTTACATGGTCTGGAAATAATAAAAGAGTCAACCCACATACGCCATAGCCAAAACCATTTTTGAGAGCCGGTATCAGACTGATAATCAGAATCAGTTGAAGGAGTAATAGAACATTTAGTAGATGAGTTGGCTTTTACTGTATTTTCGACCATTCGAAAAGCATGGTTTGATAAGGGCCGACAGAATCATATAAGCTACGATAGATAGAATAATGATAATGCCAATCTCCACTTCATCCGAGAATGACATAGGCTCAGGTGATGACTATAGATAGTTAGACGAATCAAGGTGGAATGAGCCCTATATGAGGACTTGTAAATAGAATGCACGGATGAAGTGGCCACAAAACTGTAATGAGACCGTGGCCACAAAACTGTAGTATAGAACAATTATGACTTTACAGGAACCAAAAGCAGCAGACTAAGTGGAAAATGTAAGAAAAATGAAGGAAAAAAGGAAAGCCCGACCAGAAAGATTCCTATACTCTATTGTGATGAATACAGACAAAAGGAAACATGATAAGCAGGGACAGACCAAATGACTTCATTTCGCCACTATTTAGCCCAACAAAATCTTATCATCTATGTTTGTACGCCATTCTCAGAAACATAGATATCCATACCTGGAGAAACGCCATTCTTCTTGCTGCGATGTAGCTTCTCTGCTCATTGCCCGTCATCTTTTACTCATACTCCTCCTTCCAATCTCTGCAATGAGTTGTAAACACCAATACAATCTCTATTGAGCTGTAAAAGTCAATATAACTAAATATTTACTATGCATAATCATATATTTTATAAACCATAATATACCACGATTATCATATTAAATTAAATTACCATTATCTTTCCAAAAAAACATATAATAAAAAAATTTAAAAATTATAATAAGAATTTTTTTATGTATTTTTGCATTATTATATTACTTAGTTTAAATTGAAATTTATAATTTTTTTATTATTATACGTATAAGTTATTTTAAGTTTAAATTTGAAATTTATATATTTTTTATTATACATGTAAGTTAGTTATTTTAAGTGTATACTAAAAAAGATTATTTTTATTTTTATTTATATATTTGTATTTTTATTGTTGAGAAAATGGATTTAGTGAAGATTTTTAAAGTTATTAAATTATCACTTTAAAGTATTGTTGAATGTATGTTCAATGAGAAAATTCGGACTTATCATGTGATTTGTGTATTAAATTAATCATGTGATTTTTATTCATATAGATAAATAGAGTCATGCATATGTTCTTGAAATTGAATTTAAAAGAACGGATGTATTTCTTGTGTACTAATAATGTGATTCTTGTTTATATAGATAAGTTAGAGTTATGTATATGTTTTTGAAATTGACTTTAAAAGAATGGATTTATTTAAGAGAAATGATGAGTTTTTTATTATGAAAGTTCACTTGTGGTGAGATGTTTGATTTTGGAGTTTTTATTGATCTAACATGAATTTCTTCATGTGCAAACTTATTTAAAGTGCAAAATACAATGTGTTATTTTTCATTTTCTAGATTGTATTTGTGATGCTAAATAGAGTATATATATGACCAAATAAACATTTTAACCAAAAGAACTTAATTTGTTCATGATACATATATATTTTTAAATTATAAGTAATTGACATTAAAATATTTTAGATAATATGTACAGTCACACATTTTATCACACAAATTAAAACATTTTATTATTATTAATATTAGATATATGTCAATATTAATTCCTATTAAAATAGCATATTAAAATATTTTAAAACTTTTATATATAGATATATATGAAGTTGATATCTAACACATATTACTTAACATAGATCTTCAAAGAGTTTATTTAAATTTCTTGTTGATTTTTTTTTTTTGAAAAGTATAAGATTTAAACATTTTACTCATTCATTATTTTACTTCTAATTACTTTATAACATATTCATTTTTTTTTAATTATAGATGACATTATTTTTCTATTTAGAATATAATTTTGATTTTAAAGAGGAACCAAAGTAAAGGCAAACTTACACATCCCCTCATAGAATGAATGAATGATAGTTTATCGTCCACAAGACTAAAAATAGTCTATGGGACCACCAGCTTCTTTGTTTTTTGCTTTCTGTAATTCAATCCTTTTCTTATTCAAGTTGATGATGAGCTAACCCAACCTTTTAATAGTTCCTTTACTGAAAAGACAATGCCATGGAATTGATGCTAACATATTGCGGTAACTGTCCCTGGTGTCTCTGAAAGCGTCACATTCCAAAATGAAATGCTTTTCTGATTCCACTGTCCCAGAAGTGCAAAAAGTACATACCCTTTCCTCCAAAGCTTCTTTAGGTCTCTTCCACTGCTCCGTTTCACACCGAAGTTGATGTGAGTTAGTTCTTAATTGAGCAATAATAACCTTTACTCTCCACAGAATGTTAGCTCCAATATATTATTTTTGTTGGAGATCACAAGTGGGGTTGAATTCCAGAACATAATACCTCTTCTTTCTACCCAAATCTTTTCCCCATATACCCTTACGGAACTTTTCCAACACAAAATTTTTTAACTCCCTATTTGTGGGACATGCATCCAGGAAAATATTCCATTTTTGCATCCATTTGTTGTTTTGTCTCAACCATCATTACTTTATTTCACTCATACCTTCATTGAAGATAACTTTCGGCCATCTACCTCCTCCCATTTTCTCAATTCTTTTTAGATACCTTACAAGACGCACCATGGGAATTGCTTCGATGAGAGTTGCCCCTGTTTCACTCAACATTATCTCATAGGGAACCAAATTTTTTATTTTGAACTTGCTCATGATCAAGCGTTTTTGATTTTTTTCAAATTGTTTCCATTTTGAAACAAGGTTGTAGCTAGCCCACAATTCACACCCATATAATAGCATTGGACAAACTAGAAGTCCAAAAAGTACTTTGATCATGTTCCAATCTCATAACTCTGCCTGTCTACATCTATTTTGAAGTGAATATAGTGCTTTCCACCCTCCTAAAATTCTTTTCTTTCTGCAATCCTCCCAATTAAGCTTGTTGTTGAAATCGATCCCAAGGTACTTGTACTCATTTACTTCTTCAAGAATGTTGCCTTCAAAGAAGAACGTATGTTGGCTTTACTTCCTTTTATCAGAGACCATCATTATTTTTGTTTTACTGGCATTGACTTGCATCCCCACTGCTTTACAGAAATGCTCAAGGGTATATAGATGTATCTGCAATCCATGGGCTGATTTAGCAACCAACACAAGATCATCAGCATATAAATTTTTTTTTATCACAAACTCTCCAAATAGAACACCATCTCTACTTTGAAAATTTAGCCACTCTTCCAATTTGTCAATATATAGTGAGTTGTAAAATGAACCACTAAACTCAATAAACCTTTAGGCTCTTTAGGCTCAATAAGTCTTTATGCTCAATAATTAATAAGCCTCTCTACTCACTAGTTAATAAATAACTCAGTTGCAATGATGTTTTGGAAACTCAATTAGATGATGGAATGGTTGTAGAGGGTTTGATAATGGTAAGAGATCTTGGAGTGTAAGTGTAAGAAACTCTATGTTACGTCCAATTTTTAAAAGGGCATTGCTATTTTAATCCCATGATGCACTATGCGACATAGAAGGAACCATGTTCATGTCATGGATGGTGCAATGCAAGTGGCGCATAACTAGTTGAAAGTTGTGTGGGAGTTAATTCATGGTTATTTTAAGAGCTGTCGATATCAGTGAAATACCGAACAAATCCCGAGGATATAATATAACGAGAAATTGCGATCTCGTGAGTATTCTGAATGGATTATGGCAAACTATGCATCGCTAACGAATATCATTATGGCTGAACATTGACTTTATAGCATTGAGAAACGCAACACGTTTTTACCCATTATCACGATTTCCCATTAATAAAATAAAGTGAAAAATATACGAAGTCTACACAAATTAAAATATGCAAATGAACGTAGAAAGCTGAACATCGAACTTATATAGCATCGATAAACGCTGCACGCTATCATGTGTACTTATCACATAAAATAGAGCGAAAATTTGAAGCCCATATAGATGATCAAAGTATGTAAGTTAAGTAATACATCGAATTAATAACATTGAGAAAGGGGACACGCTTTTATCGCGGATCACGTTCTTTCATTAATAAAACAATTTGAAGTCTATGCACGATTAGGATATGTGAACTTAACTAATAGTTGCTATATACGGACTTTATAGCATCAAGAAAGGAGGCAAGCTTTCAATCCGGATCACATTCTTCGAAAAAGGATTGAAGCCTCTTTGTGATTAAAATATTAAGTGAATTAAATTGCTAAACGCAGACTTTAGAGCATTGAGAAACGCTACACCCTTTATACCAGAAATAAAAGATTGCTAAGATTGCGCTCTTTTAGAAATAAAAATCGTAAGTGCGAAAAATATTTGAAATCCATGCATAATTCCAAAACTAATATTACCAAGGCTCAACTAACTGGGCTCTGTCATAAATGAATAAATAACATAAGGGTGAAAATTATATCAAAACTATGCATAATTATCTTAAATAATATGGCCGAGTATCAACTGATCGCGATCCTTCATAAGAAAATAAGAATGAAAATAAATTGAAATCCTCCGACTGAGCGGCCCAGTTGGTGACTCTTAGTTCGAGAGGATTTTGCTCCAGGTTCAAATTTTCCTCCATACAAAAATGTAATCAAAATGGAAAAAAATAAAAATGTAAATAAAAATTAACAATAATTCAGACAAATAAAAATCCATACATAATTACTGCAAAACTAATATTGCTCAGTACTAACCGATCACATTGGTTAATAAACAAAATTCAGTGAAAATTATTTGAAGTCTATGCATAGTTAAAATAAGTAATTAAACCAATATTGCTACTTTATAAGATTAAGAAAAGGGACACGAGGGAGGTGGGTCACGGTATTTCCATATATAATACCTTAAAATAATATATATATATATATAATTCAGTGAAAATTATTTGATGTCTCTCTTTAATTAAATAAGTAATTAAATTAACTATCTTTCTTTATATAACATAGTTAAATAACAATTTAAAGTTTATATATATATATATATATATATTGTTGGATAGGCAAAGAATTCAAACACACAAATAAAACAAGTCTTTCACACACAAAACAATGAGTTGCGGCTCTTTAATTAGTTTTCAATCACTCTAAATCACAATGAATATAATGAATCTAGTGAAGGTTATTTAACCTAAATTGATATGCACACACTCTCACATAGCTCAACTTAACTCAAATTGATAGACTTTCACTTAACTCACTCTCTAACTCACTCACCAACTTTATCTATCACTCAACTCAACCAACTCATTTTGATTGTCTAACAATGCATGCAGGAGGTAATTACATATTTTAACACTCCCCCTTAATTACGACCGCTAAACTAAAACATAACTCATGACAACTCAAACATCCATGCTAGTCTTTGTCTCAGCTAGGCTTACAACACCCAAGTTTCTTTTGTGAAACTCAAACAAATCTACTGCTAATGACTTTGTAAATATATAAGCCAGTTGATCACTCGATTTACAAGGCTTCAAGTGAACTTCTCCATTGCTCACAAGTTCTCTAATAAAGTGATATATAGTATCAATATGCTTGCTCTTTTAATGAAACACAATATTCTTGGATAGTGAAATCGCTGATGTGTTGTCACAGTATATTGTTGTTGATCCTTCTTTTTGCTACTTGAGTCCATCCAATACTCTTTTTTATCGTAATGCTTGACATGCTGCTGAAGTTGCTGCTACATATTCTGTTTCTGCTGATGATAGTGTCACAATATGCTACTTCTTAGATGCTCATGATATCACTCCTGAACCAAGATGGAACACATTAACCGGATGTGCTCTTTCGATCACCCAAACTACCTGCAAAATCACTATCTATGTATCCAATCAAATCTTTCTTTTTTGTACTTGTATACATTATGCCGTAATCTCTATTTCCTGCTATGTATCTCAGAATTATTTTTCCAACACTCCAATGTGTGTCTTCTGGAGTCTCCATAAATCTGGAAATCAAACTTACTCCCTGCATAATATCTGGTTTTGTAGGTGTGAGATACATGAGGCTGCCAACCAATCTTTTGAATAGAGTTGTATTGACATCTGCTCCTTCATCATCCTTACTTAACTTTGTACTTGTTGCAACTGGTGTAGGTACAGGTTTGCAATTATCCATCCTGAATATTTTCAACAAATATCTAGCATACTTATTTTGGAAAATAAAAATTCTTTTTTTCAGATTGCTCAACTTCAATGCCAAGAAAATATTTCATGAGACCAAGATCAGTCATCTCAAATTCTTTCATCATGGTTTCTTTAAATTCATCTAACTCAAAATCACTTCTAAAAATCATATCATCAACATATAGACAAACAATCAAAATATCTCCATGCTCATTTACCTTTTTGTATAAAGTGGTTTCAATGCTGCTTCTGCGAAAACCATTTTTGATCATGTAGCTGTCAATTCTGCTATACTATGTTTTAGGTGCTTGCTTAAGTCCATAGAACGCTTTCTTCAATCTGTAAACTTTATCTTCTTTACCTTCAACTTCATATCCTGGAGGCTGCTGCACATAAATTTCTTTTTCTAGAACTCCATTCAAGAAGGCTGATTTGACATCCATCTGATATACTTTCCACTTGTTATGAGTTGTTGTCCTAGAAATTCTCTTACAGTATCCAATCTGGCTACTGGAGAAAATGTTTCCCCAAATTCTGTTCCTGGGTGCTGTGAGAATCCTTTTGCTACAAGTCTTTCTTTAAATCTTTCAATCTCACCTCTCTCATTCACCTTTGTCTTGTACACCCACTTCACACCAATGAGGTTTTTATCATTTGGTAAATCAACTAAATCCCATGTATCATTCTTTTCAATAGAATCCATCTCTTCATCCATGGCTTGGACCCAATTTTCATCTATGATTGCTTCTTCAAACGAAGAAAGTTGGAATGCCAACAATGAAAAGTTTGAACTAACATCCAAATCATCATATATATCTTTCAGACTTCTCATCTTTTTCTTACCATTTCTTGATTCATTATCTGATTGGCTGCTTGGAGAATTCCAGTCTATTGATATTCTTGAAGATCCATGCTACTCTGAAAATCTTGGAGTCCATGCTGATGTGACTCTGTTTGGTGTCTTGTCTATTGACTCTTGCTTCTCCTTTTCTGCTATATCATCCTCTTCCATCAATGGTGCTTATGCATCGGTTAGTGTGTCTACCGTTCCATTCCATGACCCTTGTTCTTTGAACACAACATCTCTGCTAATGATTATCTTCATGGTGACAGGGTTATACAATATGTAGGCTTTTGACTGCTCACTATAACCAATAAATATGCATTTTTCACTTTGATCATCTAATGTGCCTCTTATTTTCTTAGGCACATGTGCATATGCTACACATCCAAAAACACTGAAATGAGATACACTGCATGACATACCTGACCATGCTTCTTCTGGTAATCTGTTCATCACACTCTTTATAGGAGATATGTTTATCACATAAATAACACATGCAACGGCTTCTGCCCAATATTTATTAGACAAGTGTCTCGCTTTCAACATGCTCCTTGTCATGTTCATTATTATTTATTTTTTCTCTTTGCTACACCATTCCACCGCGTTGTGTATCTAGTTGTAAACTGTCTTCTGATTCCATGTTTTTTGCAGTACTCATGGAATGCTTTCGAATCATATTCTCCACCACGATTTGATTTCAATACCTTGAGCTGTCGATGACTTTGGTTCTCCACCAAGGCTTTAAACTCTTTGAACTTTGCAAAAGTTTCAGACTTCTTCTTCAAGAAGTAAACCCAAGTCTTGCTGCTATAGTCATCAATAAAAGTGAGGAAGTAAAAACTTCCACCAATCGACTATGTCCTCATAGGTACACACAAGTTAGTATGCACCAACTCAAGTGGTTTCTTTACTCTATAAGAAAATCCCTTCAGAAAAATTTCATGGTGTTGCTTTGCCAAGATGCAACACTCCCAAGTGCTAGCAGGTTCTTTGATGGGAGGTAAACCTCTGACCATATGTTTCTGCTGCAAAAATATTAAACCGGAAAAATGCAAGTGTCCAAACTGAAAGTGCCATAACCAGTAATCATTAGAACATGCAGCTGTAAAAGAACTAACCTGATCATTGTAGTTCATAACTACAGGAATTCCTCATCATCTGCACCTTTTCTATCAGCTACTTGCCTGGGGATTTGTCATAAATAACACACTCTTGCCTTTGAAAGATAACTTTGTATCATTTCTGCATCAATTGACCAATACTTATAAAATTGTGTTTGAGTCTAGGGACATAATATACCTATGATATGGTCTTTGTCTCCCCCTGCTTGGTCACAATATTGACCACTCCTTTGCCATCTACATCCACAGTGTTGTTAGTCCCCAAATTTACCTCTGTCTTCACAGATACATCCAAATTTGCAACCAAATTCTTGTTGCTTGTCATGTGATTACTGCAACCACTTTCTAATAGCCAGGCCTTATCAGATGGTTCATGCATGGTATTGCATGCTAGGAACATGGAGTTAGTATTCTCTGTACTAACATTAGCTCTCTGATTTCCTTGATTAGCCATCTTCTTCCTAAAATCACGAGCATAACGACCAAAATTATTGCAATAATAACATTTCACCTTTGATTGTTGTGAAAGCTTCTATTGCTGTTGCTTTCACTTTGATGCTCATTCTCTTCTCATTCATCTCTCTGACCACCATAGTTGTCTCCTTGTCCTCTACCTCTCGATCGACCTCTGCTTCAACCTCTTGAAATATAAACATGACTTTTGAAGGCAGTTTCTAAAGTGGAATACATATTTATGTCTATTCTTGACTCATGCGATAGAAGGGATCCCATCAACTCATCAACTATAAGTTTTTGCAAATCCTTCTCTTCTTCTATGGTTGCTACCACAACATCAAACTTGGTAGACAGAGATCGAAGAACCTTCTCAATCAATGTTCGATCTTTAATATCTTCACCATATATTTTTAACTGATTGACGACAGACATGACCCTATCCATGAAAAAATCAATGTCCTTTGTCTCCTTCATCTGTAGACTTTCAAAATCTCTCCTAGTATTCTACAATTTAACAATATTGACTTTGGCCATACCTTGATAGCTTGTCACCAAAGTTTCCCATGCTTCCTTTGTTGAAGAAGTTATCGTTATCTTCTGGAACACTACTCAGTCCACTCCCTGCTGGATAAAAAGCAATGCTTCTGCATTCTTTCGCTTGTCTTTCTTCCATTGCTCCTTGTCTGAATTACTGAGTGCTCGTTCTTCTGCATCGTTATGAGGTTATACAAACCCAAACTTGACATGATCCCATACATCATGCGCTTTTAACATGGTATCCATTTTAATAGCCCACACATCATAATATTTCCCAGTGAAAGAAGGAATTTGTGGCTGAAAACTTGATGCGGCCATCTTTCCTAAAAAAAAATCATTCTCTGATAAAAACCCTAAATTTCTCTCTTTTATGAACTTTACAAAGCTCCAAAAATAACCTTAAAACCCTAGGTTTATAAAAAAAAATTCCTTTATTTTATTTTATTTTTATAAAAGTTTATAAAAAACCCTTTGATTTTTTTTATATATATCAAAAATATTTATAAAAAAAAAAACTTTGTATAAAAAAAATTCTTAAAAAATACTTGTGAATAAAGCCCTTGCATTCGAACTTATATAAAACTTTTTAAAAAATCAAAAAGCCTCATCCACGTATTTTTATCTTATTTTATTTCCCAAAAACCAAACAACCCACCCATGTGACTTCGAATTAAATAAAGTATGATACATTTTCAAAAGGCTAATGGTCACGTATCAAAATGAAACAATTTCTTTGACTTTTGTCGGCTTTTGGTCTTACTCCAATTGCCACACGCAATCAATACAGAAAACCATGTAATAAACCAATTTTTGAATAAAACATATGGTAAATGAAATCTCTGTAGGTTTTCAAAGGAGAAGTTGTGGACCTCTGCTTTTGCTACACTGAAAAAGTGCGGACCTCCACGTTTGCAAAATTAAAAAAAAAAAATTGTCGGCCTTCTGCTCTTGGTCTTCTTCTCTAGCTCTGCTCGCGCACAGATCTTCTGATCCTTCCTCAGCTCCGATACCAATTTTTTGGATAGGCAGAAGATTCAAACACACAAATAACACAAGTATTTCACTCACAAAACAATGAGTTGCGAATCTTCAATTAATCTTCAATCACTCTAAATCACAATGAATACAATGAATCCAGTGAAGGGTATTTAACCTAAATTGATATGCACACACTCTCAGATAACTCAACTTGATCAACTTTCACTTAACTCACTCTCTAACTCACTCACCAAATTTATCTATCACTTAGCTTAACTAACTCAACTTATTGTCTAACAATGCATGCGAGAGGTATATATATATATATATATATATAATTCAGTGAAAATTATTTAATGATTAAAATAAGTAATTAAGTAATTAAACTACTATTTCTACTTTAGTAGATTAAAAAACGAGACATGCTTTTAAAGGGAGGTGTGTCATGGTCTTTCCTTATATAACACATAAAAATACTAATTTGAAGGTTATTTGATGTTTATATATATAAACAAGTAAAGGTTTAAGAAGAATTTTAAGTCTATGCAATGCTAAGATGTGTATATTTTTAAATTTAAGGTTATACAAATTTATTATAATTTATTTTAAAGAAAATAACTACGGAAATGATGGTTTTTTTTTTTCAAGAGTTGGTGTAATTTTATGTTTGTGTTATTTAATTTGAATAATTTAACTGTTTTAAGAGTTTATCATGTATTACTATTTATGAATTAACGATATTTAAAAAAATCGCAATTTCTCTCACAATTGTATTAGGGAAAAAAAAAGAGAAAAAAAACTAAAATGTGAAATAGTTAAATAATGCATATATAAAAATTTTCATAAGTTTTCAATTGGTAACCTATTTTTTTACATTTAGGTAAATGATCTCTTCATTAGTTAGAGTTAATGTTTTTTCGAAATAAACAATTCCTTTCTAAAACACTCCAATTATTATTGTTGCACACCTTGTCAGCTAAGGGTTAAGGTGTGGGAGTTGGGAAATAAAAGGGAATATAATAGCATTGGAAGATGAATCCAACAATCACAAGAATGTATTATAAATTTACATATATGTTAATATTAAATTAAATTCATTTTTTTATCATTCATGTCTGTTTACATTTTATGTGTGTCTAACATGGTATCACAACCAGTATTCTCCTACCCTGCTCTAATGTGAGCCTCTTGGTTTTTAGGCTTGTGTGAACCTGTGCTCTCCTCCTTGTTGGTTTTGTCCATTTCAAAGTATTTTTAAGAGAAAAGATAGGTCATCTCAACCTATTTTCCGTTAGAATGCGAGATCTTGTGAGTAAAGAAATTTCCAATTCATGTCCACATTAATGGCTCTGCCATTCTCCACCTATCTCTTTGTGCCTTGATTCCTTCTTGAACAATAACGTTGGAAATTTCATTGTCATTACACTCTTCTACCGAAAAATTGTCATTACAGTCTTCTACATGAAATAACCCCCATAAGTTTTGAGCTATATTTGAGCTGGTTTTTCTACAAAAAGTTCCAAATAAAAAAAATGGATAGCCACACCCCTCAATCTCTTCTCCTGTGTAGAAATTTTTTTTTTGTGTGCCTCATTCACATCTTGAATCAACCACTTTCCCCTTTCTCTGCATACATGAACCAGGTTTTCCATGGTCTAGCTTGACAGTACTATGTCCTCTTACATTCCAATCTATACCGATTATTTTGCTTAACTTTGTGGTCACTCCAACACGATATGATCCAAAAACTATCTAATGGAATCCTAATGGAAGAATTAAACTTGTAGTGTGTATGAGTAAAGTTGCACGATGTCTCTCTTGATGCAGAAGAGTTTTAAGTAGAGTGACTGTAGCATGCATTCATTCGTCACTTAGGATACACCATCATGGGTTATCATTAAATCCTGTGCACTGAGAAAGGTTTGTGGGTCTTTGAAAATATTGTCAATTAGTATTTTGACCTATGTGGATGCTGTTGACCTGAGCTAGTTGGAATCCAACATTATGTGCAACGTGATTTTCTTCTTTGAACAATCGTTAGGATGCTATTATGAATTTTCTCTTATTTAATACGTGATTGTGTGAAAGTGTATATGGATGACTTCATAATCTATGGAAATTGTTTTGAAGAAGCTCTTGAAAACTTGGAAAAAGTTCTAATAAGATGCAAAGAAGAAAATCTCTTATTAAGTCACGGAAAATGTTTTATGATGTTTGCTAAAGGATTTTTTTTAGGACACCATATTTCAGGGTGTTACAGCAATTTTTGGTCATCTAATCATGTGTAATTGGATGGATTGAAATACACCATGTAAGATAAATTTTACCATAGTAAAATTTCTTTCATTAAGAAATAATTTAATAAACCATTGTTTATTAAGTTATTTATGGTCCAAATAGAAAACCCCATGAGGAATAAATAAATAAATCCTTATTTATTTGATTTTCCTCTAGGAATAATTAGTTAAACCTATGTTTAATAATATTCCTCGTCACATTTAACCCAATTAATGAGAAATAATTAGATAAATCATTATTTATCTTTTTATTCTCTAGGAATAATTAATCAAATCATTATTTAATTACTATTCCTTGTTAGATATGACTAAATCATTTAGAAATAATAAAATAAATCATTATTTGTTTAATTATTCATTGATCCCATCCTTGAAATAATAAAAAAATATTTTATTTTAAATATTTTTTTATTGTTTCTAAATAAAGGGATTTAACCAATTTAAATTCCTTTTCCCTCCAACAAAATATAATAAAATATTCCAAGTGGTTAGATCTAGATTTTGGTTAATACTATTTTATTATGCATCATTATCAAAGATAACTCAATACTTTGTTATAAATAGAAGGATTTTCCATTCATTTCTTACATTTTATCCTTTTATCTTGGTCAGACTTTGATCCTCTTATCATTGTCTATCTTTTATTCACTTTTATTTTCTTTTCGCTTATTGAGCTCCCTTTGAGTTCTACACACCTTGGTTATTATACAACCATTGAGAGAGAAACTCTGAAGCTGAAGAATTTGAGGATAACCAAGAACCCATCCCATTAAGGGGGACTATATCAGTTCTCTTCCCCGGTGTTACAGAATACAAAAAATTATTTATAATTCTTGTATTGTCCATTGAAATTTTCGAGAAACTCTTATTTAATTTTGTTGTTTAGCAGCTTTATTTGCATAGATCTAGGTTTATTATGCATTTGTTTCAATTGTCTGTTGTAGATATAAGAGGTTTAACAACCATATTTGTTTTTATGGTTGTTTTTCATCAGAAACTAAAGTGATATCTTTTCGTACACTTGCGTTAAGATTTCATACTAAAAATTGGCGAGTCCACATGGTTTTATTCAAATTTTCCTACGTGGCCATCTGCTTTAGTACCCAGGGTTTTTATTAAGATATTTTTTTTTAGCTTCTTAACGTTGTTTTTTTACCTTTTATGTCCTAAAACAGTAAAAAATCTAACTTTCACTTTTTTTGGGTGTTTTCTGCAGGTAACAGGTATCACCCGTGACACAGATAGAAATTTTTTTCCGCAACCTGCCGCTGAGACTTCCGGAAGTGTAGCTCATAATTTTCAGCCCCATACCTACAAGTTCAAGGCTCATATAGTAGTTGTTAGGCCGAAAACTATGAGTTCACCAACAAACAGGTCATTACCTGCGAGCTGCAGTTTTTTGTGGGGTTTCTTATGTAATTTTCAGGGTTTGCTGCAAGAATTGTTCAAGGTTTATTGATCTCTGTCTCCGGCCGTCTTAGGCCTGGATATGCTCAATTTTCCTTTTTGAAGTGGGAATAAGCCTCTTAGGGCTTCAGTACGCTTCCACTTTTTTAGGAAGGGTTTAGCTGAGTAGGTAGTCTGAGATTTTGTAGCATTTTCAACCATTTTTCAGGGTTTGATCCCTCTTTCTTTGAGACTTGTTCACATCGTGTATTATCTCATCTATAACTCCCCCTTGAGTCTTGTTTGACCTCTCCCTTATGGTCCCTCTTGTTTCCCTTAGGTTTTGTAACCTGTCGACTTCCATTTTGCAGCATTTTTCCCTCTGGTTTCTTGTTGTTTTCTGCACCTCTTTTCAGCAGATCTGAGTCCTTAGATCCCTATCCCTTAGACCTTAGATATTTTGGCCTTTTTGTGTGTTTTGAGTCAATTTATCTCACCATTTAGAACAATTTCTTGGGAGCCCTTCTTTTTGGGTTAGAATTTATGCATCTTCAACTATTTATTTCACTGTCGCTTCAGCTTTATTTACAGTTATACGACATTTTTTCTTTTATTTATACAAAACCGCCCGGTAAGATCCTCGTTCTTCCCGCTCATTCACTTGCCCCTTTGCTTTCCCGCTCCCTCTTTTAATCCTAACCGTCCATTCTATAGATCCGATGGCTGGGATCTAATATGCCTTTGACCTCATCCCACCTAATCGCCAATGCATCTTTCCATATCGCGCTGCCACCTGCACCGCCAGATCTTTTGCCCCTCCATCCAATGGCCAAGAGGCATATCGCGTTATTTTTATGCCTAACATTTAACATTCACAAATCACGCGATATAGGTGGTTTTGTTTTGCCACACGTCAAGCATTGTATGGAATTGCGTGATTTTTTCCAATTCCACTTACCGCCTCCAACCCCGTGCAAAAACCACTCCGGTTTTATGCTTACCACCCTTTCGATCCCACGACCAAATATGCCTGATTTCATTCATTTTTAACCTATTTTCCTTTGTATTTTCCCTGGCGCTAAAATTTTATGTTTAACAATAAAGTGAATTTATCCCCCTAATTTAGTCTAAAACATGGTTTCTTGCCATTGTGCCATGTAACCTTTCCACTCATCCACCTAACCTCTTCCTCGCCCAATCTCAACTGTAGATTGCCACTCTTAACTCTGATCCGATGGTCCCAAATGCACGATGCCCAAAACCTTCATCAACTCAGTTTATCACTGTTCCACCATGTTTTCACCCGTTTTCTTCATTGCATTCACCATTTCCGTCGCCACGTCACCATTTCCACAAGCCTCCATGGCATTCCTCCCTTCACTCCCCTTGGATTTCATAACAAGGTTTATTGTGTTTATGCAGGGTATACAGATGGTGAAATCATTTGGTCTCCATAGTGATAGTCATTGTGATTGCGAGCATAGAAAGACCATCGCAGAAGCGGCAGAGAGTATCAGTGAAGGAAATTAAAGGATTTAAGGCTTCTTATTAAAGATTTAATGACTATAATCCAATGTTTAAAGCTTAGGGACATAGATGAAGACCATGAAGATAATTAAGAGGCTTAATGAATCCTAAAACACATGAATCAAGCCATATCTGTGTTTTAATATCAGCAGAACAATTTTTCTCAAAAAGGACTTCCTACAACATCCTCCATGCCTCCTCGAGCCCTTTACAGTTAGTACACTGAGAAAAGTTTCTAAACTGTCAGGACAGAAGTTATGGAAGTATGGAGACGTGTAGACTTTCTATCCATGTTACTTATTTCAGAAGGCAACACAGAGTACCATCAGTCAAAGTTCTTCAGAAGAACATACCTGAAGTTATTAACAAAGACTTCTAGACCATACTTCAGAGTACACACAGTTAATGAAGATAATTTTTTGGAATGGGAACTCGACCTTCTTTTCCTCTGTCGTAATGAAACATTAAGTTTACATCTATTCCTGCTATCACTCATTCTCCTATAAGAAGCCTTGAATGATAAATTGTAAAGGTTGCTGTAGGTTGATAGGGATTTTATCGATTGTTAGAACTATTATTGGGGGAAGTAGCTAAGTATTCTGTAATTTAGGAAGCTGGGAGGAGAAATTTTGGGCTGTAAAAGCCATTAAGCTCAAAATATGTGACTGGTTTTTCACATCAATTGAATAAGAAAATTTCATAGGATCCTGATCTATATTTTGGGTGATGTTTCTCTTACCGCAATTGTATTATTTCATTTTAATCATATTTTCCATCATTCTCTGATAAGAATCAGTAATATGGCTTAGGATATACCCTTGCATGATACCCTAATCTTTCCTGCTCTTCTTATCTTTAATGTTTTCTGCTGATTTTGTATCTAGGAGAAAATTCATATAATTTAACCAGTCAAAGATGTTGGTATTAACCATGCTTATTGATGTTTGAATTCAGAGTTTGTTGCTTAGATGTTCTTGTTTGGTTTAAGCTGGAAGAATTGGGATACCGGGGATTTAGAGTTAGCCCTGTCCACTAGGGTCCTCTTCCAACAACAGGCTTTTCTAAGATCCCTTCGAGCTAGTGTCAAAAGCATTGAAGGTTAAAAGTCCTTCTCTGATCTTAGGCCTTGCTCTCTATTAATTCTTAACCGTTTTTCCCTTTAGAGTATGCTGAAAGTAGGCCTGGAGTTAAATGACCTCTGACCTGATCTTAAGATACCCTTTGTATATTAATTGAGAGTTTCCTTTGAGTATGTCCAAGTAGGATAGGTTCAAAGTCCTTACCTAATCTACAGACTGCACTTCGGCTTCTTTATTTCTTTCACTTCACTCCTAAATGTTTCCATTCCACCATATAACTAAAAATATCCTTTAGTATGGATGACTTTCCCTATGGAAATCCTTGGTTATTTGTTATGAATATTAAACCCTTTCATGACTCCATAGCCCAATGGATTGACACTTCTTTGACCTATCTTCCCATGCTGAAACATCCTGCCACTTTGTTCCTTTTTCATTCGGCATAACCTCCTCAGTCAATGATCTCCAACCAATCCAACCAAAAAAACAAATCAAAAACCCCTGTGCTTCATACCTAGCCTAATACCTCATTTTGAGCTTGAAGATATATCATTCTTTACATTTTTAGAGAGATCCTTCTCTGGATCCAGGAGGGATAGATCCTAGGATCCCAAAGTGGTTTGATGTTTTTTAGTCTTTTGGTCTTGCCAAGCTGGCCAAAACACTAGAACACCAATAGAAGGGATCAATCATGTGTTCCTATGGAATATTAGTTACCCTTATTTTCAATTTTCGGAAGTCCTCAATGTGCTCCCCCACTAAACCCTTTTGTTTTAGATTTATCAATTGGCTAAAGATAGTGTTGCTCTTTGTATCCTCATAGTGTGCTATCATTTCCTCTGCAAAAATTTACCAAGTGAAAATTTTTTTACGAGAGCAAATCCGTCGATACCATATAAATGTATTTTGTTCTAAATGTAAAGTTGTAATGTGTACCTTTTGTGTGTTTTGCACATTGTTGAGATCAAAATATTGCTCCATCTGTAGTATCCATGTTACAGGATCCTTTCCATGAAATTTCCTCATATCCATTTTTGGAATATGGTGGTTCTTCCCACCAACATTAGAGTTTATGAAATCAGGATTAATATTTATTTTGTTCTCATCATGAGTTTCCTCTACTATCTTTTCACCATTAGGAAACACTTCTTGTATCAACTTTGTCAAAACTTCCATGTCTACTTTTAGATCATTCTTCATGTTTTACATTTTTTCATTGATCTTAGCTTCGATGCCATCCATCTTAGATTCCATTCTAGCTTCCATACCATCTATCTTATATTCCACACCTTTATTCAAATTTTCCATGTCATTTTTTGTTGCTCTTTGCGAGAGCAAATTTTTTTTCACTTGCTCTTATAATTTTGATATGTCATGTTGCCATTCTTCATCTTCATGAGTCATAGTAGAGCCTTCTAAAGGCTTAATGGGTGTTGAATTATTTTTAGGGGCCATTTTAGAATCCAATACTAATATATAATCGACAATATGCCCTTGGAATCAATTCAACTTGATTCTTCAAACAAGACTTATGCAATTCGGGAAAAAAATTACACACCTTTTACTTGCTTTTGAGGAGATCTATATTGAAATTGAACTATCTGAATAATTGCAGATCATAAATATCTCAAATTTGGCCTTGCAGTAGCCCTCTGAAGCTTCTTTCAAATTTCACAGGTCTGACATGATTTGGATTCTTCAAGACAAAGTTATGTCCAATCTCCCACAATGACTCAATTATGGACTGGTTCAGTAGAGTGAAATTGTACAACTTGCCACGTGTCACTGTTTCCTCCTTTGGCTCTGAAATTGATAGAAAGGAAAATAAATTCCTTGTACTTACGTCCACTTTTTATATAATTCTAATCTGATGCTCAGAGAGAGATTTATGAAGGTTTTCCCACGATAACCTCTTTGAGATGAAATTCAAGAGCCTGACACAAACCTAACTTACACAGATAATATCTCCGAAAATATTGCAACCAAGCTCTGAAATTTTGTGAAAATATTCCACAGTATTTCTTATTCGCTCTCTAAAAATTTCATCTTCTGAATCTTTGTAGAAAAAAATTTATAGCGCAAATGCCACGATGACCTGTTTAGGTTAAATCTAGGAGGCTACAAACAACCCTAGCTTCCATAGATCATATCTATGAAAATATTGTGAGCCAAGATCTAAAATTTTGTGACAATGTTCCTCAGGATTGTAGCTTCACACCCAAAATATTTCACCTTCTGAACCTTCGTAGAAAAAACGGTATAGCAAAAATGCCACGATGACCATTTTGGAGCAGCGAAAACCCTAGAATCCAAACCTCTGATACCAAATGTTGTGAAACCAACTCCAAAAATAGAAGAAAAGAGATATAAACACATTAGAAATAAGTCACTTATAGGGGGAAACCTCCAAAACATTACATGAATGAACAATTCTTAGATGATTCAAATTACAAAACCTCATTTCTATATATAGGAGTCCATGGGGCCACAATGTAATCTTAGTGGGGCCACATTGTAATCCTAGCCGACCTAACAATAATAATTTAAGGGCACAATAATAACAATATGGGTGTTACATGTGTACAATAATAACAATAAGGGGGTTACACTAAGAAAAATAATGGATTATACTAGTAATATAGGGATGTAACAGAAATTGGCTACGTATTGGTGCAATTTTTCCTAGATCAATGTGAGACAATTGGTAGAATGTATGAGGTTGTGGTGTGCAAACATGCATTATATTGCATTGTATTGTTTCATGATTTCTTGGTTTATTATAAAATAAATATGGAGGGGTTTTGTGTAGTTGATTTCCCCGGGAAAATATTGTGTTGTGTGATTTATTTACTTATTTTTATTAATTGCATGTGATTGAGACATTATGATTTATATTCCACAAATATTGTAGAAGGATTAAACATATTGGTTTAGTACATTGCATGATCATATTTAATCCATTTTTGTAATTGTTACATGGTATCATAGTGCCATGAATCACAATAGTGGAGATGAAATTGAGTTTGTTTTGAACAGTATTAAAATTTTCAAATACTTTCTTTGGTGCTAGAAGCAAATCAAGATATTTTTCAATGGCTTGAGACTCGATTATGCACTCGAGGGAAGTTAAAATTATATTTCATGTAAGGACAGCATGGAGGCAGTGTTGGAGGGCAATGGGTTGAAGGAATTCATAGATAATGGTATTCCCAAGCTTGTAGCAGGAGATGCCCAAATTCTTGATACATGGCAGAAGAAGGTAGAAAAGGCGAGGAGGATCTTGTTAGATGGATTTCGAGATCAAATTATCTCGAGTCTCCATGGAAAGGAAACTCCATATGCTATGTGTAAGGACTTGAAAAATTTGTTTCAAAGTATTAGTGACCACAAAAAATTGGCACTCAAGGACAGGCTAAGGAAAATCAAAATGGAAAAGGGTGACACAATCAATAAATACTTAACCAAATTCAATCAATGTAGAGATCAGATTGGAGGTGTTGGGATTACTGTAGTTGATGATGAATTGGTGAGCCTAGCACTTCTATGCCTTCCCAAGAGCTAGTTACCAGGACTCTGTGAATGGGAGGGAGAATTTACCAGATTAGGAGTGAATATGGTCGGATTTTATACAGGAAGAGTTTTATAGGAATACTAGGGATGGATGCTCATCAAAGACTGATGATGAGGAAAATTGTGCCTTGGCTGGTAAGGAAAATAATGGGATGGGGAATAAGTCCCATTCCAAATCTGATATCGACAAATAAGGAAATAAACGTGACATGTCAAAGGTGAAATGTTTTCACTATCATGATCATGGAAACTATGCCACAAACTCTCCAGAAAAGAAGAAGAACAACAAGAAGGATCTGTGAGCTGTAGCGGGTGAAGCTTTGGCTTCAAAGTTTGAGTTTGACTTCTCTCTCATCTCATGCATGGCATCAACTATGATGGTAACTATGTGGTACCTGGATAGTGGATCATCTTTCCACATGAAATGGAAAAAAGAACTGTTTAGTAGCTTATAGGAGAAGTATCTTCAGATGCACATCGAGATGGGTGATGACGGGAGGTATAGTGCTACCTAGATTGGTACAGTTAATTTCTAGAGACAATAAGGTAAAAATTTCGTATTAAAATATTTCATGCATGTAGAAGGCTTGAAAAATAATTTAGTTTCAATTTCTATGTTGGAGGATCTTGGATATGAAGCAATTTTCAGTGAAGGAAAGGCATTCCTTCATCACAAAGCCACAGAAAAAGTAAAGAAGAATGGGGTTCATGTGAAGAACCTCTATGAAATTGATGTACATGGCTGCGTATCATTGAGTAGTAAAGAAAGGGAAGAGGTGAGTCGGGATACATGTGAGTTATGGCATAGAAGATTGGGCCATCTACACCATAGTGCTTTGAGGATCATGCAACAAATTTCTATAGGTCTTCCAAAGGTTACTCCTGTGCTGATAGACACATGAAAGGGATGTACCATAGGGAATTATACAAGCACCATATTTCATGAGAAGGAGAACCAATCATCAATAATCCTTGAGATATTTCAATCAGATGTATGTGGACTATTCTCTACACCTTCCACAACAAAGCACATGCATTATGTGATTTTTGTTGATGATTTTTTTAGAAAGTGTTGGATCTTCTTTCCATAGAAGAAAGATCATATGTTCTTGAAGTTTTGTGAGTTCAAAGCACTGGTAGAGAAAGATACATGAAATAAGGTGAAGGCTCTAACGAGTGACAATGGTGGTGAATATATCTCTAATGAATTCAAGAAATTTTGTGCCAAAGAACGAATTAAGAGAGAATTGATTGCCCCTAATAACCCACAACAAAATGGGGTTGCAAAAAGAAATAAAAGAACAATTTTGGGAGTATAACGAGCTATGTTACATGATCATGGCCTATCATTGCATCCGTGGGCATAGACATGCAACACAAAAATATTTGTGTAGAACCGTAGTCCTCATCAGAGACTTGGCATGAGTACACCAGAGGGGGATTTTTCAGGTAATAAACTAGATGTTTCATATTTTAAAATTTTTGACTCATATGTCTATTTCCATGTGACCAAATATTCTAGGAAGAAGCTACAACCAACAACATAGGTTGGCATATTTGTGGGGTACACAGGTACTGTCCACAACTATCGAGTGTATTTACTGGCTAACAAGATGACAGTTGCCAAGAGAGATGTTAAATTTGATGAGGATTAAGTGATGTGATTGTCCCTTGAGAGGTGGCTTGACTTGCATGCAGATGACAAACACTTAGTTTCAAAGGATGGACCTCAGGATGTGGAGCAGCCACAAGCAGAGGATCATGGAGTGGCAGAAACCAATCATGCATAGCCATCCACTAGAAATGGTAGGAAGTGCACCAGAGAGGCTGACATATTGATGTTAGATGCGACAGATAATGTAGGTGCACCTACATCATAGCAGAGGTAGAGAAGGTCCTCAAATAGGTATACTGCATACATGGCTCTTATGAGCGAGTGTATTGTGATATAACCATCCCCTTTTGAGGAATAAGTACCACAACCAACATGGGTTGATGCCATGGTTGAGGAGCATGACTCGATTATCATAAATGTTGCTTCAGAAGTGGTCCCAAGACCAGTGGGGAAGTCAGTGGTTGGATCCAGGTGGATCTACAAGGTGAAGCAAGCAGAAGATGAGAGTGTGGAGAAATAAAAGGCTATATTTTTTGCCAGAGGATTCTCACAGGTAGAGGGGATTGACTATGAGGATAATTTTTCACCAGTTGTAAGGTACTCATCAATTATATCCATCCTTGCACGCTGAGCATAGATGGCATGGCAAATACATCAGATGGATGTAAAGACAACCTTTCTCAATGGATTTATTAAGGAAGAAGTGTACATTGAGAAGCTAGAAGGTTTTGAGACCCTTGAAAGGGGGTCTTATGTGTTTAGACTGAAGAGACCACTGTATGGGTTGAATCAAGAACCTCGTGCTTCGTACACCAAGATCGACAATTATTTCACCAGTTTTGGATTCAAAAAGAGTGTAGCAGATGCCAACCTATATCATATTTTGGTTCATGGTAAGATTTTGATTATTTTACTTTATTTTTATGGTCTTGTAGTGACAGGTGATGAGAAGCTCATAAATTCTTGCAAATAGGATCTTGCAAGAGAGTTGGAGATGAAGGACATGGGGCTCTTACACTATTTCCTTGCCTTGGATGTATGGCAGCGAGATGGGGAGCTATTTGTATCTTCGGGCAAGTATGCCAAGGAGATTCTGAGGAAGTTCCACATGGAGGGAAGCAAACCCATGGAGACTAATCTTGTAGGTAACTGGAGGAAGGATGATGCTACTTCAAGTGAGGTAGTGGA
Source organism: Pinus albicaulis (assembly GCA_034641835.2). Lineage (NCBI taxonomy): Eukaryota > Viridiplantae > Streptophyta > Pinopsida > Pinales > Pinaceae > Pinus > Pinus albicaulis. The sequence goes on from CM076581.1 coordinate 575,629,808, forward strand.
TGCTACTATTTACAGGCAACTTGTGGGTTCACTTATGTATTTGGTTAACACATGACTATACATATGCTACGCAGTTAAAAAGCTTAGTAAAGCTATGGTTAAGCCTACCAAGATATTTTGGAAGGTGAGGAAGCATGTGTGGAGATATATCAAGGGCACTATATAGTATGGATTATGGTAGAAATAGACAGAGGTAGTGAAGTTCAAGGTTTCACCAATGCATATTGGGAAGGTATTCCATCGGATAGGAAGAGAACATCAGGGAACATCTTTAGCATAGGATACACAACAGTTTGTTGGTACAGCAGGAAGCATAGATCAGCTACAGTTAGTTCAGATGAGGCAAAGTATGTGGCAGTTGGTTAGGATTCATGTGAGGCCATATAGATGAGGAAGATAGTTGTTGGTTTGTTTGGTAATAAGATGAATCCGAAAGAGATACATTGTGATAACTAGAGTTTCATAAAACTCTCGGTTAATCCAATATTCCATGACAGGTTCAAACATATTGACATATGGTACCACCATCTTATATATGATGTTCAGAGGCCCAATATGTTGTTGCAATACATTCCCACGGAGGATCGCGATGTAGATATCTTGACGAAGGGGCTTGCGAAGAGAAAATTCAAATACCACAGAGGCAAGATCAGGGTAGCATATAGTCTATTTCTTGTTGAGAGGGAGTGTTGAAATTCAACAAGAAAATGCACCACACACTAGTATGGGATTCGAGGTCAAACATGCGTGAGGCATTCAAGTGACAAATTAGTGCTAATGTGGGCATCCAATTTTTAAATAAATTGGAAAATAAATTTTCATCTTATCTCATAACAACTTGTAATAGTTAACTAAGTGTGATAGACATAGTTAACTCAATAATTTCGAGTTGAGGGTAAAAGAGTAGGCATGTAGAGTGATTCCATTATTTACAGGGTCTAGTTATAGTTGTAGCGCTAGTGTGGTGTGAGTGCAATCAATTGACTCAAATTAATTGAGTTAAAATAAGTTTAACTAGTTCTAAATTATTAATGAGCTAGTGGAAGATCAACTGAATTAAATTAGATTTAATTCACAAGTAGTTATATACTAAGTATCTGATGATTCACTATTAATAGCTGCATGTATGTCAATTCTGATGACAACCCAGTTGAGAAAAACATTGAAGGAAAGAAAACTATCATTTGTATTATTAGCGAGCTGCCCAGGTGCAGTTATAAAGCCACAGGAAGCCCATGATGAATTTCATAGTCAAGGAAGGATGGAATTCCTATTTAATAGGAATTAATTTTCCTATGGATTGTGTGAGCAAGGCAGGCTAAAAATGGGCAGGAAATTGGCTATGTATTGGTCCAATTTTTCCTAAATCATTGTGAGACAATTGGTAGAGTCACACAAGGTTGTTGTGACGACACATGCATTGTATTGTTTCATGATTCCTCAATTGATTATACCATAAATATGGATGGGCTTTTTAGTATTTTCTTTCCCTAGGAAAATATTGTGTTGTGCGATTCATTTACTTATTTCTCTTACTTTCATGTGATTGAGTGATCGTGATTTATATTTTGCAAATATTTTAGAAGGATTCAGTATTTTGTTTTAATACATTACACGATTGGATTGAATCCATTTATGTAATTTTTACAAGCATCATACATTATGTCCACCATTTTGGACATCTTGAGGAAGGCCTTCTACATTAAATTATCATCCTCCATTGTTGCACATCCAATCATTCACTCTTGAAATTCACATCAACGAGAATACCGCTTTCATACCAAAGTTGATCTGGGTTCTTTTAGCTACCATAATTATCCAATGCCTTTTAATTCTGTGATGTTAATATAATTTAATTTAAAAGAGAATAAAATATCCACATGTTCATGCTTAAACAAGAGGAAAAATAATTATGATAAACAAATCAATAACACGACACATTTGATAATGGAGTTCACCTAGTGTGGGCTACGTCTCCAGGCTTTGTGTCAAGATAGTGGAGGCCACTTCCTATAATGTTGTAAATGATGATAATGCACGTGGAGTATTATTTTTCATAATAAGGATATAAACCCTCAACCGGAGTGGCTTTCCTCTCCACGAGAAATTCTCCCTATATGAACTCTCACTCAAAATGGGCTTTCCTTCAGCATGGCAAGATAAAACAATCTCACAATAATTTGCGACAATCATCCATCAACATAGTAGAAAACAAGGATCTCAAGAACAATACATCATATTAGCAAAAAAAAAAGGACACATAACATAACAGCATCATGTACCTCCAATTTCAAGGATGGCTAAAAAATAAAAGTCTCAGTTGCTGAATCTGATTCACCACTAAATTTTCAGTGAAAAGTAGTGTAAAAAAAACTGTCAACTCGTCTAATAGTGACACCATAGAAATGGGGGCCTTCGATAATATTTTAGAGTCCACATGATTCCAAAATTATTATGCTCCACTGGTTAACTGGAGATATGCTCCTCAAATGGAATATCTAATCACACGATCACAATACTTATGAAATTCTAAGAAATTTGAGTATAAAGTTGGCTTCACTTTGACATGAGAAAAATTCAACCTCCAAGGGAATATTTTAGATTCCTTAATATTCTTCAAATATTTCTCGTTGCGGGGTGCTTGCAATTATACTTCTCAGATGGTGAATCTTACTTCACCATCGTTCTCCATATGAAATTCTGTGAAATTTGAGTACAAAATTGATATCATTCTTACAATGTGAAAATTTTACCTCCCTAGAGAATTCACCAAGTTCAGGGTTCCACTGCTGCATTTGGGAAAGGTTCTTCCTATCACGATTCCACACTTCACGGTTCCCTCCTTCCACTACTCCACGGTCTGCTCCATTTCCATGATGGTTGAATGAGGTCGGTTTTATATGTTTCTGTGAAGGCATATTTTTCAAAGTCCAATGGGTTGGGAGATTGGTTAAAATACTAAGTATGGTGGGGGGAATATCGAAGGTTCGAACCCCTCGTCTGACCTATTTTGAACTCCATTGTATCAACAATTTTTATTTTACATTAAATATGGAGCGATTTATTTTAACCACCGGTTTCTTTTATGTGGCAGGCGGTCATCACATGTCTCGACTGTTTGATCATTTCGTATATAGTGTTGGCTCGTTGTTGGAACAATTTGGCGGCATACATATTCCAAGGATTTTTTTTAACACGACGGTCCTGCTGACTATGTTGGAAATTTTTTTAAACGTAATATGGTTTTCAACCACTCCAATGTTTGGTGGTAGTTTAAATAATATGTGTTTTTTGTGTCATCGTTTGTTGGACTTCCGCGTGGGCGTGGTTGATGTATATTGTGACATGTTTTAATACTTAGTTGGTTGGAGGTGGCAGGGTTTGACCCCCTGCCACCCCATTAATAACTCCATTAATAAAAATGAAAATTGACTGGTGGGGTGGGCACGCCCGACCCTCCAGCCATTTTTTTAATATTTTGTTTTTTAAAGTAAGAATGGTTATTTTTTAGTTTTCCAAAATTAAGGGATATTAGTAAAATTAACTATCCCACAAATTCTCTGGTTCTTTGGAGCTAGGTTACATGCGCCAATGTCGGTCAAATTTTAGGACCCTTAAACTTGGCCCACTTTCCACTTTGACCAAATCTTCCTCCTTCATACGAGATCAGACTGTGTTTCCATTCACACCATTTAAATAAGGGTAACGAGAACTTCGATCTAGACCTAGTTCGATAGCAGTCTGAACACTTTGAATTTTGAGATATTATAAGCCCTCTTTGACCTCTGAGTATGTCTAGAGCCACCTCGATCATTGTGTATAAATTATTTGGATTCACATGGATGCAGATGAATATATATGTTTTTCCCTAAAATTGGAATGTTTTTTGATTTTTTGAATAACCTTTTTATCTGTATTTTTTGTTTTTTCGCTCCACTCTAGTTCACATTTTGGGGATGGAAATATGGATGGAGATGAATTTCCATAATTTTCCCTAAAATTTGAATTCTTTATGTATTTTTTGAATAACCAATTTTTAGTCTATTTTTGTTGGCTCTAGTCTGGTTCAAATTTTGGGGTTGACTGGCCTAGTTTTGCTAACATTGAAATGGAAGGCCTATTACTGTAACTCTTCATGACAAATTTTTTTGCTTTATAAATCTCGTCAAGCATACCTTATATTCCTCGAGAAAAAACTATGGTGAATTAAGAACAAAATTGTAATTCGTTTCTCATTCAAAAGTATCAATCATATTTTGCAATTTTTTTCTCTTTTCCTTCTCTAATAAATAAAATAATTTATATTCACAAAAATTTACATCAAAACATTTTGATATGTATGGTTATACCACCTATACCTTACTCAATTTCAAGCCCATATGAAAATTCTTAGCCCTGATTACCGATTCCATAAAAAATAAGTTCTCTTAAGAATTCTAAATTTATTTAGATACCCTTCAACAAAAAGTTTTCAAATATTCCAACTATACCATGGTCAACTATAAACTTTTTTAATATTTTTATAATTATATATTCCTAAATATGTAATATAATTGATATTATTATATATGAAGCTTAGTGTTGGTATTTCTTTCCCCAGGTGCTTGTGATGATTGTTTTAATCACTTCCTTGTAATGAGTCTTAGAGTTTGACTTCCAAAATTTCATGTGCTCAAGCCGATATTTAATTCATTGCAAGAAATTGACCTAGCCTAGGGAACCTTCATCCACTAAAAGTATCTCCTAAATATTGAAATTTTCTTTGGAGGCAGACATTCATTTTATCCATTAGATCACTTTTTCTGTTGTGATAGTCCACTAACACCCCTGCTAGCATATGCTTGAAATTCCATTTCATCTTTACCAATGCCTTAAAAAAACTCTTAAATATTGTGTCTCCAGTCTGAAAGAGGAAGAACTAGAAATTTCCTTCTTGGCCCTCTTCTCAACCCAAAATCTATTTAACTTATCTCTTGTGCTTACACTCTAGTCTTCTTGTAGCTTCATAATGGAAAATCTTAAACACAGTCGCATGATGTGCATTCAAGGAGGCATAATTCAACCTTGATTTTCATTAACCCCCCCCCCCCCCCCCCACCTAATTATTCCCTTTGCCTTTACATGAAAGCATGTATTTGTTTTCTATAGGATTGTGAAGATTCCCATCCCCATTCTGCCTCCCTATCCTACCCTCATGAACTTGATAAGCTGAATTTAACCAATCTAACTGTATTTCAGATATAAAAAAATGCATCAAATTGAGTAGAATGAGGTGAGACCCTTTTAGAAACTAAACCACTCCTTCCAAAATGATATGGCCCTCTCCAAAAACATCATCATGTTCCCTCCGAGATCTATATTCCCTTGATCACCATAAATTTTCCCAGTCATTTACTTACATCTTTGGTAACATCATCATTCATATCACTTATACTTTGTTGTATTGGTGCTTCTCTTATGATTTCCTTGAATGGAAATACCCCCCCCCCCACCCCCCCTGTAGGCACGAATAACCAAATTTAAGTGCTTACTGAAATCTTGTGTTAACACACTTAATTTTCATTTTCAAATTCTAGTGTGGTTGGTTTACTGGTTCACTACTAGCATTCACCAAGTGGTTATTGATGATCTGTAATATTTCAAATTAGAAAAAACAAGAATATTGAACATAAAACTGGAAATTTTAGTAAATATCAACACATCATACCATGAGAAAATCATAAAGCCATTCCATTATCTATAATAGCAGAAAATAAGTACAAAAAATTGAGGAAAAGGTCACTCAAGCTAGGAAAACAAACCGCCCATGATCCAATACATCTAAATGTGAAACACAACTAATACATAAAATGACAGAATGCCATGACTGCACAGTCCTAAAGGGAATAGTTGCAAATGGAAAATCGGAATAGAGAGAGTTGATGATAGAGTTCTCAAAAAATGGGGAGATCAGAGATCTAGACTCTCAAGCACCATTCCAAGACAATCCAGAAAGGGTATCCGGAAATACACTATGTGCAAAATGCAACCCTAGGGCTTAATAACACTCTGTAACTTAATGACTACGGGGAGGTGGCTGATATGCTAAGAAAATATATGAATATCCTCCCAATAGATCCTCCCAATAAAGGGCTACTCCCTCCACTAGGAAAATAGCTCACAAAATAGGTTTCTCAACCCTCCACTGCAACTGCCCTGAAAAATAACACAATTTTTGAAGGAGACTATGCTGTGGTAGATGGCTTAAGCTTGGCCTGATGTCAGATGGTGGAATTAAGCTCAATTTAACTCTCCAAAGTGTGCACTTAAACTCCCCCGAGGATAGTGTGGGATTTCCACTCGGAAACACCCTTATGCTAAACAACACAACGGAATCCGCTAAATAGCTGAAGCGCAAAGAAAGTCATAAAAATATCAAGACATAAAAAAAAATCATAATTCCCTCTATGGTTGTCATCCCCTTCCTTATATTCTTTTTGAGCCTCCATTACCTTGGTCCTGTACAATAATGATGCTACTCTCATGCATACTCTCCTCCATTACGACTTCATTGTCCTCCACTATCTCCACTACCTCCATGAATGCACTGTTGATTTGGTCAAACTGTCCCCATCCACATGCATTAACCCACATTCACACCAAAGAGTGGTTTATTCATATTGACCCCATCTAGATGCATTGATCCAAATTCACATTAAGAAGTGGTTTTATTCCTACTAAAGGAATTTATGGGTCCCTCTACCTTCTTATTCATCTATTAATTAAGGAAGACAAAATTTAATATTCTAAATTGCTAAAAGCTAAATCAGGAATATTACAGTCCTCCCTGCCAAAATGTTGCTTCTCCTCAAGAACTGCACATATGTGGGCCACGCTGTTGACCCAATCCAACTGAAACCAATGCCCGGATCCCATATAAACCCCTCAATGTGTCTATGTCCCTGTGTCAGGCTACCTGGAACAGACCCCTCGATGTCGAGATCCCAAATGGATATCTCACCATACCTGTCATCAATCAATCCTACCGGATCCCAATGCCACCATGGCCAATCATTTCCCAAGTCCCCTAGCTCGGACTGTGTACTGCATCTGGATATAGCTACTGCCTCATGAGGTGCAGACCGCCAACATGTATCAATGCTCCAGGTCCCATGTTATGCCATAGATTTGAATGTATAAGCTTCCCCACCAACTGCGTACCAACTCATCACCTCTCTCCCCTTACTCAACCCAATGTTGATCCTGCTCTCCTGAAGTTGGGATGGAATAATAAATATTAGTGGACATGTGCCCCACTTCCAACTGTAAACAGTAGTATCTGTCATGTCTAAGGGTCCTTTCTCTACTATGCACTTGACTAAGAAGATAATACCATCCATAGGAAACCAACTCATGATCTCCAGCCAGTTTATCCTGATCGAAGAATCCAATGTGGTGATATCTTCATAAGGAACATGTCTAGAGTGTGGTCGTCAACTCACACTCGACTCATGCTACTCTATCCTTCCTGTCTACGAGAACTGCCTCAAAGGGAAGGCCCCTCTCTCTATAATAGGCTCAAGTGGGTAAGATGTACTGCACGCCACATTGATGTACTCCTAGAGAGTTCTTCTCCCTGAAAGTACTGCATTCATGCTAAATATATATGCATCTACTAACACCTCATCAATGGGTCAGCCCAAATATTGATGCACCACCATATCCAACTACTCTTCCTCCATGGTTGACCACAATGTGAGACGCATATCTAGCACTAGCTCACTGTGAGCCTCCATATAGTTCTCCCCCAATAGAACTATCATGAATTATGTGCATAAAATCCTCCTCATTTTCCCCATGATCCACCATATGCTGCTCAGGCCGAATCATCACAAGTGACTCATCATCCAAAATATCTCTCATCGAGTCCTCTAACTGCTCAGCCTGCATGATGGAAGACAAATCCAGCCTACCATCATCAACTCCACATGACTGCTCATGCTCCCCAAAAGCATCCTAATTTGACCCCACGAACTCATCTGAAGAAGAGTCCCCATGATGCAGGGGCATTAGACACTAGCCGGCAATGTAGGAGTTTTGTCCACATGTTGTGGCTAGGAGGGTTGAAAACATTCAAATTGTTACAGCTAGGTGTAAATACCTTAGCTGATTGTATTATTTAGATTAATTAGAGTCATAGGAAGTCAAATAGCTCAGTTAGTCTAGCTTTCATATTTCAGTTAATTTAATTATTGTAATTAGACTATTGATTTCCCAAAACGGTCCTCACTGAGGACCCAAAGAGCCACATTGTAATATGTATAAATTGTATTCCCCGGATGTAGAAAAAGAGAGATGGGAGAAGAAGAATAGAATAGAGAGATTTCTGCAATCAAGTCTGTGTATACAAGTTGCTTCCAATTAAATAATTTCTGTGTGCATTTACCATAGAGTCGTTTCGAATCCTTGATCATGGGGAGATTGTTTAATTGTGAAGTGATGAACTCTGTGCATGAATTCCACTTATCTCTATCAGTTGTTTATCATAATTCACTTGAATAATCCTTGCGCATTCAACCCCGCTCGTAGGCGTGATCTGTATAGAGTCTCCTGGTTAATATTGGTGAAGTCCTCGTAGAAAGAAATAACCTTGTTTTACTGTTAGTTGAAGCCGAAACTGGGACTAAACCTGGAGTTAACGTATGAAAGGAGACTATAACCCGACTTAACCCTTGGGGAATCACTGTAGCAAAACCACGGTGGATTTAAAAAAGTGGATTGCCCCATTCTGCACCGCTTTTTTGGCGTAGGTGGTTTTTTCTGAATTGGAGCGATTCCATACAGGTATCGACACGTGGCAAGGGGCCCGTTTCAAGACCACCGCTTAAAGTGCACCTTCGCACGTTAAAAACCGACGTTGGACGCCAAGCGAAATGAGCACAGGCTGTTGATCTAGGCGAAGGCGATCGAACGGTGTTCGGCTGGCGAAGATGCTCGAGCGATAACAGAGGTGCGTAGACGATAAGGGAGGCACTATGCAAGCGGGGCCCAGGGCCACGGGTGATTATAATGTTAAATGTTTATAAAGTGCTGAACTATTTATATCAAGTCGGGGATATAATTTAAAGTGCAAAAGGTTATCACGTAGTGATTTATCCAAACGGTGCGTCGTGTTTATATTGAGTACAAATGGGTTTATTATAAAGTTGCGGATATGTTTAATTATCAATTTATTTGAAATTGATAAATAAACGCAAGAGAAAAAACTAGACAGAGCCGCTTCACAGTTTACCAAACTCTCCTTTGGGCGACTTTCAGTACTATTGTTGCGTCACCCCATCCTGGCATACAGAAGGAATGTCGCTATGCTCTACCTCCGTTATAACATCTGTATCACTCAAGCATCAGTGACCAAGCCTTCCTTTGCTTCGAATCTGCCGATAACATCCTCATAGCCCTATCTCTGCTAAATGTGATGTCTCAAGATTCTCAACACTATTCTCATCAATCCTAAGTGAGCTACATACTAGGATACACCTAATGCCCCTGTCCATAAGCCCCCTTGGAGGTAACGCTCCAAGTACCTACTTCATCGTATCATGGGTCACTGCATACCACCAAGTGTCTCTACACTCCTCATCATGTCAATGTACGTTGCAAATTTCCCCTATACACCACCAGATACCATTGGTTACAACTATACAATCTTCTACCATCATGTATCCTGCATGGGTCCAAAGATCCACCACTCTACTAGTAAATCCCCCATGAGGTGGGATGCATCTCCCAATTTTCTCTAAAGGATCGGAGTGGCTCAAATCTTTATATTCCAATGACAATGACATCACTACTCCTATCCTCCATATCTTAAGTGTACCATATACCCAGGCGAGAGCACCATCTCTATGCACTACCATGTCTGGTGGCTTGTCGATGCCTCCTCCTCCGACCAACTCTTGCTAACATAGGCTAATCACCATGTGACTCCATGAATGTTCATTATGTCGGGATAGATCTAGAAAAGGATGTACCCTCCTGTCGAACCAGCCTATCACTAGGGATTTTTGGGGCTCTGATAGAGATCTAAAAGTATGTGTGTACCCAAACATCAGACCCATCACACAATGACTACCCTCACATACTGACTCTATCATGTGATGGAAAATGCCACCTGGATCCCAACAGTAGTCTAGCCTTCGTGTCCATCTGGAAATCCACGGACTCTGCTAAAATGTGGCCATGGATTACCCTAGTTGCCTAGCCTACTCCATGGGGTATTAGCTGAGTACCTCTCACCATCCAACCTCGAGAAAAGAATCAAATGCAAGAATCCTGCCACATAAAATAGTCGCTCCATCATGCAAGTGTTGCTCCCTGTCAATGTATGCTTGAAGGTGGGTGTTGTGACACTCCAATGTGCCCTCTAACTACACCATTATGGAATCCAACCATTCCCCAATGTGGACCAACTTTTTCACTGGCTCGACACAACCCACTCTCATGCCCGCCTGCTCCTCATTCTATTGTAGGATAGCCTTTCGTACTATTGTGTCCTTCACCTTCAAAGCTAGAAGGTCGACCTGAAATTGATGACACTGTTTTGTGTGATAATCATCCAATACCTCTGTATCTCCCAGCACCTCCTCAAGGGCTAGCCCAAAGGATGGCTACACGCCCTCCTCCATATATACTCCAATAAACAAGGCATTCTCACTAGTTAGTTTCATGTGATTGTGATATGATAACTCTGCCATAAACCTAGAGGCCTCTCTACATATTGGCTCCTCAACAATGGTGGAGCTTTCTTCTGACATCTCATCAACTCGTGATACACTACTAGCATCAGAGAACTCGGTCACAACCCTAGATACCCCATCAATGGATATCTAAACAATGGGTGGCGTCTCATCAACGAGTTTATGCTCAGTTGTCTCCTTCCAAGTCTTTGCCATACTCTTTGATCACTCCTCAAAAGTAGGTACAAAAATTCTACCCACGGTACGTTGCAGGTCATTGCCCAGCGTGTACCCTCTTCCTCTGTTGTAGCTGCAAGTTATTTTTTTCCTTAATCTAGAAAAATTATTGGAACGTTAGATGTTCTTTGAATGTTTCAGACTGAGATTCATATTCCAGAAAATAATCACTGAGAGCCTCTGCTCTTTTGGTCCTCCATCCCCATTTACTACTGTTAGGAAGGTAGGCATAGTGGAGCGATGTGAATCTTGCTGCACTATTAGTTGCTCATACCAATGATGTGAAGTACCAAAAGTTTATCCATTTTGAAACCTCTTGGCATTTCCCTTCCTCTCTCTACTCTCATCTCCTTAATCTCTCTGGTGAGATCCTGCATAATTCTGAGGAGGAGATTTCCAAACTCCTTCCCATAACCTCCTTCTACCATTGGATACTCCATTTATCCTCCTCCACTAGAACAAGTTTTTCTTTGCCCAATGTGAATTATGAAACAAGTGGAATCTAGTATTGTAATTAGAATAATTTGAAAAATGACCACCATAACAAATCTGAGAAAATATTCTTTCGAGAACCTTTATTTTCACTCAATCTAGACTAAATTTTTGGGAAAATTCTCATCAAGAAATAGAATTGGTCCGTTCTTCACAAAACCCATGTCTTATATTATCAAGATTCATCTTCATTTTCCCAAAACAGCTAATGCAAAACCGTTACTTTTTATCCCAACGAATTTCTGCATTTTATGTTTTTTTATCCCTTAGAGAACCTTCTGCTTCTCTCAATACAGACTGAATCTGAAAAAAAATGCTATTAATGAAACAAAACTGGTCCGTTCTTCACAAAACCCATGCGTCAGATTTTCGGGATTCATCTTCATTTGACTGAAACATCTAGCGCAATATCGTTGTTGTTTATTTCAACGAATTTCTACGTTGTCATTTTTTGCATCTCCTTGATGGGTCCGTAATGTATTCTCTATCTCCATCTGTCATAGACTGGTTGTTCCACAGGATGAGCCAAGTGTATGAGCTGTGATACCACTATAATATTCCTAATTAGGAAAAATAGGACTATTGAACATAAAACTGGAAATTGAAGTAAATATCAACACATCTTAACATGAGAAAATCATAGAATCATTCCATTATTTATAATAGCAAAAAATAAGTACAATGATTTGAGGAAAAGGTCACTCAAAATAGGAAAACAAGCCTCTCATGGTCCAGTACATCAAAATGTGAAACACCTCTAATACATAAAATGTCAGAATGTCATGAATACGCGGTACTAGAGGGAATAACTATAGATGGAAAATAGAAATAGAGAGATGTAATGATAGAGTGCTCAAAAATTATCAGGATCGGAGATCTAGGCTCTCAAGTACCATTCCAGGACAACCTGAAAAGGGTTTTCGGAAATACACTATGTGAAAAATGCATCTCTAGGGCTGAATAACGCTCTGCAACTCAATGAATTGAGGGAGGTGGTAAATATGAAAAGAAAATAGTTTAATATCCTCCCAATATATCCTCCCAACGAAGGGATGCTCCCTCCACTAGGAAACTAGCTCACAAAATGGGTTTCTCAACCCTCCACTGTAATTGCCCTTCAAAATAATGTAGTTTCTGAAGGAGACTACGCCGTAGTAGATGGATGAAGCTTGGCCTGATGTCGAATGTTGGAATGAAGCTCAATGTTCCTCTATTGAGTGGGAAATTGAAGTTCCATGAGGATGAGGGTGGTATTTCCGCTGGGAAACACCCTTTTTTCTAAACAGCACAACAAACTCTGCTAAAAAGCTGAAGCATGCAGAAAGTCATAAAACACCAAGAAATAAAAAATAATCAGAATTCCCTCTATGGCTGCCATGCCCTTCCTTATATGCTTTGTGAGCCTCCATTCCTTTGGTCCCACAAAATAATGATGCTACTCTCATGCATACTCTCCTCCATTATGACTGCGATGTCATCCAATATCCCCACTACCTCCGTGATTGCATTGTTGATTTGGTCAAATTGTCTGTTACAATTTACCAAAGAAATAATAAATTTACTGAGAGGAACACAAAAAATATAAAATAGAAAGCAACAAATCATAAACATAAAAAAAATGTTTATCCGGGAAAACCCCAAAATATGTGGCAAAACCCAACCAATGAAATTTCATTAAGCATTGGCCAAAACCCTGGCCAATCCAGCCAAGTGAGCCTTCACTGCTCACCTCCAGGCCTACATTACAATGAAGTATTCCCAGCCTTTAATAGGCTCCATTACATGCAATACCATGGGTTGAAAAACCATGGGTACACAATACCATTTGCCCCAAAACCACTACTATTTACCCTAGTCAACATTGACTATATCCTGAGTCAAGTTTACCTAACAATTCCCCCCTTAAAATTGACTTGGGGTTTCTTGACTAAATCCAGCCAAAATTTCTAAGTGAGACAACCCCGATCACTCTAGCTCTTCCCCCCTCAAATTTTTACCCAGGGTAATTGTTAACTTGACATCCCCCCTATTACTTAGATCTAACCTAGACTGTACCAGTGATTATGCAGGGGTACGCATGCCATACCAGGTCTTACACCAGTATGCCCATTTACATGTAATAATTAACTCCATTATAATAATTTTGTTTTTTGTTTTTTTTCTGTTTCATTGTTACTATCTTTGCATATATGAAATCAATGTCCATATAAAAAAGAGCCCATCTACTGGATTACATGGGTCACCAGCCTCTGTAACTACCAGTCCTCTACGATTTCTCTTCAAATACATGGTTCAATAATTAGTTAATCCACATATGCATATCCTCTCTCGCTTTAACAAGCTCTCTTCAATCTACATTTCTTCAGTGCTATGATTTTCACCTACGCAATGTCCATTACAGAAGTCTGAATAGAAACATTGAAATGAAGCTCGCCTCTAACAATGCAGCCATGAATCTCCTTCCCCTCTCGCACAACTTCCAAGCTCCTGCATGCCAGTAAAACTAATGCAATAGTTGCCAAATTGGGTTTGTGCTCTTCAACCTGCATCTGTCGGAAACATTCCAAAGCTTCTCCATGATACCCATTATGCACAAGTCCAACAATCATGGAAATCCATGTGACCACATCTCATTGGCACATTTCCTCAAACACTTGGTTTTCATCCTCCATAGAACAACACCTGTAATACATATCCGCAAGCGCACCTTCACACAAGCCTCAAGTTCTCTTGGTCAAGGCTTCCTTATTCAAATGTACATACAACCTTCACATCACCTCCAAGAACAAGTCTATCGCAACTCTGTTCTATGCCCATAATCTTCTAGGCTCTAACATCGCAGTGCGAAGGATTTGTTGGAACCACGCGGTTGCTCATCTTGCGAAAAAATTATTTGGATGGCCTTGTCACGGTGGAGTTTTAGGGCAAACTTTCTATACGTTGAACGGAATTTGTTAGATGAGGCAGTGAGATCGATGCCCAAGGTTTCATACAAGCATCTCTAGGGTCCTTCCACTACATCCATTGTTGTGGAAATTATGGCTCCAAAATTATAAAATTACAGGAGGAGCATTTTGAATATTGGCCTTTTTGGCTTTTAATTGACTTTCTGATAAACCGTTAGACACTCAGAGTTCATAGCTACCACACTAGATCTGAACATGTGTTGTTCTGACATATTATGAAGCATACCAATGCCTCACTTTCTAGATCAAACTTCTGCATTTCACTTTATTTGACCAATCCACTTTGTCCTGAGCTTCATCTGTACAAGTGTAGTTCTCCTCTACTACCACATATTCCACGTGCTCATATTTTCCAACCACCCTTTCGTATGCATATCAAAACAAATAGAACTTGTGGATCCTCCTTTGGAATTTTTACTCTCATTTTGATTGCCATACCGATTTGCAGTGGTTGGCTTCGAGCCATTACCCATGGCCACCTCACTAGTGTGATGACAATCTCATTTTCAAAGCCAACGAAGTTATTCACATAAGCTCAAACTATTGGATCCGTAGTACAATTTCTGTCATCGAAATTTATTTTTCATGTGACCTTTGTATCAATCAATGGTTTTCATCTCATATGAATTTGCGTGCCATCGATTTGGACATATTTCCTCTATCATGATGCAGATTGACACTAGCTCGCTTGATCAAGATTTTTCCCTTGCACTGGATCTGCCTCTGCACCACTCAAATATTCTCTTTTGCACAGTTTCATGTTTACCCATTACTTGAGTCTTTGTCATCGGTAGTTCCACACTAGATCTGACAAGATCTGTGT
Source organism: Pinus albicaulis (assembly GCA_034641835.2). Taxonomy (NCBI): domain Eukaryota; kingdom Viridiplantae; phylum Streptophyta; class Pinopsida; order Pinales; family Pinaceae; genus Pinus; species Pinus albicaulis. The sequence continues at coordinate 575,645,041 of CM076581.1, forward strand.
TCTTCATATGAATTTTTTTTTGTGATAAATACTACACAATAGATCTAGCTTCTTCACAAGCAGATCTATCCAGTAAAACTGCACAGAGGTGATCCCACTTCTTTACATAGCAACAATGAAACTATAGAGAAAATAAAATTATTACACGAGATTTGAACTTGGCTCTGATATCATTTGTTAGAATTTACCAAAGAAATAATAAATTTACCGAGAGGAACAAAAAAAATATAAATATCCAGCAACAAATCATAAACAAAAAAAATATATGTTTATCTAGGAAAACCCCCAAATCCAGGGCAAAACCCAACCAATGAAATTTCATTAAGCATTGGCCAAAACCCTAGCCAATCTGGCCAAGTGAGCCTTCACCATTCACCTCCAGGCCTACATTACAATGAAGTATTTCCAGCCTTTTATAGTCTCCATTACATGCAATACCATGGGCTGAAAACCATTGGTGCACAATACCATGTGCCCCAAAACCACTACTATTTACCCTAGTCAACATTGACTCTATCTCGAGTCAAGTTTACCTAACATTGTCCCCATCCACATGCATTAACCCACATTCACACCAAGGAGTAGTTTATTCATCTTGACCCCATATAAATTCATTGATCCAAATTCACATTAAGAAGTGGTTTTATTCCTACTAAAGGGATTTATGGGTCCCTCTACCCTCTTATTCATCTATTAATTAAGGAAGACAAAATTTAGTATTCTAATTAGCTAAAAGCTAAATTAGGAATAATACATGATCATAGTTTAGTTTAGAGTGAACCTTGGACTTTTCCTTGAAACCAAGCCCCAAGTATATTCAATTTTCATGGATCATTCTAGAGCTCATTCTTTTCTTCAAAGGAATACACCATGTTCATTCATCAAGAAAAGCTATATAAGAAAGAACCAAGTGGTTATACTTTTCAAGTTTTTCACCTACATTTCCTATCTATTGTTTTCTTATTGAATGGGAAAGTTGGTTTGTTTTTACTTTAAAATTAATGTGCTAATCTAGTGGTGTCCATATGGTATCTTCGTCTCCTTAGAAAATCTTGTTTGGTATGTGCAAAATGAGCATTGGTGCATCTTTTAGAGGTGTAATTTTTAAAGATATGCAAATTCTATACTGATTTAAGACATACAGTGTTCAATATATGCATCGTACCTTTTCTTGACATGTCATTCATAAATTTGAAATTTTTAAGTATATATTTTACTAATTAATTAATATATTGATTATTACAAAATTGACGAGGTTGCATGTCAAAATTATCTCTTTCTTATACTGCACATGATCCCTAAAACATTCTAAAATTAAAATATATTAAATGAATGTTATATAATAAGGTTATAGGAAATGTGTTTCCCTATGTTTTTTGGAAAAAAGGTTGCACTCTTTTAGATTTTCTTGAAAATCATAGAAAATAAGTGTTTTCAGTGTGACACCTTGTTGTGTGCTTAGCTACAGAAGAATATTAGTGAAATGATTTTTCTTATTGAGCACCATTTACTTTGAATGTAGACCGATGTTTATTTATTGCATCTCTTATTCTTTGGAAACATCATTTGTTTCCTCATATTTTCCTTTCTTGTAATTACTTGATTGGGGTATTTACAAGCTTTTAAGTTGTTTTTTTGTCAAGTGGTCTGAGTTCATCAGAGATTGCATCGAATTTAACATGTGGATTGAGAAACTGCGACCTAGGGGCATTACAAGCTTTTGAGATTTTAATTTATTAAAATTATAATATCTTAGTTATAATATTATTTTAATAATATTATTTTTTATTTCTATCATGTGTTTCTTAAATATGATCAACCAACATTAATTCATGAATAATTATTTAGAAAAACACTAAGCAAAGCAACATATGCATGGAGACTCATTGTAGAGCTCTGAATTTTAGATTTATTTTGATAGGGTGTTGTGATTTAATTAATGCACATTAGGGAAAATAACACTTAATATGCATTTGACACCCATCTTAAGCTTGAAAATTTTAAATTATCCCCATGATGTTGGTTGTTGTTGGGATTGTACATGCCATATTGGGATGGAACATGGTTCACATCCAAGCTAGTGTAGAACAAAAATTTCAAATAGTTTCATAATTCATTACTTGTTAAGACATTAATTTAATAATATAACTATCATTTAGTCCTAAAATTTTTGTTTTGTCTCAAATAATTTATTTTTAGTTATTTTAAATAAAAAATAGGGTGAAAACCCTTTTCTGGACTTCTTGACTAGTAAAAATTCCATTTAATTTGACATTTGCGAGAGAGAATGCTTGTAGTGTTGATTCATGACAACTTGAACGATCGAATGGATTTATCATTCACATAGGGGTTATTATGCCATTCATTTTTATGAGGATAAATAAAAAATTCCACTCATTTCCATGGTTATCCCACAGTTCCAAATGTTGTGCTTCTTAAGAAGAAACCCATAGTGCTTCCATCAGGAGCCCTAGGATGGTTCAAGCTTTACATATTATATGATTGGGTTATTTTCTGTGTTGTGGAAGGAGACCCACAGTTAGTTACCTTGCAGGAACACCATAGGACCATGGGTGGATATTAATTGAAGCAGGATCCCACCATTGGAATCAATGTCCCTAACCATCCAGAGGGACAAGGTTGACAATGAATCAGTCAAGGCCACTTATTTGAGCACCGAAAATTTTAAAACAACTAGAATTTGGGTTTTGATATCTGATATGATCAAGAAAACATTTTTCTCTGTAGTGCCATGAAGAGGCTGGAATAAGGGTCTAATGATCTGGGGTATGTATATGTACAAAAAGTAGTGGTAGAATCTCAATTTATTATAGTTCAAAGCATAATTCAGGGCCTATAGCTAACATAAATATATAGTAATGGAGTTAAACAAAGGATTCAAAAATAATGAGGGTGTTCTTATCATGGGTTATGATTGTTTTAAATACATTCTCATGAATGAAGGAGATTCTTGGCTTGGATGAGGGTTTCTTAACATTACCAACAACAATTGGTCTCCCCAAGTCTTCTCAGTACCTATTTTATTTTTTGGCATGTAAAATAAACATAATTGGAATATGTTGATATTTTATTCATACATTCTGAAATTGATGGATAAAAAAGTAACAAAATATGGTGGTATCACACCAGATGGAAGAGCATGAAATAATATGTAAGTGAAAATTTCCTAAAAATCATCTTTCTTAGAAAATTGTTTAGCCCTACTACCTATGTGGGAATATTTTATTAAACTTTAAACAAAAAGTTTAGGGCAGTGATTCTTAAAACTCTTTGGGCTATAGAGATGTATTGGATGTGTCTTTTATGCAAGGTGGAGTTTGAGGGAACCCCTAAAAAATAATATGATGTAGAGAGTAGAAATAATCCATGGAAAAGTTGGTATCAAATATCTTGTGTTGGAGGATGTGGATGGAGGTTGTAATTCCTATTTATTTAATCTAAAATTTGTTCTTAGACAATTTCTTAACCATTTTTCCTATTTAGGAATCATCCATTTCTTAAATAAAAAATTTAGGACACTAATTTTTACATCTCTTTGGGTTGGAGATATGTAGTGGATACGTATTATGTGGGAGGCGGAGCTCTAGGGAACCCCTGAAAAATAGTATGATATATACAGTATAAAGAAGCCATGGAAAATTTGGTATTAAGGATCATGGGTTGGTTATGCCTCAACACCCTTGTTGGGATTGACAAATCTGGAAACCACTAGTTCAACATAACATAGATTGTGGATGGAGCTTGTAAGTATTACTTACTCGCTCGTTGTATTAATTCTTAGGTGTCAGAATATTATTTGTATGAAATTAATTTATTGGGATTCGAAAAAATAATAATTCTATGGTATTTATAGGAGATTAAAGTTTGATTATACCTTTTTTTGAATTGATATATGTTAAATTACTTCAAGTAGAAAAAAATTTCCACAAGCGGAATATCATTTTAAAATTTGTATAGTCATTCTTTGGCTTCGTTCTTGGATCAAAAAATGAATTTTGTCTATGTACATTAGATAGGGAACTAAAATAGGGTTTCATTATAATTCCTTAGGGTCAACTTGGCCTCCCAAAATGCTACCCTGATATCTCTCTATGCATCAGAAAATACCACATTTTCTAATTTTGTTGTAAAAGCTTAGGGCTCGAAACTTGACTCCATGCTTACTAGTCACTCATGTGTTCACCTTGGCTTGGGATGCCTACACCATATCTATATGCACTTTTGACCATGATATTATAGCCAGGTACATTTTCACTCATATTGGTCCTTCTAGTGGCTCGGGGAACTCTCCAATTCACAATCCCTGAAAGGATCCTAGACTTTTGAGAACAAAATTTTATGAAAAGTTATAAGATCTGAAGTTGGAAGACCAACAATATAGGGATATTCAGACTTTGGATTAATCGAACTTATCAGATTTATTCCCTTAAAATTTTATTTTACTAGATGTACAATAATCTTAGAAGATAAATATACTTTGTAGTATATCACTATCCAAATAAGAAAAAGACAACCCTTGTGCAGGTAAAAATTTATTAACATTATAGTTGAGATGATGTTTTAATATTTCCTTTAGGCCAAGGCTAACTTCACTTCATAATTATTATTATTTCATTACTATGTTTAACTTGAAAAAAAATCTAGTCAACACTCAATTACTTAATACGCAAACAGTTATTGCTGACCTAGTCATCATAGTGGGTTCATATCCTCTCATGACGAAAGGGTCGTGGATTTATTTATAAAACCAGTTGTCATTTGTAATATCATTTTTACCAATGATACAAGTTGCTTATTATTTAGGCTATGCACACATATCATGTGTTTGGATCTCTTTTCATGGTGAATATGTCTCCTCTTATGGGTATGGTTATGACTCTCTATCTAGCTTTTATATATTTATGAGTGTTTCTTTGTTTGCACCTAAAGGTTCTTGTAGATTATGGAATTACACCTTGATACCACTCTTTAAGCATGTTTTTATAGTTTTAAGAGCTAATGAGAATAGCGAAGGTACTTATCAATTCGAAATTCCTCAATTAATATATTTAAATAGTTATTTCACTTTTCATATGTAGAAATCATAGGATTGATTTTTATAATTTGGGTATTGAGAAATTTGGTATCATAAATGAAAGAGCCACATCCTAAAGGGTAATGGACATAGGTTTTCTAGGGGAGTAGGAATTTTTTTTTTTGATCTACTCAAATGAAATTATTTTTTTCTCTAACACAGACGAGGAGCATGTCAGACATCTAAGGATCACTTTTGTGAAATATATAAAATATGGTTTATCCTTGAATCCTAAAAAATCATAGTTCGCTCTTAGTGAAGGGAAGATATTGGGACATACAGCAGAGAAATCGGGAGTGAATATTGATCCCAAACAAGTGGAATCTATAAAATCCATCCTGCTATCAAGGAAAAAAAATCCAGGTTTTTCTAGGAAGAATCAATTTCTTGAGGAGGTATATACCAAATTACCTAGAGATAGTTAAGGATATCACTAAGATGTTGAAAAATGATAATGAAGTGAAATCGTCTCCACAATATCATGAATCCTTTTCTAGGATCCAATAGGATTTTGCTGAAGACATGATCTTACTGAGTCTTGATTACTTGAATTTATTTTTTATATTATGTTTTTCTTCTCCCCAAAGAGTGGTTGTTGTTTTACTAGAGAAGAACAATGATGGGTACGAGTAGAAAATAGCCTTCTTCATTAACATGTTGCAAGAGGCCCAACCAAAGTATAATATTTTAGAAAAGCAGGCTTACACCTTGGTCAAGGCTCTGAAGGCCTTCAGGATCTATGTAATTCAATCCAGCATAGTGGCCTACGTCCCCACATATGTCGTCAAAGACATCCTGCTGGAAGGGGACAGTGAGGGAAAGCGAGGAAAATGGATTTCCAAAATACACAAATACAAAATGGACATCAAGCCCACAAAAAACATTAAGGGGAATGGATTAGCTAAGATCTTATCAGAGGAAAATTTCCAGGCATTGGGGATAAACTTGTTGGCTAAAGTAGTGATAGAAAATGGTGAGTTGGATCTAAAAAGAGGACTTAAGACATCAGCACAAAAAAATAAAACAAAATACATTACTTGCTACAAGTATAAATTTATCTTCCAATACATGATTTTCTTGAGGGACCCCATTGGAATTTTACTTCTCTTCTTGGTGGAAGATGAAGTTCAAAAGGTGATGGACGAATTTCATGGTTGCTTCTGTAGAGAAAAATTACAATTGGAATGCTACGACACATAAAATCTTCAAAGGAGGTTTCTTCTAGCTAAAATTTTTAGGATATGTCCACACTTATGGTTGAGCTTGTGAAAAGTGTCAAGTATTCACTGAGAAAGAAAAACTAGCATCCTTCCCTCTCATTCAGTTTATGTTGAGGATACTTTCAAGCAATGGGGAATATATTTTATCGAGGAAATACATCCACCTTCCAAAAATTGACATCGGTACTTATAACAACTGACTAATTCAATTAGTGGGTAGAAGAAATTTAAACAAGGAACGCAACAGATGTAGTAGTCTTAAAATTCATGGAATAAAATGTATTGTCTCAGTTTGGATGCCCGAAGAAGATCGTGACAAATAATGCTCAAGTGTTTAAATCACAAAAGTTTAAATTTTTTTTAGAAACACAACATTCTATTAGGTTGCTCTACTACCTATTACCGAAAGGGAAATGGATTGGCAGAATCCTCGAACATGACTCTAGTAAGGATTTTGAAGAAAAATATAGGAAAAAAATAAAGGAATTGGGAATCAAAGTCGAGATTTTCCTTGTGGGTTGGTAGGGTTACCACCAAGAGATCCACTTGCAAGTCACCCTATGAATTGGTCTATGGAAAGGATTCCATTTTTCCTATATAATTGGCAATTCCTATGGCCAAATTCCTGCAAGATTACGAAGAATAGCCCAATACTTAAACCGGGAGGATAAGCTATTTAGAGGAGCTTCACAATAACTAAGAGCAGGTCAATCACACGTTAATTATATATCAAAACAAAATGAAATCCTTGTTTGATAGGAAGGCTAAAGACATAGGTTTTCAGCTTGGGGATTTAATACAAAGGTGGGATGGAAGGAGGGCATACAAAGGAAAGCATGGAAAATTAGGTCCCTTATGGTTTAGGTCATTCATAATTTTTGAATTCAAAGGAAAAAAAACTTCATGCTGAAAAATATGGAAGGAAAATTACTTGAGCTACTAGTGAACAGGAAATTTCTCAATTTCTACTTGCAGTTCTAAAGGTACCAACCCCCCATTCATTGTATATACCACCTAGTTCTATGTAAATAGTTATTTTTTCTCTAGTTTTATATTTATTCCTTTGTCTAGATGATTTTTTTCAATAATATGAATCCCTACCCAAAGGAGGAATGATCTAAGTTGCAGGTTCTTAACGTATTACATTCAACATGTTGCCCCTAGATGGAGTCAATGTTATATCTTACCTTATTTTTATTGTCATGAAAACCATTTTTTGTTAATTATGGCTACACCACCCTCCTCGAAAGTTCATCCAAGGTCGAGCGATCACCAGGAAGGAAACATCATATTTAAAATGTATTTGGCCAATCCACATGTGCTTCCAACATACGACACAGATTAAAATGTAAATATTTTATAAGTGCATAGGTGATGATTAAGGTTTGCAAATATTTTGTAAATATTTTCATTCATCTTAGCTTGCATCCGTACTGGAATTAGACTGGCAGGGCACAATGCACAGAGGTTAAATGTTCGACCCTGTCGCTAGCATTAAAAAGTCAAATAGAGAACTAATTATTGAGATCTATTATGGGGGGTTAGTGTCTACCCACCTAATTACCAGCTGACGTGCCGAGAAATGATGGGGACCACCTATGCCATGTGACGAATTCATGACCATCTAAATAAAGTGAGTTCCACATAAGAAGTGGTAAGGTAATGGGTCTCACTTTTTCCACATATCTACCACCTGTCCTTCATATTCACCCAATCTGGTTAGGACACATGCCTAACTCAATGATGTCATTGTTCCATCACCCTACCATTTTTTTCCTTCACCTAAGTATATGACCCTTCTTTCCTTATATTTCCGATTTTCACTCGTATTTTTCCTTAACTCTCCCTCTAGCCGAGCACCTGTACAGGACGCTGTGAAATATCTTGGTTACTCCAAAACCCATCAAGATTTAATTTTCAACCTCTTATGTGGTCACGAGGTACTTATACCTTCTCTGTCCACTTGTGATTCGACTTCCAACACTATTAAGAATGAAAAAGACTACCCCAGAAACCTCCAAAACCCATAAGGTTAAGTCACCTCCTGGCTCTGAACCCCTCATGGACATAGAAGCCCAGATATGTGAGCCCATTTACCCATATCACATTGTCGACCTACGTTTTGACTTAATGGAATATCATTGGTAGGGTGAAGAAATTTTCTGAGTAGTCCAATTTGTCATGTATTACTAGATAGCCTCAACTCTATATTACTTCCCTGGATTTGTCTCATGGCTTGTGGAAGCTTACATTGAGAAAAAAGGGTATTTTTTCTCCTCTAGAAGGAACAAGACACTCAAAATTAGCCCTGAGCTCATCCAGAATTCTCTGGTTTACTCTAGATCTCTAGAGCCGCAACAATTCATTAATGTTACCCTCATGTACCATTTTTTTGGCCTCCCAACTAAAACACGACATTCTTTCCAATGGATAATCTTACATTCGGGTTCCCAGAGTCTTCCGACCACTGAAAAAATTCCTATCTCATTTATTGAACCCATGCAACCCATTCTGTCAATAATTTTGTGTATGCTAGGGGAAGATGATTCCAATTTTACCAATAATGCCTCTCTATAGTTGTTGAAAATGATGATGAAGCTCGGCCACCCTTTGTATATCCCATCCTATTTTTTTGTTGCCAACAATTTCCAATTCTAGCATTTCCAATTCATTGTTGTTTTATCTATTTATGTATGCACATGCTGAGGCATTTGAGTGTGTAGGCCTGTGTAAAATTACTCGTAGAAAGGAGGTCAATTTTGTATTTGACTCGACTGCTTTAGTCAAGAAAAATCTAGACACTAATGGGTATTATTACTTCAAATCAATGTTCATGTCCATTGCATACAAAATTATTCATGGTGCACCTCGAATTTTCCCACAAAAAAAAGAGCTGCTCCAGCTCAGGAAGGAAGTCTATGTAGGATATTGGTACTTGTTTTAGGACAACACAAAACTCAGGATCTATGGTTGTGAGCTCCCCCCTTATAATTTTCTAGTATTCATTCCCATGAGTATATTTTCACTAGAATTCATGCGACAAAGCCTTAATGCAGACCAAATAAACTTTGTTTTGGAAAAGAAAGGATATTTGTTTAAAATGGGAAATGTTGTAGGCCCTTTTATTATCAGCTCAAGAAATTTCTTCAAAGTGATTGAGGAGCTTGTCAAGAAGATGTTATTCCAACAAAGAGATGTCTCGAACTAGGATCCTAAGGGTATCATTTCCATAAGGAGAGAAAAGATGAAAGCTTAAATCTATATACATGAACCCAGACCTTGCATTGAATGCAGAGCTAATTTTAACTCATGGCCTTTGGATACAGAGATGGAGATCAAGACCTCCACTGCCAGGGACAAGCAACCAAAAAGGACTGTTGATGAAGATGAAGATATCAAGGAGGAAGAGGAGGTTCATATAGCTAAGAAGCAAAGTACTCAGGAAACTAAATATGAAGAGAAAGAGTTTGTTACTAAGCTAGTAGACATAGGATAAAATTATCTAGGTTTCAAAGTTTTCTTGGAAGAGACTGCAGCAACTGCAATCTCCAATTTGTCACAGGTAGTTGTTTTGGGTGACAAGGGAATTAAATATGCTAATAAGATAGGCTAGTAACCTAGAAGGGAAATCAATGAAAGAAACAAAATGGTGAGGGATGAGATGATAAAAAATATATCTCTTCTTTCAGCAACATATCACACAAGGCTCATGGTTTCTATGTATTTAGAGCGGGATCAGATGAAACATTCATTCCAACATCCATTAAAATAATCCTTGCCTTCAGGTTCATAGTTCAAAGAGATGGATATCTATATAGATATATCTAGTGTCCCTCTGGTAGATAAGGTAAATCTTCACAAACAATTAGGAGAGTTTTTGTATAATGAGCTTAGCAAACATGCAATTACCATTGATAAAGAATAAATGTTTCTGGAGAAGGAAGCTACCAGGTTTAAACAGGATAAGTCTTATTCTAGGGCCCTCAATATGGAAAAGGATACCTACACATAGATGATTGTGAAGATGTGTTTGAATCCAGAAGATAAATCAGTTGTGGAAACTATCCTTAAAAGGTTGAGACATGAAAATAAAGATTTGAGGCATAATCTCAAAATTCTAGGAAGTGAACACGTACGAACCAAGGAATTGGCCTAGGTAGAAGTAGAGAAATAGGTCCTAACCAGGGAAATTATTGAAAGGAACATGATTTTATATCTCTAATATAGCAAGTGGTAGATATTCAGAAGAACATGGATACTCACACATACATAATAGTCATACCGGAGGATCCCCAAAATCCTACTGATCATCTTACCAAAGCTTTGACCGAGATCCAACTCTATAAAAGAGAGCTTAAGAAGATACAGAGAGACTCAGATGCTACCTAGGAATTCTTGGTTCAGAAAGAGAAGAAAATTCAATATGCCAAAGCGAATGATGAGCTCACCTCTAATAATATACAGGCCAACAATCAAGAGATAAAAAAAATGAAAGAAAAATTAATGGATAACATGTCCCTGCTACAGGATAAACAATTAATTTTGGATGAGATCATTGATGAGATGAAGTGTAACGAGGATTAAATAATAACGATGAACAAAACTAAGGCAACCATCAAGGGTTTCAAATTCCACCTCATGTCAAACAGGGAAAATGGAGCGAGAAACTCCGTAATTGCTAATAAATACATCATGTTCATCAATGAGAGGTTAGTGAATGACTTAAGGCCTAAATACGTGGTAGATTGAGTGAGAACTATGGAAAAGGTGTGAAGAGTTTGTCTATCCTCCGACCATTGATATCATGGATCCTTTAACACATCCTTCACAGTCATATCACCATCAATGATAATTTTTGGATCGAGTTTACAAGACACTTTTTACTTTTATCTTCTATATTTTATGTAATTATTGAGTTTGCCGAGGGCACCAACAAGAGCATGTCTCTTTGCACCAGCCTCCTGATGATTCTCAGCATCTGGCATGCTCTGATCTTCATCAGGATCCACACCTGGATCATGTGGTGGTGTCGGCATCTCTTCTCCATCAAAAGAGCCAATGTCTACAAAATATATACAAGTACACAACAATAATTACACAATTTAATAAAAACAAGTTAAAGAACATGTTAGAATAAATTTAAATAAAACAGTAATATTACTTCTATCATCTATCGGCTCATAATCTATGAAGAGTATGTTGGCACACCCTCGCCAATCCAATCTAGCATAAGGACAGGGGACCATAATGAAGGGATGCGACTGGTCAACACTGGCTAGCAAGTCCAGTGCATCATGCGATATCCTGGCTGGAAACATAATCTCGCCCCTCTTGGCCATCATCTGCCCCCACATATGCATCCATGCGTCCAACATCAGCCTATGAGGCTAACACTGTTACCGATGAAATAGGTAACCGCATTGTTACCTACTTTTTTTTGGTAGCATAAAAAGCACCCGATTTTGAAAAGTGGTGATGCAGAATCACCCCTTTTTTTTGTGCACATTTTTGACACTCTAATATTTTTATTTATGAAGTATGAATATTTGTTTTAAAATATTAGTGATTTTCATGCTAATTTTGAAATGTATTGATGCAGCATCAATTTTTTTTTTTAGAGCGGTGATTTCCATGCTAATTTTGAAACGTATTGATGCAACATCAACCTTTTTTTTTTAGAGTGGTGATTTTCATGTTGGTAATAAAACATAAAATTTAGATAAATAATATATATATAAAAACAACAAAAAAACCAATAAAAATGTAAAAAAAAACAAAATTAACTCGTAAAAAAAGAAGAAGAAGAAGAAGAAGAAGAAGAAGACAAAAATATTCGAAAATTATATCAAAAAATGACAAAATTTGAAAAATAAAAAATAAAAATTAACCCAAAAAATTAAAAAAAAAACATCAAACACATTTTTTTCTAAGTTATTAAAAAACAACATAGAATTAAAAAAAAAAAAAAAAGAAAGAAAGAAAGAAAGAAAGAAAATTTAAAAATAATTTAAATTACAAAATTAAAATTTAGATAAAAAAATTAAAATACAAAAAAGAAAAAATTAAATTTTAAATTTTAAATTAAAAAAATAATAAGAAGAAGAAGAAAAAATACAAATTTTAAAATTAACAAAAAAAACAAATTAAAAAAAAAAAAAAAATTAAAAAGAAAATTAAAATGAAAAAAACCACATGCAAATAATTAAAAAACAAATATCCATAAATTTACTCTCTTTTTTTTTTAATGAAACAATTTATCAAATTTAAAAATGAAAAACTAAATAAACTAAAAATTAAAAAAAATATTAAATGAAAACAAAATTTAATAAATTTAAGAAATAAATTTTAAATTTTAAAAAATAATTAATCTAAAATATTAAATTTAAAAACAAAAATTAAAAAAAACCAAAAAAAACTAAAACAAATTAAATAAATAAAAAAAATTAAATTTTTTGAATTTAAAAAAAAATAAAAATAAAAAATCAAATTAAAAAAATATATATTAAAAAATTTTAAAAATTAAAAAAAAAAGAATTTTTTGATCGTGGTGGCGCTGCCAATCGGCCTCCTATCCAGGTGGTGGTGGAGGTCGGCCGCTTGGCGGGCGAGGAGGCTGCATGTAACCCCCCGCCCGCCCAGCAGCCGTCCTCTGCCGCCACCTGGGCGGGAGGCCGGAATCCCGCCCAGCGGTCGGCCTCCGCCGCCACCTGGGCGGGTGGCCAATTCCGGGGATCGCCCTCCAACGGCGGAAGGCCGATTCCGGGAATCGCCCTCCTGCGCCGCGAGGCCGATTCCGGGAATCGCCCTCCCGCGGCGCGAGGTCGATTCCGGGAATCGCCCTCCCGTGGCGGGAGGCCGATTCCCGCCTGATGAATCGGCCTCCGGCCGCAGGAGGGCGATTCCCGGAATCGGCCTTGCGCTGTGGGAGGGATATTCCCGGAACCGGTCTCATGTAATCGGCCTCCCGCTGCGGGAGGGAAATTCATGAAATCGGCCTGGCTCCGCGGCAGGGCGATTTTCAGAATTGGCCTCCCGCCCATGTGGCGGCGGAGGCCGACTGCTCGGCAGGCAGGGGGCTGCATGCAGCCTCCCCGACCGCCCAGCGACCAGCCTCTGCTACCACTTGGGTGGGAGGCCGATTGGCGCCTGCCACCACGATCAAAAAATTCTTCTTCTTTTTTTAATTTTTTTTAATTTTTAATATTGTTTTTTTAATTTGATTTTTTTTTAAATTTAAATATTTTTTTGTTTTTATTATTTTTTTTTCTAAATTTTGTTAATCATTTTTATTAAATTTTGTGTTTTTTTTAATTTAATTGATTTTTTTTTTTAATTTTTTTTTATTATTAAATTTTACGTTTAGTTTTTTCATTTAATTTTTTAAAATTTAATAAATTTTGTAATTTTTTTTTTAATTTATTCGAATTTAATATTTTTTTTAATTTTTTAATCTTTTATTATTATTTTTTTAATTACATAAAATTATTATATTTTTTTTATTTCAATTAAAATTTTATATTTAAAATTAGATTTTTTTTTAATTAATCTTAATATTTTCAAATTAATTTGTTTTTTACTTTATTTCTTATTTAAAATATTTTTTTTTAATTTATTTTTTTCAATTTTTCATTTTTAATTGATTTTTAAAGTTTTTTAACTTTTTATTTTAACAATGTTTTTTTTCTTTTTCTTTTTCTTTTTTTTTCTTTTTTTCTTTCTTTACATTTAAAATTTATTTTTTATTTCAAAATTTATTTGTTTATTCTTTTATTTATTAAAATTTAATGTTTTTCTTTTTTTAATTTAATTTGTTATTTTAATATTAACATTTTTTTTTAATTTAATAAAATCTAATATATATTTTTTTTTAATTTAAGTTCATATATATATATATTTTATTTTTTATAATTTAAATTTAATTTGTTTTTTAAAATTTATTTGTTTCTTTAATATATATTTTTTTTAATTTAATATTTGTATTGTATTTTATTTTTCATTTTTCATTTTTTTACTTTTAATTTAAAAAATGTATTTTTTTTAATTTTTATTTTAAAGTTTTAAATTTATTAAAATTTATTTTTTTATTTTATATATATATATACTTTAAAATTTAATAAACATTTTCTTTTTCTTTTTAAATTTAATTTCTATATTTAATTTTTTTAAATTTCTTTCTTTTTTTAACTTGTTTTTTTTTTTTTTTAATTTAATATTTTTATTTTGTTTTTATTTTTATTTTTTTATTTCTATATATTTTGAAATTTTAATCTTTATTTTGTTTTTATTTTTTATTTTTTATTTTTTTCTAAATTTTAGGTTTTTTTTTAATGTTTGAATTAAAATTTTTATTTTGTTTTTATTTTTATTTTTTTATTCCTATATATTTTTAAATTTTAAGCTTTAAAATGTATTTATTTTTTAAATTTATTTTTTTCTTAAATTTTAGGTTTATTTCAATGTTTGAATTTTAAAAATTAAAAAATGTTATTTTTATTTTTAAAAATGTCAAAAATATGACACAATTTTTTTTTTTGTTATTCCAGCATCAACTGGTCTTGTTTTGAGGGTGTTTTTTCAATCCTTTTTTCAAGAAACAATTTTGTTTTTAGCATAATTTTATAAAATGTTGAAGTTTGACCTTAAAAAAAAACCAACTGCGTTCTGGAATACACTTTTTTTGTTTTTGGGGTGTTTTTTCATGTTTTTTGAGTCTTTTTGGGCTAGAGTTCCCGTTTTGAGGTCAGGTTACCTATTTCATTGGTAACATTGTTGGCTATCGAAAAAAAGTAGGCCTCATCTCTGGAAACCTCTCAAAAAATAAACAAAAAGCTCTGAAGAAAAAGGGAAGTTGTGCATGAGCATGGGATCTATCTAAGGCTATACAGAACTACCACAAAAAAATGGTAGACCACCTAACAAGTTGTCGCTCCTATACTAAAGAATCAACATAATATAGAAGTGAGAAACTAATGTGTTTCCCGTCACTGGTGTTGTGGGAAATGGTCGAAATGAAGTGAGAGGAACTGCACCTCCTCACTACCAAATGCACCAATACGTAACTGACCTCCAGCGACCTGAAAATCTGCAGGAGACAGTACTCATGCTCCAATGTATCTCTAAGAGTAAACTAACTGACTCCTTGCTGCACAACCAGCTGGAACCTCTCGGACCGAGGGAAAATCTAACCCTCTCCTCAATAGCCCTATAATGAAATATATATCTTCCTAAGTGGGTGTGTACCACTGGTTACGACCAACCTGGAAAGCCTGTTGGTGGGCATTCCACCTGCGGATAAGATGTCTAAAAAACACACTATGGGCCTCTAGGGAAGTAGCCTCCTCATAGAACTTGAGGAGGCCTACCTACCTTAGGAGCCCCTGGGTAGCTGCTATAATAGGGTGAGGGTATGATCTCTCTCCCTCTCTCGTGCCTCCCATAGGCGAACCATGTCATAATGATCCGCCTGTTGTTGATATTTTTCCCCCTCTTCTCTCTAAATCATTGACATATTAAATAATATCTTTTTATTAAATGAGACATGTATTTAGGAATATACATATATAATTTTTTTTAGAAAAAAAAACAGACCAGTCAGTGCACCACAAAAAACAGTCATGCACTGGTTCCAATACGTTGTTTGTTTGTCGCACACCAGGGGTAGTGCCCCAGATGACATTCAACACACCGTATGCGGTGCACCTCCAAATGTTTAAAGCACCATTGACTATGTATGGTGTCGGAAGAGTGGTTTGCAGACTAAAATATATGCCCCAACGCGTATAGTTGTGTCAGCACACCGACTTCTTGACAAATCACATAGTCAACGGTGCAGTCTTTTACCCGGCCGTACCATTGACCTTGTCGGAATGCAAACTGCGGTGCGCTGACATAAACCGGAGTGGATATATCCATCAATGCACCACGTTGCTATTCCCATGGTCAACGGTGGGCGTAACTAAATGACCACACCGCAAATGTTTTTTAAATTTTAAAATAATGCGGGGTGCCTTTCGATACCGCCCTAGAAATGGTGTGGATAGTGTTAGCACCAGTTGCGGTGTGACCTATAAATTTTGCAAGCAGCACCGCTTTTTACTAGTGCGAAATAGCAGAATATTCATGCATTCATGCACACCTCGCGACAAAAAAAAAAAAAATTTTAAATGGCTAATTTTAAGGTTATTTGAAATTATAATCTGCTAAAAAGCTTAATTATGGAAAAACAAGAAAAATACTTGTACATTTCGCCATCAAGGAGGCATATTGGCTGTAGAATTTTCAAAAGAAATTTTCCCACCATTTTGCAAAATGTAATTTGGAGATTGGTGGGCAATGCATAGAAGCAGTGCTTGCAATGGGTGCAATGGGAGCACCTTTGTCAGGGCGGCTGAGACAAGGATAAATTGCACCGATGCTTGAGAGCTCTGGAGCACTAAGAAAAGTGAAAAATGTGGTTTTTTGGTCGTATTTTTTTTTATTTAACCCTCGTTCAAAATTTTGGGTTTTATAGGTGCACCTGTCAAGCTTACAAACGCACTGGTCAATTTTGGTTTTGGCGCAGTTTTTTATGATTCACCAATGCTGTTTATTAACACCACACCGGGCAATTTCTGTTTTGGCATGGTGTTTTATGATGCACCGGCATAGAAGAGTTGTGAAGCACCGGTGCTCTATAGTAATAAGATGCACCGGGTGGGTGTGTACTGAGCACATAGTGTCCAGTGTGCCAATTTTTTATGCGCACTAGTGCTTTGTCTTGTAGAGTGCATTGGTGATTGAGAGCTCTAGAGCATTAAGAAAAGTGAAAAATGTGGTGTTTTGGCCGCAATTTTTTTTTATTTAACCCTATTCTAGTGCACAGGGTTTATAGACGCACTAGTGATGTTTCTTATGAACATATCGGCCGGTTTATGTTTTGGCGCGGTGTTTTATGATGCACCGATGTGATTTCTTAATACCACACTGGGCGGTTTCTATTTTTGTGCGGTGTTTTATGATGCACCGACGCAGAAGAGTTGTGATGCACCGGTGCTCTACAATAATATGACGCACCGGGCAGGTGTGTGCGGAGCTCACGGTGTCTGGTGTGCCAATGTTTTGTGCGCACCAGTGCTTTCTCTTGTAGAGATCACTAATGCGATTTTGGATGATAAGCGCATGGAGAGGAAAACATCTGCAAAACCCTCTGCCGCAAACCTCCTCTAGTATCCTCTGCTAGAAACAGATGTATGGGGTATTTTTATAAGGGGTTCCTCAAAAATATCCACTAGAGGGTCTTTCCATTGTAGTGCCTTCGGTAGGAAATTATTCTTTATCTACATTCGATAATATTCAACATATGAGCAGGAACAATCATGTAAGCATGAACTATCAACTATTGAGGAATACATACCTACTCAGGCTCTCCTTACTCTCAGAAAGGGAAAGAAAGCAAGAACTCCAACCCAACTTATCATCTCCTTCTTATTATCTATGGAAGATAGGACTTGAAAAGAATGGAATGATAGGAGAGACAGTTGGAACACTTTTGAACAATATTGGTGTGGTGGAAGAGGATCAGTTACTTACGCTACTACGTACAGATACTTCCTCCAACTAATCTAACTAATCCAACTACTTCCTTCAACTCCTAACTAAAGCTACTTTCTTAGGATGCTTTCATTTGAGATGTACATTGATTATATAGGATGATGAAATACTTAAGATGGGACGTATGTCATATTGATTGATGGTCAGATACTGGAAAGTGGAATTCTCCCTAATTGAGAGGGAGTGTTAAATTTAAGAAACTACGGTCAAATTCCACCTTGGACAAATCAGATGACAAAAATATTTATTGCATTGAATTCCTCTTTTCGAGAGGACCAAAATCAACCTAAATATCATCTTGTTCAGATAAGAAGAAGTTGGTTTTTGAATTTATGTACCCACCCATGTATAATGGATTAGGTCGGCACTATGCAAATATACCAATGGATAGGTTGACCTCAACATCAAGTGGACAGTCATGGAAACCTATAAATAGAAGACACCTCAAGATCATATAGATATATTGATTAAGCTCTCTTCTTATTGTATATTTTTTCTTGTCTCACATAGTTTTGACAAAAGGAGTTTGCGCAAGGTCCTAAATCACAGGCAGGAGACCCGCTTTGATCTATGGATTTCAGGATCTTAGCCACAGAATTTCTACCAACATTGTTTGGCCATAAACACAGGTACATAGTGTTATGGTATCGTCTAGGTACCCATAGTTGTAGGCATAGTGCTATGGTAGCGGCTAGGGCCTCAAAAGGAAGATTGGGTTGCACTCGACAATAGCCACAGACACAGAGTGCTATGGTAGAGGCTAGGGATCCATAGCCGCAGACACATAGTGTTATCGTATTGAATATTCCCTCAGAAGGAATATTGGTCTATTCTCACCCATAGCCGCAGGAATAAAGTGTTATGGTAGCCACTAGTGACCCATAGCCCTAGGTGCAGAGTGTTATTGTAGTGGCCAGGGCTTCAAATATGAAACTACAGTACCCTGAAGTTTGCACTCAATCACAACAATGTTCAACAATATGCTATAGGAAGTGAAAATAAATTACAGTCATCCAAATCAAATGTTTTGATGTTTAGATGTGTTTCATGGATATTCTAGTTGTTGTGAAGATATGGATCATTGTATTCTTTTATTGAATCATTTGATTACAATCTACTAGAAGAAGAATTTTCAAGGGTTTTCCCCATAGTGGGTTTTTCCCTAGTCTCCTACCAAACTTGGTGTCTCTATGTGTACATGATTTTCTTCCTATGTTCCTTTAAGTTCAACTACATTGATGATGATGTCATTTTTCTTTCTAAATCGTTGCATATGGTTATGAATAATGATGTAAATATGAATGATTTTATTATGCTATGGGTTGAGCTTTATTTGTTAATTATTAAATGCAACTCTCAAATAAAAATATCAACATAGCTCTATGAAAAGTTAACAGAAGCTACCGAATTAGGAACGCTTATGGTCAAATTTTGTATCGGAGGAAATAAAGTGAAATACTAGAGATGGGACCTCATCCAAAGGCCTAGATCAAGAAAAAATTCAATTGGTTGGAAAGGGAAAGAAGGGAAAAGGGAAGAAATATCAAACCAAACCAATATCCAGCCAAGGGGCAATAATAAATATTTTCCCAAAATTAAATTGCCGCTATCAAGCCATCAATACACACTATGTAATGGCTAGGCCAAAAAAATTATTTTGGAAGGAATCTAAGCATGTTTTACGGTACCTCAAAGCCACTACCTAGTTTGGACTATGGTACAAACATGTAGAGGGAGTGAAGTTTGGTAGCTTCACATATGGATATTGGGTGTGAGGTCCATCAAACCAAAAGATTACATCGAGTGGAAATTTTAGTGTTGGGTACGCATATATTTCTTGGTACAAGAAGAATAAAATATTTTTGGTGCTCAACTCAGCAGAAGCAGAATACATGGCTGCAAGTCAAGCAACATGTGAGGCGATATGAATGAGAAATATACTTGTTGGATTGTTTCTTCAGATGATGGATCCAACTATGATCTACTGTGATAATCATAGTTGCATCAAGATCTCTGACAATCATTTACTCTATGATCGATCCAAGCATATAGGTATTTGATATCACCATTTATGGGATTGTGTGCATAGGCGGATAATGTTGCTACACTACATTTCGACAAAGGAACAATATGCTGACATTTTGACAAAATATTTGTCAAGAGGGAAGTTCGAGTTCCACATGTACAATATAGGGGTGGTTGAGAATTTATTTCTTGCTGAGAGGGAATATTGAAAAATGTATCAAGATGTTGTAGAGGTAAATCCCCTCAACGGACAGAGGCGATCCCTACTAGCCCAGATCGGGTCTAGCAACAATCGTATCATGCTAAGGCACAGGTTCCTAATTACAATAAACCAACTTGCGAAGAAGGCCTACCTCAAGTCCAACGTTGTTGTTCATAGAGAAGATAACGTTCCCGTTCCCTTGCTCCAGCAGATCAGAATCCTTTCGCTTGCCACGATCGAACACCTGCACACGCAAGAAACACAACAAACACAAGCGTAAAACCCGATATATGCAATTATGTATCAGTCAGAGAAGACACAAATCATGACCATAATGAAAAATACAAGTGGAACCATAACCAATAGTCGCTTATCATTAATTCATCAAATGAAAATACAACCAGGATCTGACGCTGAACCTTCCTTCGACGGGTCGTCAGCGGAATACGTCTCAGTAAAGCTTGTCGAGAATGGGGACAAGCCTCTCTCTTCGATCGTCAATCTCCTCACTATGGATTTGGCACTATGAGGACTATCACAGCTCTTGCAACATTCTTTAGGCTATGAAGGCTCTTGGAGATTCAACCATTCAGCCCCTTCATCAATGGAATATGGCTATATTTATAGAGAAAAGGAGGAGGTTGGGATCCCTAAAATAGTGGAAGGGAGGCCTTATCCCTTGGGAGGTTCCCCATAAGGTGGAAACAAGAGGCCAAAGGAGGAAGGCCATGGTTATTCAGTCGAAACCACTCCTCATGACTCATCCACGAAGTTGTTGTAATCGAAACTTCACCTATTTTTTTTTTTTAATTTCCATAAGTAGATTGGCACGGGTGCTTAACTAGGACAGAGCGCCAACTGGCGCGGGCTCAGTGTTAATTTTCCTCATTGGTCCGAGGAAATAACGGGCTACCAGCGCCAAGGAAAAAACATGTTTTTAGGGGTCTCAGAAATGATCAACATAAGGAATGTTGTCCCTATGGAAAGGGATACAATGATGTTATTTGCAAGGCATGACACCGATTATTGGTCATTTAAACGACTCTCCAATGGGCGAGATGGGGACGTGGGTGGACGCGTGACAAATATGTTTCGTAACACAAGAAATTTTCAATTTGATTTTACCTTGATTAAATTGAGAAAATTTGAATTTCCACATCAACAGACAACTTGGATGTAGTTAACTTATGTCACATGGCTTGTTTCACCCATTTTACTTAGTAAATTTGAGTTGGAGGAGTTAGAGTTTATTTAAGAATGTGTGATTGCTAATTTTAGCAATAAAAGTCAGAAATATCAAGTTGTTTATAGTTAAACTAGTTCCAACTGTTTGAGGAACCAATGGAATATTGGTTCTGAAATGTGACTTCATTCAAATGTAGTGACCATCTAGTTAGCTGATCAATCATCCCGAACTAGAGAGTTCATGAAAATAATTCCAGTTACCCACATGTGGTATATATTCCAAGGAAATGTAACATTAGTTGTATAATAGTCTTGACTATGCCAGTGTTGAATGTAGTTAGATGATCAACCTTGGGAATGGCATAATCCATCTTGTAAAAGTTCCTAAATAATAAGGGCCTAATTTCTCAAGGAATTTCATAAGTAAATATGGGCTCAAGGAGAGGTAGAAATTTACTAAGTCTGGGTTAGATTCTTAGTGAGCAGAGGGATAAGTTATTTACTTGTAGGTTGTGCTCAGTTGAGAAAAGAAATTGTAATACATCTCAGTTTATCAAATTAATGCAAGTAAGAATTGGGGTTTTTAGTCAATTTCTTTCCACATGAAAAATATTATGTGCATGTGTTTAATACTCTTAAGTTAGTTGGAAGGATAGGGAAAATTAGCCCATTAAACACTCAACAAATGTCCCATCGGTAGTATTTGTGGGGAAAAAATAATTCAGAAATTTTTCCATCAAACTGAGATCGGTTAGGTTGAAATCCTGAGGGATTCATCTTCAAAAAACTCATCAGACTTAATTTTGGATATTAATTACAGATGATGTGAAAGGAAAACTTGCCATGGAGTCCTTCCTGATAGGATGGGGACACATTTCCCATGGGGTGTAGCTCAATTTTCAATCACCTTGTTATGAATTCAAATGTAAAGAAAAAGATTCAAAGTTCAAATCCCCACACGTTAGAAAATTAAAAAAAAGGATGGGGACACATTCCATATTCTTGATTAAGCATAGCATTGAAGATGACGAGTATTTCACATCCTCACTAACTATTTTGGGAGGTCTGTAATAGTTCCTTGCATGAACGTCATCATTAACTATGTTTTGGGAGGTCTGAACTAATTAATTGCAAATTTCTATTTTTCAAGACTTAACTACTTATCATATTAGGCGCTTGCAACAATAGGAAATTATATGGCACTCTCAAAATCACCATTTCATAAACAAAACAACTTGAGAGGAAGTTGAAAAGCGAACACTATTATTGAAACTAGACTAGAACTACTAAAATTGGTTGGTCCCAATGGTTTCACAGTTGTACCAGTCTAGTTATGTGGTTCATATTGGCTAACGATGGTCTTGTATTGAACTAACCTTAAAATACCAAAGTGAATAGTTGTCTACTAAACTGGCCAATTCTAAAGAATGTAGTGCAACATAGCTAATGACCACCGAATCTGAATTTTTTAATAAAAAGACTTAAAAGGAAAGAAAAACCTAACCCTAGTAATTAATGGTAATATTTTAATTTTAAAGTTAAAGTAAAAGTTGACATCCTCCTTATATTTCCTTTTTGAAAAGGAAAGATAAGGATAATTTCAACTTTTACTTGAAGTTTTAATATTAACATTAATTGTTTTAGGTTGTTTGAGATTTGTTCCAACTACAAAACCTAACCCTAGTAATTAATGGTAATATTTTATTTTTAATGTTAAAGTAAAAGTTGACATTCTCCTTATATTTCCTTTTTGAAAAGGAAAGATAAGGATAATGTCACATTTTACTTAAATTTTTAATATTAACATTAATTGTTTTAGGTTGTTTGAGAGTTGTTCCAACTTCATTCAATTTGGAGGAAGTCAAATTCTTGATCCCATCAAGAATTCAGCATTGTTAAATAGTTTTCATGATTTTAGGATTAGTAAGATTGCAAATTTTTCATTGGATTCTATGATGTATGATAGTATGGAATTGGCATTGAATCAAGAGCACTGGAACCATGTACCTTGATGTTGGTTGCATTGGTTTTTGAACTCTTCTGTCATGATAGGAGTGTCTCCATGGCTTGAGTGAAGGTGTACATTCTCACTAGTGTCATGACAGAGGATTTCAACAATAAATGAAACGGTAACCAAACACTAGTACCATATGCTGATATTGTAAATTTCAAATTCTAGAGTCTCAAATATGTCACTAGAGTTACTCACTAGTACTATGCTTAATTTTGGACTCTAGAGATCATCTAGAGCCCCTTTCTTGATGTATTATGGTTCAAATATGTATTTTAGTTGGTGTTGTTTTGGTTATATGAACTCCTACTTACTATAAGAATGAGAAACATTGTATATTTATGTGATCTGGGTTTCTTCGGCTACCTAAATTATCCAGGACCCTTTACATTTGTGATGTTAATAGAAATGATTTTAAAGTAGAATAAAAGAACCACATATGCATGCATAAACAAGAGAAACCATAATTATGATAAGAAAATCAAGAGCATGACACATTTGATAATGGATTTCACCTAATGTGGGCTACATCTCCAGTCTCTTTGTCAAGATAGTGTAGGTCGCTTCATATAATGTTGTAAATGATGATGATGTACATGGAGTATTATTTGTCATAATAAGGACATAAACCCTCAGTTGGAGTGACTTGTCTCTCCATGAGACACTCTCCCTATAGGAACTCTCACTCAAAATGAGCTTTCCTCCACCATGACAAGCTAATACAATCTCACAATAATGTGGCAACAAGCATCCCTCAACATAGTAACAAACATGGATCTCAAGAATAATACATAATCTCAGTGAAACAAAAGGATGCATAACATAATTACATCATGTACCTCCATGTTCGAATATGGCCAAAAATTGAAAGGTTCGACTGTTGAAAATGACCGTACCACTAAATTTATGGCGATGAGTAGTGTAAAATCGACTGTCAACTCGTTCAATTCTGACACCATAAAAATCTAGGCCTCCGACAATATTTTATATTCCCCATGATTCCAAAAAGATTATCTATCACTGGCTGAATAGAGATCCACTGTTCAGATGGAATATCTTATCATGCCATCATAATCCCTATGAAATTTTGAGAAATTTGAGTATAAAGTTGGTTGCATTTTGACACGGGAAAAATTCAGCCTCCAAGGGAATATTTAGATTCTTCAGTATTATTCAAAGATTCCTCATTGCAGAGTGCCTACAATTATGTTGTTTATATGGTGAATCTAACTTTTCCATCATGCTCCCTGTGAAATTGGGTTAAATTTGATTTTAAACTTGAGATAATTCTGACAATGTGAAAAATTTACCTCCTAGGAAAATTCAGCAAGTTCAGGGTTCCACTATTGCATCTAGGAAATTTTTCGCATATCACGGTTCTGCACTTCACAGTTCCCTCCTTCTACTACTCCACATTCCAATTTGATGCTTCGATGGTCGAATGAGGTCAGGTTTATATGTTTTTTTGAAGGCGGATTTTGCAAAACCCAAAGGGCTGTAAGATTGATTAAAATGCTAAGTATGATGGGCTGAAAGTCAGAGGTTTCGACCCCCTGCTCAACCTATTTTGAACTCCATTGTATCGAAGGTTTTTATTTTATATTAAATATGTAGTGATTTGTTTTAACCATGGGTGGATTTTATGTGGAAGGCAGTTACCACATATCTTGGTGGCTTGAACATTCCTTATATCATGTTGGCATGTTGTTGGAATGGTTTGGAGGCATACATATTCCGGGTGGTTTGTTAACCCTATGGTTCCATTGACCGTGTTGGAAAATATTTTAAATAGAATATGATTTTCAACCACTGCAATGTTTGGTGGGCAGTTAATTAATATGATTTTTTGGGATCTTGGTTTGTAGGACCATCGTGTGGGTGAGGTTGGTGGACCTGTCAGCAAAGGGTTCGGCTACCACTACCTACCACCCCATTAATAATTGGATTAATAAACATTAAAACTGAATGGTGGA
Organism: Pinus albicaulis; assembly: GCA_034641835.2. NCBI lineage: Eukaryota > Viridiplantae > Streptophyta > Pinopsida > Pinales > Pinaceae > Pinus > Pinus albicaulis. The sequence goes on from CM076581.1 coordinate 575,670,341, forward strand.
GTGGTTGGGTGAAGCAGGCTAGACCTGCTCCCATTTTTTAAATATATATATATATATATATATATATATATATATATATATATATATATATATATATATATTTTTAAGTAATATTGGTTATTTTTTATTTTTCCCGAAATTAAGGGATATTAGGAAAATTAGCTATCCACCAAATTCTCCCTTTCTCAAGCGATAGATTTCATGCCTCGGTATCGATAAAATAGTAGAACCCTTAAATTCGAGTCACTACCAACGTTTACCAAAACTTTTACCAGCTCTATCTCCTTCATATGAGCTCGGATTGGAGTGTCGTTCTCACCATTGCAATGAAAGAAAAAAGCACTTTGATATGGACCTAGTTCGAGAGCAATCTACCCACTTTGAAATTTGAGCTATTGTAAGACCTATTTTACATATATGTGTGTCTGGAGCCACATTGATCATTGCTTATAAATTATTTGGATTCACATGGATGCAGATGAATATATATGTTTTCACCTAAAATTTGAATGTATTATGTATTTTTTGAATACCATTTTGCTCTTTTTTTGTTTTTTGGATCCACTCTAGTTCACATTTTGGGGTTGACCATATGGATGGAGATGAATGTACATGATTTTCCCTAAAATTTGAATGCTTTATGTAATTTTTGGATAGCCAATTTTTTGGTCTAATTTTGTTGGCTCTAGTCCGGTTCAAATTTTGGGGTTGACCAATTTGATGACTGGTTTGGTTTTGATAACATTGAAATGGAAGGCCTATTACTATACCTCTTCATGACCAATTTTGTTTCCTTACGAATCTCATCAAGCATACCTTATCTTCATGGAGAAACAACTCTTGTGAATTAAGAACAAAATTGTAATTGGTTTCTCATTCAAAAGTATCGAAAATATTTTGGGGCTTGTTTTTCTATTCCTTCTCTAGTAAATAAAATAATTTATATTCAAAAAAAATTTCATCAATACATTCTGATATGTCTAGTTATACCACCTATACTTTCCTCAATTTCGAGCCCATATGAAAATTCTTAGCACTGATTTTCAATTCCATAAAAAATAGGTTCTTTTAAGAATTCAAAATTTATTTATATACCCTTCAACAAAAGACTGTCAAATATTCCAACTATCCCATCATAGACTATAACATTTTTTACTATTTATACAATTATATCTTCCTCAAATATGTAATACCATTGATATGCTTATCTATGAAGCTCAATGTTGGTGTTTCTTGCCCTACGTCCTTTACTTATATCTTTGGTAACATCATCATTTAGATCACTTATACTTTGTTGTATTTCTGCTTGTGCTATGATTTCCTTTAATGGAAATATCTACCTAGTAGGCACGAGTACCAATTTCAAGTGCTTACTAAACTCTTGTGTTAACATACTTAATTTTCAGTTTCAAATTCTATTGTGGTTGGTTTACTGATTGACTACTAGCATTCACCAAGTGTTTATTGATGATCATAGTTTAGTTTTGAGAACACATTAGACTTTGCCTTGAAAGAAATCCCTAAGAATCTGCAATTATCATTGATCATTTTAGAGCTCATGATTTTCTACAAAGTAATATATTATTTTCATTCATCCAAAAAATCTATATGAGAAAGAGCTAAGTGGTTATGCTTTTCAACATTTTCACCTACATTTTCTATCTATCATTTTCTTATTGAATGGGAAAATTGGTTTTTTGGGACTTTTACATTAAATTTCTACTCTCGTGGTGTTCACTTGGTATTTTTGTCTCCTTCTAAAATCTTGTTTGGTATCTACAAAATGAGCATTAGCTCATATTTTAGTGGTGTAGTTTTTAAAGATATGCAAATTTTATATTGATTTAAGAGATGCATGTTCAATATCTACATGATACCTTTTCTTGGCATGTTGTTCATAAATTTGAAATTTGTAACAACTATAAATTTTACTAATTAATTATTATATTGATTATTACAAAATTGACAAGGTTGCGTGTCAAAATTATCTATCGTTTGTACTACAAAGGATCCCTGAAACATTCTGAATTTAAAATATATTAAATTAATGTTCTATAATATGACTATAGGAAACACATTTCCTTATGCTTTTTGGAAAAAAAGTTCGACTCTTTTAGCTTTTCTTGAAAATAATAGAAAGAAATTGTATTTAGTGTGATACCTTGTTGTGTGCTTTGCTACAAAAGAATATTAGTGGAATAGTTTTTCATATTGAGCATTATTTATTTTGACTGTAGACTGGTGCGTATTGATTGCATCTCTGATTTTTTGGAAACACAGTTTGTTTCCTCACATTTTCCTTGCCTATAATTACTTTATTGGGGGGTTTACAAGCTTTTGAGTTTTTTTTTTTCAAGTGGCTGAGTTCATGAGAGATTGCATTAGGCTTAGCCTATGGCTTGAGAAATCGCGACCTAGGGGAAATACAAGATTTTGATATTTTAATTTCTTAAAATTGTCATATTCTATTTATAATCTAATTATAATCATATCATTTTGATTTCTATTAGGTGTTTCTTAAATATCATCAGCCAAAATTAAGTCACAATTTTTTTTTTTTTAGAAAAACACTAACCAGAGCAATATATGCATGGAGACTCATTGTGGAGCTCTGAATTTTAGATTTGTTTTGACTGGGGTTTTTGATTTGATTAATGCACATTATGGAAAATAAAAGTTGAAAAATTTATGCATTTGAAACTCATCCTAGTCTTCCAACTTTTAAAGTATCCCTATGATGTTGGTTGTTGTTTGCATTGTACATGTTATGTTGGGAGGGAACACAATTCAGATCCTAACTAGTGTAACATAGAAACTTCGAATAGGCTCAAAATTCATTACTAATTAAGAAATTCATTTAAAAGGATAACTATAACTTATTCCTATTTATTTTTCCTTTTTGTCTCAACTAATTTATTTTTTAATTATTGTAAATAAAGAGTAGTGCGCAAACCCTTTTCTAGACTGCTTCACTGGTAAACATACCATAGACTCTGACATCTGCAGGAGAGAATGCTTGTAGCATTGATTCAGGACAAGTCGAATGATCAAATAGATTTATCATTCACACAGGGAATATTAGGGAATGCACTATTACAAAGATAAACAAAAAATGCCACCCATTTCCATGGTCAACCCATAGTTCCAAATGTTGTGCTTCTTAATAAGAAACTCGTAGTGCTTCCATCGAGAGCTCGAGGATGGTTTAATATTTATCTCTTCTATGCCTGAGTGATTTTATGTGTTGTGGAAGGAGACTCACAGTCACTTACCTTGATCCAGCACCATAGGACCAGGGCTGGATATTAATCGAGCCAAGATCCCACTAGTGGAATCAATGTCCTTAACCCTATGCAGGGACAAGGTTGACAAGGAATCAGCCAAGGCCACATATGTTAGCACGAGATATTTTCAAACCACCGGACTTTGGATTTCGAGATATGATATGATGAAGAAACCTTGTTTCTTCGTGGTGCCATGGAGAGGCTAGAACAAGGGTCTAATCATCTACAGGTATGTATAGGTACCAAAAGTAGTGTTAAAATCCAAATCTATGATAGCTCAGTGCATAATTTAGGGCCTATAGCTAAGGTAAAGATCTGGTAATGAAATCAAACAAAGGTTTCAAAAATAATTAGGGTGTTCTTATCATGGGTTGTGATTATTTTAAATACATTACCTCAAATGAAGGAAATTATTGGCTTGGATGAGGGGTTCTTACCATTACCAACAACAATTGGTCTCCCCAAGTCTTGTAAGTACCTATTTTATTTTCCAACATGAAAAATAAACATAGTTGGAAGATGTTGAGCTTTTATTCGGCCATTTTTCAATTAATGAACAAAAAGTAACAGTATTTGGTTTTATCACACTAGATGGAAGAGAATCAAATAATATGTAATTGAAAATTTTCTAAAAAAGTGTCTTCCTTAAAAAAAAATTTAGCCCTATTTCCTATGTGGGAACATTTTTTTAAACCTTAAATAAAAAATTCAAGCCACTGATTCTTACAACTCTTTGGGCTATAAATATGTATTGGATGTGTCTTTCCAGCGAGGTGGAGTTCGAGGGAACTCCTAGAAAATAACATGACATAGAGAGTATAAATAAGCCTTAGAAAAGTTGGTATCAAATATCTTAAGTTAGAGGATGTGGATGGAGCTTGTAAGTCCTATTTATTTAGTCTAAAACCATTTCTTAGATAATTTCTTAATCATTTAGCCTATTTAGGAACCCTTTATTTCTTAAATAAAAAAATTCAGGACACTGATTTTTACAACTCTTTGGGCTCTAGACTTGTAGTGAATATGTATTCTCTGGAAGGTGGAGTTCCAGGGAACCCCTGACAAATAGTACGATATATAGAGTAGAAAAAAGACATGGAAAAGTAGGTATAAAGGATCATGGGCTAGTTACGCCTTAGCACCCTGGTTGGGATTGACAAGTCTGGCAACTGCTACATGAACAGACTAAAGATTGCAGTTGGAGCTTGTAAGTCTTATTTATTTTCTCATTGTATTAATTATTAGGTGTAAGAATATTATTCGTATGAAATTTCTTCTTTGTGAGTACCGCAGGAGAATCAATCTCTCTGAGACAAGAATTATACAAGATGAAATTTTCAAGAGAAGAAGTAATCACTTTATATTTTATAAGGATTTCTGAAATAAGAGACTAACTGTAGGAATTGGGAGAAGTAATATATGATAGTGAGATGACTACAGTGGTGTTTAATTCTCTACCGAAAGAATGGGGAAACTTCACTTCAAGATTATACGGGGAAGAAAGAAGCAACACCATTCCACAATCTATGCTCTCTATGTAAAATAGGGGAAACAATATTCAAATCCAAAGATGATATAGGATCAAGTGAATGGAATTTGCCTTTGCATCCATGTCTAGGAAGAAAGGAAGAATCGGAAAATTTGGTCCTCGGTATAAAAGAGGAAATATGGACAAAGTACAATGCTTTGGATGTAATGAACTTGGGAATTATAAAAGGGATTATCCTAAATCTGAAGAAGACAAGGGGAAAAAGGAAGAAGCTCATGTCACAGATGAAAGGGAAGAATCTGATGAAAATAAATCTAAGAAAGAAGAAGCGAAATATCTCTATTATGATTGAGATCATCTTCCTCTTTAAGTGACTTATGTGGGTTGTAAAATAGTATGATATGAAGCAGTGTATATTAATATAATCATGATAGAAGCATGAAAGGAGAACTTGAAGAAGTAGCTCTTGGAAACCTCATTGATAATGACATTGAAGGAAGGAATTCATCGAGATGATGGATCATAATTCAATAATCAATATGGAAATAAGTGCTAACATTTTCTAATGGAATCGTCTCTGGACTCACTAACTAGAAATAAAGAAAGAGGTTTCATCGATAAATATATCTTGCAGAGTTATGGGATTAGGATATGTTGACATATTGATGAAGCAGGTCAAGGGAATGAAGTTATTCATTATAGTAAAATTGTTGCAGGATGACTCAAGAGTCAAAATGAAAAGGATGAGGTACATATTTCTATTTCTTGACACAGGATGTCGTGAATTCATGTCATATGGTTGCAGGTAATGGACTTCTATCTTTAGAAGTATGATCTATGAAGGAGGATCTGTTATGGTTCACGGGTTGCCACTAAAATATGAAATTAAATATGTCTTCATATGGGATATGAGGTGGTTGTATACAAAAAAGGAACTAGATAATTTAAGTTCGTGGGGATGAGGTTGTGAAGAGAAATAATGGAAGAGATCATGAAGTGCAACTATGTAAGTAGGCGATCATCATCTGGAAGCCAAGAATATGTGACTAGGGGATCTCCTAGGAAGATATGTGGACTCTGATAGAAGTATGGTAAATAATAAGACCCTTGAAAATACATATATTTAGGAGATGTGTCAATATGAATAAATGATGTTGATGCCTACAAGAATATTTCATGGTGAAAGATCATCACTAGGGTAACTTTTGATGTAAAATTTATTATGTTTATATTTATCTAGATGAGTTTATGTAGGGCTGTCTATCATGGCGAAGGATGTAAGATCATTGGGATATGGTTCGAAGGAAGAAGCATTACATAAATGTGGACCATATGAGAAATACTTATGAATCAATTTCTAATAGTTGGCATGACTCATGGATGAAAGTGATGGATTATTTGTGCCCTCTGAAGCCAAAAGTTGAATATTCCTCAATATCAAAATCCATGACATCGAGGGGAAGAATTATTCATGAGCACATGTGTGTCCCACCATTGTTGTTGTAGGTCCCTAGTTGAGAGGGATCCTGGTGGTAAGTTTCTTACTTGGAAGAAACTTGAAGTATGACCCTCTTGAGTTAAGAGGGAGTGGTGTATATTATTCTCTAATTCATGTTCCATGCACTATATCATGACTAACAATTGTAAGTGTTAGTGAAGGTCGTCAGGAGAGAATGGATATACACATCATTATGGTATTCACATGGGCAAACGGAATGGAGGATTGGGTTATCATCTAGAATTCGATACTCTTTGATAATGAGATAGGTCATTCAAGGTAAGGGTAGTTGGTGACTGATATTATTTGAGGGTTGACTACGCAAGAGAAGAATAGTCTAAGAAGTTCATACTTTGGGAACACCTCGGTGGAGTATGTACCTTGGAGAGATAGTGACTATTGTGCTCATAAGTCATGTGTCTCACCAAATTCTAGCCCCTTGTCTCATTGAGAGATGGGGCTGTTAGTTAAGGTGTTGCACTAGGACAGTGCTACTTGATATGATATAATAGATTTACGATTACCAATTTGATTTTTCTTATGAGATTCTTCAGATTGAATGTGACCATACATCATTATGAATACCTCCCTAGTTAAGAGGGAGTGTTGGAAAGTGTAACAAGATTCGGTCTTCATATTGACTATGTAATTATGTATTTATGTAATGATGAAGACAAGTATAATAAAATTTATTTTTGTTATGCTTTCTTCATGGGTTTCATGAGCAAGGTTTTTATGATAGGTCAAAATACTTCTTCTTGATGGATTTTAGGGATTTTTCATCTAGTCATAAATGTGTTAATTAAGGGTCATGTATATGATGAGTGAATTCAAACTTATATTAATGTAGACTTTGTTACAAAATCCTTGAATTCATGGCTCGGAATGGGGCTCAAGATCATTTTTGAGGTTCTCCCTCAAGTTGGCTTCCATACCCTTGCACAAATTGGCTCAAAAGTAGGCCATCATGTCAAACCAAAAGAAGGTTTGTCATGTATATATAAGGATGGTCGTTGGTTCATTTTCAGCAAGAAATTCGGACAAGCCTGAGTAAGTTTCGATTATACTTGTCTGAAATAAGTCTGAGTTTAGACTGTGCTAAAAGGAAGATAGAAAAGCAAAGAAGGGATTGTGTTTAGGGCTGAGAACAAGTCTAAATTATTACAATGCAGATTACAACTAAGAGATATAAGGTTATACAATGAAGATACAAACTGAAGAAGGTGAATAATAGGATCATTGTTATTATGTATCCACGGAACCATAGAAAATCCGAGAGCTATACAAGTGTAGTGTTGTTTGGTACCATTATGGGTTATGTATAAAAGTGCAGGAATATTTTATCAAAGGAGTATATTGGAGAGAAAAAACAAGAATAATGTTTGAGACCTAAAGAGTTTTTGTACAAATATCAATTTTCTCTCAATTAAAAAATTTCAAAACAGTGGATAAGAGGAGGTCAAACAAGGTGTTTATATCTCAAGGAAAGATCACATATAGCCCAAGAAGGAAGAATAGAAGAAGAGACGTATCTCTCTAGTCTTTGTGTAGAAAGGTGCAGGAGGGTGCAAGGAATAAGGATCAACTTAAGAATTCAAAGAATCAGTGACAAGGTCTTGGAGGCATACATAGGTCAAGGGTCTCAGTCATGGTCATGGTACTTGTCAACTAAAATTCTATAAGAATAATTTCTTGTGGGTTTTCCTCTCCAAGAGTAAGAGGTCTTGGTCCTCGCTTGAAGACCTAAATTTGTGTCTCATGTGTTTTGGTAATTGACTTGATGAAAGACATAATAATCTAATAAGAGAAGACACAAGTAAAAGAAGTAATCTCACAAGTAATTATCGAGAAGATTATTTAAATTAACCTAGCCCTACCAAATTCTCAACACTCTTCCCCCTCCCATTACATATTTTAATAAAATTAACTCTTATTTTTAAAATATACTTGATATTTGTACATAATTTTTTTTTTTGTACTTACCAATACCTTTAACATTATTTCACTACAAGGAAAAGACCCTCTAGCGAAGGTTATAAAGGAGGTTTTTAGTGTTATAAAATTGGCCAAAATTGTCCAAAAAACATTTGCTACAACATCCATTTATGGTTACGGAGGTTTTGACGGAGATTTTAATGGAAATTCAACACAACTAAAAACAAATGGGTGGCCAGAGGTTATTACAGATGTTTTTTTTCATCAGTGCGCTACTCTGGATTTAACGCACCGGTGCATACATGTATAAGGTGCCCCGGGGCAGTCGAAGGAGAATGTACTAGGCCATTAAGGTATAAAACCACACGGGGCATAGTGTGGGTGATACAACGCATAGGGCCATTCTAATTGGTCTTAGGATTTGTGCAGTGCCCATAGGTCGTATCAACACATTGGTGTGTAGACTTATAAATACGCACCGGTGAGCAGTGTCACAAAAATGCACCAAGATTTATAATTGGTATTGGTATTCTTGTGGTGCCCATAGGTCGTACAAATGAACTGGTGCTTATAGACACATAAACGCCCTGGTGCACAATATCACACAAACGCACCAAGATTTATAATTGGTATCGGTATTCGTGCAGTGCCCATAGGTCGTACAATGGAACCGGTGCATATAGACACATAAATGCACTGGTGCACCTTACTGCATGAATGCACCAATATTTTTAATTTTTTTTAGCATTTGTGGCAGTGCCCATAGATGGAAAAAACGCACCTGTGCGCTTTAGAATACAAAGGCATCGGTGTACAGTAACTGACACGCACTAGTTTTCATTTTGTATTGTTTAGAAACATTGACCTGTAACATTGCAATTATTGTGATTGTTTTAAATTCATTATTCATCAAAATTTGACACATCTTATAAAAATATTCATATTAATTAAATTTTTATTAATGCATTTGAATGTGATGTTTGGATTAATTTGTTATATCATATCATAATTATTGTGGTATTTTAAAATTAATTATTCATCAAAAGTCGACACATATATATCTTATAACAATATTCATATGAATTAAAGTTTTATTAGTGCTTTTTAGAAACACAATGGAGAACGCAATAGCGACAATGGAGAATGCAATAGAATAAATTAAAAAATATTTTATATATAGATATGAATAAGACAGTCTTTGTCATACAAAATGGGACAGTTACTGGTATCCCTTTCTCTTTCACTTGGGACACTATTTCCATTGCATTAAACAAAATGTCTAATTTCACAGACATATTTCAAAAAATACAATGCCTTGCTTTGATATCCAAACATAGTGATCATCATTCTTTACTTGAACTGTTGACACTGCTAGAGCTACTTGCATGAATTGGGTTATTTTCATGAATGTTTTGTTCATGGTGTTGATTGTTTTCTTCTTCTTCACCTTCCATCTACAAACATAAAAATAAACTGAAATGATTGTATATGCATTGGTGAAAATAATGAAAAATTCAATATGAAATAATATACATCAATGTAAATCGAAAATAAAAATGATGTACCATAGCAACAATTGACTCATAAGCTACACACATTCTTTCAAAACCATGTACCATGCTGTCTTTGAAAATTTCATCTGTTGGCGCAGTTCCATACTTTGTTTCTTGCAAGTTTTATACCCCATAACAAATCATATATTTAATATAAAATAAAAATAAATTTTTTTTTATTAATTATAGACAGAGCTAAGTCAAACAAGATCGATAGGTGCTTACAAATTCCATAATTAATTTCTAATATGCCAACATATACTCACAACCCGTATTTAACCCAATTTCAATCAATTCATCTGATGGTTCTTCTTTGTATGTTAGCACCTGTTTGAAGACATTCAATGATTATTTTTGTAAAACAACTTAAAAAATACAAAAATGTAATATAGTTAAGCTGTTATAAGGAAGTAACAATTACTCACAAACTTAGATATCAACCTTTTTCTTCCTTATCGTCTTATTTTATGTGATGAATGGGTTCCATTTTCTTTTCTTTTCTACAAGAAAAATCTTGAAAATTAATATCTAATGCTAAATTATTTATTTATTGTACCTAATGATCAAAAAATTAAATTATTACATATTACATTTGAAGCACGTTGTTGTTGAGATGGCTCGTCCTACGATGCAATTTTGTCCATTTCTTTGACCATCTCCTTGTACACCCTTTTGGACATTCCTACTGGCATATTTTTTATGTCGGCTCGTTCATATTTTGAGATTTTCATAATATTCCTGAAAATGTAACATGACAATAAAATATTTAATTTTTATATTGATATATAAAAAGAAGATATAACAAAATTGATATTTACAAATAATTCTAGACAAAGATTTAAAGGAATATTACTTTTTCATTCCTTCTTTTTTGTTCTTGTACATTTTTGCTATTAAAAGTCTGACATGTCTCATTGACCAATTCTTTGGAAACTTTTCCTGTAGTTTAGATAAAATTTGGTTCTTGGAATCATTGGATTGATTTTTGTATTGTAAGTGGAAAGAACGTCTATAAATTCATTCCTCTAGATCGCTCAAACTTTTGTAAAAGTTTTCCCCCCTTTTGTTAACCTCCAACACCACTCCAGATGAGCTAAGGAGAAATTCATTTTCATTTGCATGTTCAATTTTTTTTCTTTTCTTAGAACAACATTCCTTTTCTGAGTTGTTGGTCCTTGTAGAACATTAAACAGATGTGAATTAATAGACTATTTGACACATGTTATCTAATAATTTTAAGTATATTATTAATGTTAATTAAAAAAAGAAACTCATATTGGATCGATGGTATTTTTTTCATCTACCTGATTCATCCTTTTGCAATTTTTCCATCAAGCTTTTACGTTCTTCTGGTCCTAGATCAGAAATAACCTTATCGATATTCGTCATTTTGTGGCTTTGCATGATACATAGTAAACAAAACATATTAGTTAAACTTACATATAGTTAAAAAATAATATTTTTTATAAAGAATTTACAAAGAACTTGCCTTTTTTTCTTTTCTTGATGTGTTATCAGTATTTTTGTTACTTGATTTTTTTTCAGTCATTTCTTTATCAATCTGAAACCTATACCATATCATTCATTAATATATTTATAATTAAATTGTCAAATTTTCAGGTAAAAAATAAATCTCAAGAAACCGGTGCGCCTTTCATGATGTATGCACCGCAGTCGGTGTGTGGGGGTATTAAAAACACAATGCAAAAACAATATAATCGATTGTACGATGCGTGCAGGTATTATAAATGCACCGCACAAACAATGTAATAGATCATACGGTGCTATCCTCGTAACATGGAGCACCTGTGCCCCATTTTAGATATGGCGCACTGATTTAAAAAAAATGTTTTCAAATTTTTTATTACATAGTACTTGCGCGGTACACTGTATAATATAGCACACCGATGCGCTAGGTTACACACGGTGCACCAATAAATAAAAAAATCCATCTTTTCCAAAAATTCACGCAATGGTCGAATGGATTAGGATCTGACTATGCAAGTCATCTCGTGGGTTGGATTTCAAATTAAAATGAAAAGCCCTAATTCTGAAATCAGAGAAACGTGGAGAAGAAAGGGAAAAAACAAAAAAAAAAATGAAGGGTTTAGGGTAAAAATGGATAAAACTGCAGAAAAAAGTAAAAGTACTACAGAAAAAAAGTAAAAAAAAAAAAAAATCAAATTTAATCACGATATGGTTTAAAATTATATGATACAAGGTTTGACTAACCAGAGGTTTGGTTTCTGATTGTCTGAATACTTTTGTTCAAATGTATTTCGCTACTCCATAGTGCTCTCATGCTCTCTTGCTCCGGGTATGTCTCCTGCAAATCTTTGGCTGAAAATTTTAGCAAAAATAGTGAAATAATGAAAAGTATTTAGTATTTAAAGAATTATTTTATGAAATTAGATTTTCGAAAATATTTTGTTGCCCATTTTTCAATTTGATGCTTTTTTTTTCACTTAAAGAAAATAGAGTTTCACTTTTTTTATTTGTGCAACATGCCAAGTAATCTGGTTAAGAAGAGTATTGGATGGACTCAAGCAACAACAACAAGGATCAACAACGATATACTGTGACAACACATCAACGATTTCACTATCCACGAATAGTGTGTTTCATCAAAAGAGCAAGAATATTGATACTGGATATCACTTTATTCGAGAACTTGTGAGCAATGCAGAAGTTCACTTGAAGCCTTGTAAATTGAGTGATCAATTGGATGATATCTTTACAAATCCATTAGCAGTAGATTTGTTTGAGTTTCACAAAAGAAACTTGGGTTTTGTAAGCCTAGATGAGACATAGACCAACAAGCATGTTTGATTTGTCATGAGTTACATTTTAGTTTAGCAGTCATAATTAAGGGGGAGTGTTAAAATATATAATTACTTCCTACATGCAGAGTTAGAAAAACAATTAAGTGAATTGGTTGAGTTGAGTTATAGATAGATTTGGCGTGTAAGTTAAGTGAGTTGATCAAGTCTAGTTATGTGAGAGAGTGTGCATGTCAATTTAGTTTAAATACCCTTCATCAGGTTCATTTTATTTAGATTGATCAAGAATGTGATTTAGAGTGATTGAGATTAATTGAAGAGCCGCAACTCATTGTTTCATGTGTGAAATACTTGTGTTATTGTGTGATTGAATCCTCTGCCTATCCAACAATTCGTAGCTACTAAGAGAAAATTAGAATTTTGGAAGTATCAGGAATCAATTCAAAATAGCTATATGTGAAACCCTAGATGGTTTTGTGGCCAGATTCGTAGCTACTAGGAGAAAATTAGAGTTTTTGAAGTATCAGGAATTAATTCCAATACCAAATAAATTAAGAAACCACACTAATTTCATATCTTAACTGGGTTTGGGAAACCATTCATAGAAATATTCAAAAATATTTTCAACCCTAAAGAAATACTACAAATTAATATAAATTAAACCGAGCAATATCCTTGATGATTGTTAGGTCCATATTTGAATGAGTAAATTGTATGATCAAGAGAGATATCTAAACGCTCACTGAGACCGAATACACATTGGAATAGAAGAAAGTAAATTTGTACATAATCAGGTTCCAAGGAGACAAAGATGACCAGCTACATGAAAGAAAAATATATTTGGTACATTACAAAAATTAAACGAAATTAAAATTTCATAATCATCGTTCTTCCAAAGCACTAATACAAGAATGACTTTAAGTCATGTAAGAACAAGAAAATAAAACTAGATATAGACCCGATATGTTGAATCTTCATAAATCCCATCCTGAATATAGATGTGTCGTACTGACATGTGGAGGGTGTAAAGCATTGCTAGATGACACACTCCTCGATGAAGCGATGGGGAAACCAAAGCAAGTGATAATATTGTCTCCTTACCTATAGTGAAAGAACATAACATATACAAATGATTAGATAAGAATGAGAAAATATGTGAAGGTAGGGAAAGGTTGAAATTCAATTAACCGTCCATATTAAACGAATATACAACCTACCTATAGGAAGAGTTGTTGCAGAGGGACTTTTCCATTTGTAGAGAGGTCAAAGGAGAAGCATCATATTATTCATGTCACGTACTCAACATAATTCATAAACTTTTAGAGTGAAAGTAGAAGCAAAAAAAATAAGAGAAATGTAAGTGTTGGAACGTGATAGAGAAGTTGAAAGACTAGGCGTTGCAAGAACCCTCAGGCTCTCTCGGTCGTGTGGGGAACCGAGGGCGCGCTCAGTCATGTGGGGAACCGAGAACCAAGAACAGGAGATAGCCCCCAACTTTGGATAAACACAGAACCAATCTGTTAATTGATATATATATATATATATATATATATATATATATATATATATATATATATATATATATATATATATATATATATATATATATATATATATATATGTATATATATATATATATATATATATATATATATATATAATAAAAATTCTATTAAAATAAAAAATTAAACACTAGCATGAAATGTGGGCTTGGATGCAAGCCACGTTCCCCTATTGGAAAACCACCTTTCAAAAAAATAAATCATCCAAATCATTTTCAAAAAAATTGATAAAACTATTACAAACTATTATAAAACTGATAACTAGTTTAAGACCTGAACAGAAACCTCTAGAATTTTCTCGGTGAGAATATATTGTATTTTTAAGAAACTTGATAACTAGTTTAACACACGAAAAAAAATCTCCCGAATTTTCTCGGTCCAAATATATTGTATTTTCCTGAGTAATTCGCTCAACAAGAACAGAGCGTTTCATCACAATGGGCGAGGACAAAGGCTCTCAACATAGAAAATGCAATTTACGCTCCTTGAAACATATTCCTTTGTTTCAGATACCGAAGAGAAAGAACCACTCTCTGAGCATTGTTTGGTTCGGATGAGCGGAGCTGGCGCTTGAGTTCTAGGCTCAGGTGAGGGGGCGGGCGCTTGATTTGAGCAACAAGATACAATTTTCCTGCAAATACTGCGTGGACAAGGCTAAGTTCCAACCAGACCACGCCATCGGTGCTGAGATTAGAGCCTCTTTTTCACCGCCCATGCATATTAAATTGTACCTACTGGTCTTCATTTTGCTATACATTAGTGTCTGCATGCGGCTCGTTGGGAAAAGGTTCACATGAACAACTTATCCTTAAATTGAATTTAGTAGTACTCTCAACATTAGATATTAGTGTAGAAGCACATAAATTATTATGGCTAGCCTTCCTCCTAAGTCGATCAGATTAACTTGGAAGATGTTGCTGGCAACAGATTTACAGAGCATCAGAGGGAGCATTATTGTTAGAGAGGAACCTGGCTTCATTGGTCAAGACTCTAGGGCTAGTGATTTTTTTCTTGATCTCAGTTCGATATGGGGCGAGTGATTTATTGCTTGCTTCTCAATTTGATTATTGTAGAGGACCTTTGGGAATCTGTCATTTGAAGAAGAAGCCTTATGGGGGTAGATAGAAGCATGTCCGTACAACATTGTGGACATAAACAAAAGTAGGTAGGTGCAGCTTTACCCTCAAATGTCCTATGAATTCGGTAATTTAGAATTATGTTTCTGCATATACTGAAGAAATCAAGCTCTCCGGGTAATTTAGGAATCTTCTTTTGCATATAGGAAAGAAATCAAGCTCTCTGAGTTGATCCATGAATAGCATCGAAATTTAAAATACCAAAATACCAGCAGCAGTTGTTGAATCAGTTGATCCATGATCCATAACTAGAACCAACAATTCCAGTTCCTCCAACTCCTGAGAGAGCGAGTATCCTTGTTAAGTGTAGAAATTCCAGTTCCTCCAAATCCTAAGAGAGCGAGTATCCTTCTTAGGTGCATATACAACGCAGATACATGCAGAAAGCGCCACAATGCTACATGCAAGCAGACAGTCATGTCATCCATATATAACAAGGAATGATTATCCAAAAACTCAAGTAATGATTATCTAAAAACTCCAAACATTTAATGTTAGTAAATTCATGTTAACATTAATTTAGAGGGTGAATATATACGACTTGAAAAATGTACATAATGTAAAGTATGTCTCGGGAAGAGGCCAATAAAATGAAAAGTTATAAATTATGCTCATGTTAACTAAAAAATGAATAATAAGCAGATTAAGCAGGTTAAACTACTATTAGTACGGTCATTTCGATTACTATAGTCCCGCCAAGGCGAAAAAGATTAATAATATCGCTGAGTATCAACTAATCGCGCTTTGACTGAGGATCCCAGTTTGTGACTCTTATTGAGAGAGGATTTTGGTCCAGATTCAAATTTTCCTCCATATGAAAATGTAATCAAAATGAAAAAAAATAACAATGTGAATAAAAACTAACAATATTTAAATTTAAAAAAAAAAAAATTCATACATAATTACTACAAAACAAATATTACTGAGTACTAACCAATCACATTCTTTAATAAATAAAATTCAGTGAAAATTATTTGAAGTCTATGCATAGTTAAAATAATTAATTAAACTAATATCGCTAGTTTATAAGATTAATAATCGGGACCTAGAGGGAGGTCGGTCACGGTCTTTCCTTATATAATAAGGTAAAATTATATATATATATATATATATATATATATATATATATATATATATATATATATATATATATATATATATATATATACATATATTTCAGTGAAAATTATTTGTTGTTTTTGCATAATTAAAATAATTAATTAAACTAATATTTCTACTTGATAATATTAAGAAACGGGACACCCTTTTAGATGGAGGTGGGTCACGGTCTTTCCTTATATAGTACGGTTAAATAACAATTTAAAATTTATGCAAATATAAATATAAATATATATTTTAATGAAATTATTTCTTGATTAAAATAAGTCTATGCAATGGTAAGATGTGTAAATTTTTAAAATTAAAGGTTATACAAATTTATTATAATTTATTTTAAAGAAATAATTATGGAATTGATGTTTTTTTTTTTTAAGATTTGGTGTAATTTTAGGTTTGTATTATTTAATTTGCATAATTTAAGTGTTATAAGAGTTTATTATGTATTGAATTACTATTTATTAATTAAAGATATTTTAAAAAATCACAATTTTGTTCACAATTGTATTAAGAAAAAAAAAAATGTAAAATAGTTAAATCATGCATATATAAAAAAATTTATAAGTTTTCTATTGTTAATTTGTTTTTTTACATTTAGGAAAATGATCTCTTCATTAATTAGAGTTAATGTTTTTTCTAAATAAACTATTCCTTTCTAAAACACTCCAATTATTATTGTTGCACACCTAATCAGCTAAGGGTTAAAATGTGGGAGTTGAACACTCAAAAGGAATCCAAGAACGTTGAAAAATGAATCCAACAATTACAAGAATGTATTATAAATGTACATATATGTTAATAGTAAATGAAATTCATTTTTTTTTATTATCCATGTCTGTTCACATTTTATGTGTGTCTAACATGGTATCACAACTAGCATTCTCCTACCCTGCTCTAATGTGAGCCTCTTGGTTTTTAGGCTTGTCTGAACCTGCGCTCTCCTCCTTGTTGGGTTTGTCCATTTCTAAGTATTTTTAAGAGCAAAGATGAGTCATCTCAAACCTATTTTCCATTAGAATGTGAGACCCTGTCAGTAATGACATTGCCATTTTTTGTTCACATTAATGGCTCTGCCATTCTCCACCTATCTCTCCATGCCTTGCTTCCTTCTTGAAAAATAACGTTGGAAATTTCATTGTCTTTACACTCTTCTACCCAAATAGCCCCTGTTAGCTTTGAGCTATATTTGAGCTAGTTTTTCTAGATACAGTTCCAAATAAAAAAAAATGAACAACCACACCCTTCAATCTCTTCTCCTATGCAGAATTTTTTTTTTGTGTGTGCCTCGTTCACATCTTGACTCAACCACTTGCCCCTTTCTGCGCATACATGAACCAGGCTTTCCATGGCCTAGTTCACAGTAGTATGTCCTCTTACATTCAAAACTATACCAATTATTTTGCTTGACTTTGCGGTGACACGAACACGATACAACCCAAAAACTATCTAATGGCATCCTAATGGAATAATTAAACTGGTAGTGTATATGAGTAAAGTTTCACGATGTCTCTCTTGAGGCAAAAGAGTTGTAAGTAGAGTGATTGTAGCATGTATTGATTCATCACTTAGGATACAACATTATGGGTCGTCATTAAATCCTGTGCATTGAGAAAGGTTTGTGGATCTTTGAAAAGATTGTCAATCAATATTTTGAGCTGTGTGGATGTTGTTAACCCAATCTAGTTGGAATCCAACATTATGTGCAGCGTGATTTTCTGCTTTGAACACTACTTAGGATGTTGTTCCGTTGGTTGGAAGCATGAAGTATCTGCATATGCTGGTTAAAGGGAATACGAACAATGTAAGGGTGTCAACTTTTGTATGTGTTGCAATTTGAAGCATCGAATAATTTGAATGCAGAGGTGTTTTAGAGTTGGTTCATGGAGATTCTTGTTGTGTTGAAATGTTCAAACTAGTTGTTGAATTGTTCCATAAAGGTCGTGACCTATGTGTTGTAGTGTAAGGAGTAAAAAATGCTGGTTACATTTGTGGTGAATTTGTTACACTTGAACAACAGTGAATGAAGCTTCAATCTCTGTGCATAATTACATGTGTTGATAGCAGTATGAAATGCAGCCTTGAGAGCAATGTTAAATGCATTTATGTTGAACTGAACCTTCATTGAATCATTAACTTGGAGGTCAAACAAATAGAAGGAAATTTTTTTGGAGCTGTACATTTGGAGTTGCGTCGGTGTCATTGGTCGGACACAAAAATATAGCCAGAAAGCTAGCCAATAGAGATAACATTGTAATTTATGTTGAGCTTCCTCGTTTATTTTATGCCAAAGGTATCTATGCATTGGAATTATATGCGTTGATTCATATTCCAATCTCTACTCTCTACACATTGAACCTTCTCTGTTAATTGTTTGAATCCTGGTTAGTTCCTCTGTACAATTGGTTGAAGATTTACATGTCTGCTGGTTTATATTTGTTGCTCCATGCTAAACATATACCATTGAGTTTTTTTTTAAATCTGTCTCGTTATGCGATGTTTGTATTATGTGTGTTGAATATCTTTCCCACTTAAACTAAAGAACAATAACTGGATGGTCCATTATTCTTCCAATAAGCTGTGTTCAAGCCTTTGGAATTTCTTGTTCTTGGGGGGTGAAGAAATAGTGATGGGATTTTATGGACCACAAGGAGAAATACAATAAATATAATTCATATAGCTTGACCCAAATGTTTCCTTCTCTCTAAATTTGAAAACTGGTGCCCATGTCCCTGAAATGAATATTTTGTGCTTCTTTTGATTCAATTTCCTTCAAAAGAACAAAGAACTATTCCAAATATTTATTGCATTGATTAATATCCATCGAGTGAAATGAGTTGAAACTCTAATACATCTATTTCAAGCTCAAATTTGAATATAATTTTGTGCACTTTGGAGTTCTCCAATATTGGGTTTAAATATCTAAACTATACCACTTGGTGCAATTATAAATATTCAACTCCTCTGAAAATTTGTTTTCGATCGCACGATTAGAAATTCCAAAATCACAGTTATCTTTTTTCACTAGCCACATATTATGAAAAAATTGTTGAGATAGTTGATTCTCTTTAATAGTTGAGATTTTTCTAAACTTTTATAGCTTCCACTAGGACTATTGAATCTTTATTTTTGCTGAGAAAATGAAGAGACTTAACTATTTGTTAGAGTTATTAAACACTCTAATCATGTTCACCATTGAAGACACAATGAAAATCAACAATGGAACTATATTTAACATTCGAATTTGTTTGCAAGATGCACATGACAAGATCGGGTTTCTACATCTTGAATCTCAACTTCAGCAATAATAATTACAGCATCATTCTGAACCTATTTTTTGTAATAACATTGAGATAGACTCCCATCAACAACAAGAATATAAAATCGAGGTTGATTCACATTCAGTGTCTAGTTCAAGAGCAAATTTTCATGAAAATGCATAATTTCAGTTTGCACTTTCCAAGCCCATCATCACACAGTGGGAAGAGCTTGTCCATAACAAGCAAAAAAATTATCTTGGATATTAAAACAAGGTGTCCTTTCATATTTCAGATTAGTCACAACCCATCCAATTTCAGACTGTTGGATTCCTTCATGAAAGTTCACCTTCAGTTGTTCCATATTCTGATCGTATCCCATAGCAACGATAACAAAATGTTAAATGCCAACATTTGATAGAGATGGTCATATTAAATATCACTCTTTGATATTCATCGATGTGAACATTGTCATAAAACCACTCATTCTTCACACAGATGTTTTTAAAACAATCCTCCTCAAAGAACAAAGATTCATCTTGGATGGATCTCTTATTCGAAATGGGCTTCAAAAACAAAATATATATTTCAGTCATATGTCATAATCTCTTCTAGAGTATTAAAAGGTATTGCAGTTGAGTTTTCTCCATATTCTCACATTATGTCTAACAAGGGTGGAATGAATAATACCTGTAAGAAGTGTTGTGTAATGTATCTCGTTTACAAACTTAAAAAAAAGTTCCCCACTAACATAAATATAGTTTAACAACAATTCCTCTTAATTTCACATATATCTACATGATGTTGGTTATATGCAATATGAAAAGCCACATCAAGTGAGCCTGAGCTAGAACCTGGACATGCTGCCTAATTCAGAGTTGTATCCAGAGACAAAAAAGTTCAAATGAGCATGAGAAAAAACCTGCCATACAGGATTCAGATTTGCATCTAGGGACATAGATTCCCCTAAGCACACATTTGGTTGGTGGTGAGCCTTAAACAATATATGAGGGGTTGAGACCCCACTTGTGCATTTGTGCCTCCAAAATCAACCTACGAGGCTTCCGAACAAAATTAGGCCTCATCTCTGGAAACCTGTAACAAAAATAAGGAAAAAATCTCTGAAGCAAAAGGGAAGTTGACTCTCCCTTGTTCATGAGCACAACATCTATCTAAGGCTACATAGAACTGCCGCAAAAAAATGGCAGATCACCTGACAAGTCATGGCTCCTGTACTAAAGAATCAACATAATATAGAAGCGAGCAACTAATGTGTTGACCTTCACTGGTGTTGTGTGAAATGGTCAAAATGAGAAATGAAAGGCACTGCACATCCTCAATACCAAATGCACCAATACGTAACTGACCTCCAGCGATCTGAAACTCTGTAGGAGACAGTACTGATGCTCCAATGTATCTCTGGGAGTAAACTAACTGACTCCCTACTACACAACCAGCTCGAACCTCTGGGAACGATGGAAAATCCACCCCTCTCCTCGATAGCCCTGTAATGAAATATATATCCTCCTCAATGGGTATGTAGCACTGGTCAAGACCAACTTGGAAAGCCTATCTGTGGGCATTCCACCTGCGGATAACATGTCTCAAAAACACACTATGGGCCTTTAGGGAAGTAGCCTCCTCATAGAAATCGAAGAGGCCTACCTGCCTTAGGAGCCCCTGGGTCTCTATTGTAATAGGGCGAGGGTAAGCATCTCTCTCCCTCTCTCGTGTATCCCATAGGCGAACCATGTCATATTACTCCGCCTGTTGCTATTGTTGTTCCTCCTCTTCTCTCTAAATCATTAACATATTAAATAAAATAAAATTATTAAATCAGACATGTATTTAGGAATATACATATATAATTCTTTTTTGGAAGAAAAAACAGACCAGTCGGTGTGCCACAAAAATAGTCATGCACCGGTTCTGGTGCGGCATTTGTTTGTAGCGCACTGGGGACGGTACCCCAGATGACATACAACGCACCATATGTGGTGCACTTGAAACATTTTAAAGCACCGTTGACTATATGTGGTGTCAGAATAGCAGTGCACTGACTAAAATATACGCCTCGGCATGTATAGTTGTGTCAGCACACCGACTTCCTGACAAATTACATAGTCAATGGTGCTGTCTTTTACCAGGCCGCACCGTTGAACCTATTGGAATTCCAAATGCAGTGCACTAACAGACACCAATGCTGATATTTCCATCAATGCACCGCATTGCTATTGCCATGGTCAACAGTGCGACCAGCTAAATGACCACACCGCAATTTTTTTAAAACTTTTAAAATAATGCAAGGCACCTTTTGGTACTTCCCTGGACACGGTGTAGATACTGTTAGCACCAGTTGTGGTGTGGCTTATAAATTTTATAGGCAACACCGCTTACCAGTGCGAGCTGAATGGCTCATGCA
The DNA here is from genome assembly GCA_034641835.2 of Pinus albicaulis. Classification (NCBI taxonomy): domain Eukaryota; kingdom Viridiplantae; phylum Streptophyta; class Pinopsida; order Pinales; family Pinaceae; genus Pinus; species Pinus albicaulis. The sequence goes on from CM076581.1 coordinate 575,692,370, forward strand.
CACCGCGCGACAAATTTTTTTTCTTTTAAATGGTTAATTTTAAGGTTATTTGAAATTCTAATCCTATGAAAGCTTAATTATGGAAAAACAAGAAAAATACTTGTACATTTCACCGTCGAGGAGGCATATTGGCTGTAGAATTTTCAAAATAAAAATTTCCCACCGTTTTGCAAAATTTAAGCTCGAGATTGGTAGGTAATGCATAGCAGCAATGCATGCAATCGGTGCAATGGGAGCACCGATATCAGGGCGGCTCGGACAAGGATAAATTGAATCGGTGCTTGAGAGCTGCACTGAGAAAAGTGAAAAATGCGGTTTTTTGGTCGTATTTTTTATTTATTTAACCTTGTCCTGGTGCATGGGGATTTATAGACGCACCAACGTGGTTTCTTAAGACGACACTGGGCGGTTTCAGTTTTTTCACGATGTTTTTTGATGCACCAATGCGGTTTCTTAACACTGCACTGGGTGATTTCTGTTTTGGAGCGGTGTTTTATGATGCACCAGGGAAAAATAGTTGTGAAGCAATGGTGCTCTACAGTAATAGGACGCACCGGGAGGATGTGTAAAGAGTGCATGGTGTCCGGTATGCTAATGTCTTGTGTGACCGGTGCTTTCTCTTGTAGAGCACACCGGTGATTGAGAGCTCTAAAGCACTGAGAAAAGTGAAAAATGCAGTTTTTTGGCCGTAATTTTTTTTTTATTTAACCCTGTTGTGGTGCATGGGTTTTATAGGTGCACCGGTGTTGTTTCTTAGGAATGATCCGGTCAGTTTTTGTTTTGGCGCATTGTCTTATGATGCACCGGACTGGGCGGTTTCTGTTTTGGCGCGGTGTTTTATGATGCACCAGCACAGAAGAGTTGTGAAGCACTGGTGCTCTACAGTAATAGGACGTACTGGGTGAGTGTGTACGGAGCGCACGGTGTCTGGTGTGCCAATGTTCTGTGTGCACTAGTGCTTTGTCTTGTAGAGTGCACCAGTGATTGAGAGCTCTGGAGCACTGAAAAAAGTGAAAAATGTTGGTTTTTGGCTTCTTTTTTTTTGTTTAACCATTTTCCAGTGTGCATGGTTTATAGGCGCACCAGTGATGTTTCTTATGAATGCACCAATCGGTTTCTGTCTTGGCGCAATGTTTTATGATGCACCAGTGCCGTTTCTTAATACCACACCGAGCAGTTTTTGTGTTGGTGCATTGTTTTATGATACACCAGTGCGGAAGAGTTTTGAAGCACCAGTGCTCTACAGTAATACGATGCGCCGGGTGAGTGTGTACGAAGTGCACGGTGTCCAGTGTGCCAATGTTTTGTGCACATCGGTGCTTTCGCTTGTATAGAGCACTGATGCATTTTTGGATGAGAAGCGCATTGAGCGGAATACATCCACAAAACCCTCCACCCGCCAACCTCCTCTAGAAATGGATTTATGGGGTATTTTTATAAGGGGTTCCTCAAAAACATCCGCTAGAGTGTCTTTTCCTTGTAGTGGTTATCTCAGATACCCTTTCTAATGTTGTTATTATCAAACATGTGTATATAAAAATATATTTTTGTCTAGTAACCAAATGCAAAAAAAATCAAGTACACCACTACCAATTGAATACAGAGAAAAAGACGTTGACTTGAAATTTCATTGTAAATAATTTATTTTTCTAGAAACTAGACCCTATAACCATAAAATGGCATGTACATTTCCAATGTGAGAAAAAAATTTAGACTTGAAATTTCATAGTAAATAATTTATTTTTTAGAAACTACACCCTATAACCAATGGCATCTACGAGTCCAATATTATCAGTTAGGTTTCCTGCTAAACCACGCAAACATTCAAAGATCTGTCCTACATGCATTCATGAAGGTACCCCTAATGGATTCCATACCATATAAATGGTATTCCATCTTGAAAATAACCAGTAGCATACTTTTAATTCAATGAAATATACTAATATGAATCTTCTATTGGTGCAATTCAATTTGTGGCTCATAACCGCTAATGTCACATCCTTGTAGCAAAAGGGAATTTTTTTGGTCAACCAAATCAACCAACACTAGATTTGTATCCACTTCACCTTGGGCTGATACTGAAATTAGCTCTTATATTGATATGTATCTCACTTTCAATCTCTTCGATCTAGAACTATTGAATATTCATTTGGGAGAAACTTTATTTGACATGTTGCAGAGAGGGGAAGCTATTATCAAAATTAATAATATAGTAGATTAATAAAAATATGTCTCTAACTACGTGAATGGTGATTATTTATGAATTCTTAATGCTAGTTTCATAAATAAAGAGGAATACTTACTATGTATTTTATGATTACATAATGGTGATTTTGTATACTTCTTCCCTAGGTTAATGGTTGTTACAAACAGGGATAATTTTAGGGGCGAATTTTAGCCCAAAGGCAAAATTTAAGGAGTTTTAGATTTTAGACCATGGGAGAGCTCTGACTCCCCTTCGCGGTGAATGCCCTCCCGGCTTTGCCGATTCCAGTTTCAAAACTCAGACTGGGCGTCGTTGTTGTATTCTGGCCTGCTTGGAGACGCTTCCGGGAATTCACTTCACCAACAGCCCCTTCTGCAGCGTCTCTGTCGAGCTTCTTGCAGCTACATTGATTCCTTCTGGTTTTCATTTGCCTCCCCATGGTCGTTGTCCCTCCGCTCACAGGGCCTCTGTCTCTTCCACTGTCTCGCCTTGCTTGCACCACCTTGGACGTCGTCCCTCCGTTCACAGCGCCTCTGTCTCCTCCATTGACCTGCCTCGCTCGCGCCACCTTCTCCTCTCCATGCCTCGCCTTAGACAGCGGATGCGCTGTCGGCGTGGAGTTAGTCGGGGTCAGGCCTCTGTTATCCCTCCCTCGCCCTCTTTTGATTTGGGCTCTTCCTCTGAAAGTGATGAACCTACTCCTCCGCCAGCTTCGCGCAGAGACAGGGGCAGAGGACGTGGGCGAGAAGCTGAGAATACGAAAAATATTAGCAGAGGACATGGGCGAGCTCATGCTCCCGGTCGCGCTTCTAGTCATCCCATTCCACCTGGCCTTTCTGCTCCTTCTAGTCAGCCCATTCCACCTGGCAGAGTGCTTTTGGGGTCCACCATAAGGCAAACTACCCAGAATGCTGAGCTTCGCTTTCACTGTACCTCTGTCAACTCCATTGTCACAACCTTCATTACTGTCTCCCTCCGAGAAGAAATCCCTCTTCCTGCCCCTGACCGCCCTGCTTCTCCCTCTCCTCCCCGCGCCCCCTGCTCCACTCTCCCTCTTCAAACTGGGCTGATTTCTGTCGCTGAGAACCAGAACCTGAAGGTTGATAGTCAAGCGGGCATGGCGGACAGCAGCAATGATGATGAATACGGTTGCAGAATTGTTGAGGAGCCGATGTCTTCAGAGCATGATGGGTGACCCAAGGCGCGCAATCAGCATTCTCCCCAGGTCTCCTTGCTCAATTACTGTTGGAGCTTTTGTGTTTTTTAGTTTTAGATGCCAACCAGCATGGCTGATAGATGTTTTCAGTTTATATGTTTACGTATCCACCAGCTTTAAAGCTTACTAACCCATTCCCTACTTGGGCGGCGGTTATTATGTTTTACGGGATTGGGTTTCCCTTCGTCGATCCAAGGTTTCTAAGAACAACTTTCTTATCAACCCATTTATCTGGCTTATACATGAGTGCAATAGCCAGTTTATTACTAGTACTTTTATGTAATAATAAATTAGTCTCACTTAGAAAAAAAA